>BSBK01004753.1:2500-80000 GCA_027943335.1 Chamaecyparis obtusa | reverse complement strand
TATCATGCAATTCCTTAATAGTTTCATTCTTAACATAATTCATAACTAGATTTTCCATAGCCAATTTTCTTCTTGATCGTTGCAATATTTTCTCCTTAATTGAACATTTTTTAATTAGTTGATACATAATCACAATTTTGTCTTGGCCAATCCTGTGGGCTCACAATTGAGCCTGTAGATCCACAAAAGGGTTGAAATCTAGATCTAGTGGAAGAGTAGTATTAGCAAGAATTCAATCACTAACATCTCATCTTTATAACAACTAAATTTGGATTCACTAGAAGCATTAGAGAATCCAGATTGGACTCTTAAAGAATTCTTTATAGTATTCTGGACTCAATTGCCTGTGCATTTTAGCAAAACATAGCAAAGATACAAAACCAAAATTTTTGTTGAACAACCTAAACAAAATTAGATTCTAAACTTTGATCATAGGTATGTTGAATCTATTGGAAACCTAAAATAAATTCTTTGCATGCTTGCACTGGAGGTGTTTAGAAAATCCTTCACCAAAAACCAAAGCCTGCCATGGATACTTCACCGCTGTATAAAAAATTGATACTATGCCTAGATCATCTTCACACAAAAATTGTACGAAACAACTATCATGATTGTTGTCTATCTGACTTGATGAGGTAAGGCTGGTATAATCATCACAATATCTAAGGAAGATACAATAGCTGATCTATGTCCTTTGGATCAAAAAGATGATTTGTAAAACTTAAACTAAAAATTCAGTTCTACTAACAAAAAATGTCTAATCATGTAGCAAGGTACAGAAGCTCGGGAAAGGTGTAACGGATTAATATGAAAATATATTTGTCTATAACAGTATTTTTTGCATTTATTATGATATTGATCTGACTTGATGGACCTTCTCTATTTGATCCATCCCTTCCCTTTCATTTCACTTTCTTTGCTCATTTTGCACATCATAGGCTAGGATTTGACAATGGATATGACCTTGGTACTGCTGGCGTTAATGATAAATTTTACCTTTTAGCTATTATTTTTTTGTCATTTTTCCTGTATGATGCTTTTGTATATGAATTGTGGATATACTCTGGGAAACTTTTTGTTTTTTCCTATAGGATGCCTTTGTATACAAATTTTGGAGAATCTCTTGAGAAAATATGGAAATTATAATCTTCCTCCTAGAGCAGACATTAATGAAGTTCTCCATGCCTTAGCAGAGGAAGCCGGCTAGATTGTTGAAGCTTACGATACTACATACAGAAATGTAGTATGTATTTTTCTCCTAAATTTTATTT
Source organism: Chamaecyparis obtusa (assembly GCA_027943335.1). NCBI lineage: Eukaryota > Viridiplantae > Streptophyta > Pinopsida > Cupressales > Cupressaceae > Chamaecyparis > Chamaecyparis obtusa. The sequence continues at coordinate 78,729 of BSBK01004753.1, read as the reverse complement.
TTCATTTCTTTTAGGTCTTTAAAGGCGGTCAGCTAAATCTTTTTATTAAATGTTAGGGAATGCATGAAAATAATATGATTCCAAGCATGAGCATGAGTCCCTACAGGGGCATAGTTGTGCCTTTATAGGTGATGTAAACCCTAGCTACGCAAAAATGAAGGCTTTGAATAATAGTTCACCGGAGGTGGAGAGAGAGAGAGGGAGAGACAGAGAGAGAGAGAGGGTGATGAGAGAGAGAGAAGGAGAAAGAGTAGGAGACACTTGAGGGTTCAAATGTGTCAAAAGGGGTCATGGGGACTTCCTAGGGGTCCTAGTATGCCTTATCATGTGTTAGGACCCCTAGGAAGTCCCCATGACCCCTATGGACACATTGGAATGCCCAAGTGTGTCTTAAGGGATCCTACAACGCCTTCAAACACACTTGAGCATTCAAATATGTCAAACGGGGTCATGGGGACTTCCTAGGGGTTCTAGTATGCCTTACCACACGTTAGGACCCCTAAGAAGTCCCGATGACCCCTATGGACACATTGGAATGCTCAAGTGTGTCTTAAGGGGTCCTACGACCCCTTCGAACACACTTGAGTGTTCAAATGTGTCAAAAGGGGTCATCAGGACTTCCTAGGGGTCTTAGTATGCCTTATCATGTGTTAGGACCCCTAGGAAGTCCACATGACCCCTATGGACACATTGGAATGCCCAAGTGTGTCTTAAGGATTCCTACAACCCCTTCAGACACACTTGAGCATTCAAATGTGTCAAAAGGGGTCATGGGGACTTCCTAGGGGTCCTAATATGCCTTATCAGTCTTAAGGGGTCCTATGACCCCTTCAGACACACTTGAGCATTCAAATGTGTCAAAAGGGGTCATGGGGACTTCCTAGGGGTCCTAGTACACCTTATCACATGTTAGGACCCCTAGGAAGTCCCCATGACTCCTATAGACACATTAGAATGCTCAAGTATGTTTAAGGGGTCCTAGGACCCCTTCGGACACACTTGAGCATTCAAATGTGTCACAAGGGGTCATGGGGACTTGCTAGGGGTCCTAGTTTGCCTTATCATGTGTTAGGACCCCTAGGCATTCCCCATGACCCCTATGGACACATTGGAATGCTCAAGTGTGTCTTAAGGGGTCCTAGAACCCCTTCAGACACACTTGAGCATTCAAATGTGTCAAAAGGGGTCATGGGGACTTCCTAGGGCTCCTAGTACATTTTATCATGCATTAGGACCCCTAGGTAGTCCCCATGACCCCTATGGACACATCAGAATGCTCAAGTGTGTCTTAAGGGGTCCTAGGATCCCTTTGAACACACTTGAGCATTCAAATGTGTCAAAAGGGGTCATGGTGACTTCCTAGGGGTCCTAGTATGCCTTATCATGTGTTAGGACCCCTAGAAAGTCCCCATGACCCCTATGGACACATAGGAATGCTCAAATATGTGTTAAGGGCTCCTAGGACCCCTTCAGACACACTTGAGTGTTCAAATGTGTCAAAATAGGTCATGGGGACTTCTAGGGGTCCTAGTACGCCTTATCATGTGTTAGGACCCCTAGGAAGTCCCCATGACCCCTATGGACACATTAGAATGCTCAAGTGTGTCTTAAGGGGTCCTACGACCCCTTCAATCACACTTGAGTGTTCAAATGTGTCAAAAGGGGTCATGGGGACTTTCTAGGGGTCCTAGTATGCCTTGTCATGCGTTAGGACCCCTAGGAAGTCCCCATGACCCCTACGGACACATTGGAATGCTTAGGTGTGTCTAAAGGGGTCCTAGGACCCCTTCGGATACACTTGAGCATTCAAATGTGTCAAAAGGGGTCATGGAGACTTCCTAGGGCTCCTAGTATGCCTTATCATGTGTTAGGACCCCTAAGAAGTCCCCATGACTCCTATGGACACATTGGAATGCTCAAATGTGTCTTAAGGTTTCCTATGACCCCTTCCAACACACTTGAGCATTCAAATGTGTCAAAAGGGGTCATGGGGACTTCCTAGGGCTCCTAGTATGCCTTATCACACATTAGGACCCCTAAGAAGTCCCCATGACTCCTATGGACACATTGGAATGCTCAAATGTGTCTTAAGGGGTCCTACGACCCCTTCGAACACACTTGAGCATTCAAATGTGTCAAAAGTGGTCATGGGGACTTCCTAGGGGTCCTAGTACACCTTATCATGCGTTAGGACCCCTAGGAAGTCCCCATGATCCCTATGGACACATTAGAATGCTCAAGTGTGTCTTAAGGGCTCCTAGGACCCCTTCGGACACACTTGAGCATTCAAATGTGTCAAAAGGGGTCATGGGGACTTCTTAGGGTTCATAGTATGCCTTATCAAATGTTAGGACCCCTAGAAAGTCCCCATGAACTCTATGGACACATTTGAATGCTCAAGTGTGTCCGAAGGGGTCCTAGGACCCCTTAAGACATACTTGATTATTCCAATGTGTCCATAGGGGTCATGGGGACTTCCTAGGGGTCCTAACACGTGATAAGATGAACTAGGACCCCTAGGAAGTCCCCATTACCCCTTTTGACATATTTGAACCCTCAAGTGTCTCCTTCTCTTTCTCCTTCTCTCTCTCTCTCATCATCCTCTCTCTCTCTCTTTCTCTCTCCATCTCTCCCTTTCTCTCTCTCTCTCTCCACCTCTAGTGAACTGTTATTCAAAGCCTCCATTTCTACGTAACTAGGGTTCGCGGTGCCTGTAAAAGGCACAACTATGCCCCTATAGGGACTCATGCTCGTGCTCTAGGAGGAAGATTATAATTTCCATATTTCCACAAGATATTCTCCAAAATTTGTATACAAAGGCATCCTATAGGAAAAAATGAAAAGTTTCCCAGAGAATATCACAATTCGTATACAAAAGCATCATACAGGAAAAATGACAAAAAATTAATAGCTAAAAGGTAAAATTTATCAATAACACCGGTAGTACCAAGGTCATATTCGCTATTAGGATACATTCAAGAGGACTTGGGCTGAAACTGTCTGTCATCAAATCAACTGTGCAGGTATTTTTTTGAATACATTATATATATATATATATATACACACATTAGTATATAATACATTATTATATATATTATATACATCAATATATAATACATTATATATATTATATACATTATTATATAATACATTAGTATATATATAATATATTTATATATATATATATATATATATATATATATATATATATATATATATATATATATATATATATATATATATATATATATATATATATATATATATATATATATATATATATATATATATATATATATATATTTATATATATTAGTACATATAATACACTAGTATATATATAAAAGTTCAATTTTTTCATTTGCTCCTACCCTTTTTTTCATCTACCTGGGAATATCAGGTACCTAATTAAATTATGTACCTGATTATTAACTGGTCATATTTGACCAAAATATTCCCTGTCCCCACAGACCAGAGAAGCATGGGTTTTCAAACTTTTTTTAGGGGTTGCAAGGAAAAAAATGTGATTTGGGGCCCATTTTTTATTTTTTGTCAACTTCTAGTCTCACCACGGGAAGCAGTAGTCGTCGAAAGGCTAAACGGAAGAGGAAGGTGATGAATGAAGAAATTCAAGCATATAGGGAAAAAGATAGGGAAAATCACTGAAGGAGAGAAGGTATGTTAAACATTAATGAAGGTGACCTAGTAAATGTAGTTGCAAGTGAAGAGGATGTTGAATTTGAAAATAATATGGAAATTAATTTTGTGAATAACAATGTATGGAGTGAGGATGAAAATGTAGAGATGGAGAATGAAAATGTAGACTTGGTGAATGAAAACGTAGATTTGGGGAATGACAATGAATGGAATGAAAATGAAAATGTACAGATGGAGATTGAAAATGTACACTTGGGGAATGAAAATGTTGTACAAGAACCACATGAACGTTACACATCTCCAAATTATATGCGAAATGAAGTCCCTTGCAATAAAGATAATCCATCTTCAAATTTGGGGCTTTCAAGAACACTTAAATGGTTAATTGAAATTGAGGAGAACATTATGAATAATTGGGAAGGAAAGAGGTCACATAGAACCATTAGGTTGTGGGCTTCAAGACTTTATGATCAATTTTTTGGAAACAAGACATTGGTTGAGCAATGTCAAATTTTTGTACAGTTGTTAAAGATGCAAAAGATGAGACCTATGCTTGTGAAATTGAAGATTTGTGTGAACAAGAAAATGGAGAGAAATGCCACTATTGTGAAGAATATTTTTAGTGCTCTCAATAGCATTGGGAAGACTAGCAGAGAAAAAGACAAGAGAGTTGCTCGAAGGGTTATTACAACCTCCTTAGTAAGTCATCAGTTGAGAAAGGCTTGTTTCATGAGACAAACTTGTGTTGACTTCGATATAAACCATAAAACTTTGGGTAGAGCACTTGCAAGAAGAGAGACTTAATGATCTACTTCAAATTGATACATGGGCTTATGGTGGGAGACTTCCATGTTTCGATAAGAAGCTAACAGATGTTGTCAAGGATGAAATTCAACAATTTTGGGATGCTAGCTCAAGAGTGTCACCAAATGTGAAGGATGTCTTGAAGTTGAGAGTTGACAATTGAGACCACACTCCACATCCTAAACATTATGTGGAGGTAAGTCAAACAATGTTGTATAAAAAAATTTGTGAGACACATCCAACATTGAAAATATCACAAAGGTCATTAAAATCCATGAAGCCATTTTATTGTGTACCCCTTAAGATTTGGAATACATGTTGTTGTAAATATCATGTTGAGTTTTCAATGCATCATGAATTATTACGGTCCATTCATTCTACTTTGCATATTAATTAAATGCTAGAGGATTGTGGTGCAAGTGGTCTTCCCAAATCATCAAGAGACTTGTTAGATCAATTTTTATGTCCTAGAGATGATGGTTGTTTATTTTATAAAAAAGTTTGCTTAAATGCCAAGTGCTCAGAATGTGGTGGCTTGTCCAAGTTTAGAACATGTTTTCATGAGGGTTTGGAACACAATTTTGGAAAGACACTTGTCCAAAAAAAGGTATATGAAACGGTGAAATATACATTGAAGAGTGGAGGTGAAGGCTCTAGATGTGAGTTAGTTGCAAAATAATACAATGTTACTGATTTTATCTAAGATTTCAAGACAAATTGTTTTTACAAGTATGCAAGGCATAGTCATAGGTCTCAATGGTTGGATCAACAATTCAGGACATGTAAGGACACTTTCCCCATTGGAACTACTATATCCATTCTAGACTTTGCGGAGAACTATACATTGCAGCCCCAAAATGAGACTCAAGCTCAATATTACAATTCCATTCAGGTTGCTATTTTTGTACGCATCACATATAGACATTCCCCTGATAGCACAAAAGATGAGTGAAAGATAATCAAAGAGTACCATTTTTATATGAGCGATGACAGGTCTCACTCTCATGAGTTTGTTCAACATTGTTTCCAGAACTATTTTGACTTCTTGCAGGAAAATGGTATTGCTATGGATAGGCATCTCATTTGGTTGGATAATTGAACCGGTCAATTTAAGAATGCCAAAATGTTTTATTGGTTGTGTAGAATGCATGTGGAGAGAGGTGTACCTCATATTTGGAGTTTTTTTGAGTCGGGGCATGGGAAAGGGGAGCATGACAGAGCAGGTGCATGTGTGAAGAGAGCTCTAGTTAAGGAGCAATTTAGGATTTCAGGTGTTGTACTTCTTGATGCTCATTCTATTGTTGATAGGTGTACTTTAGCATTGTCACAGGGGGGACTCTTGATTCTACAGCGCGTAGATTCTTTTGGTTGGTTGAGGAAGGAACTATACAAGTTAGATTGGATTGTCAAATAGTGAAAGACTCTTCAAAAATGCATTCATTCCAAAGCTCCAATAGTAGTACATGGACCATTTGGACACAAGAGTTGGCTTGTTTTTGCCCCATGTGTTTTTAGTGTGATTGGAATCATTGTGAGTCAAGTGAGTAGGTGGATACATGGGTTCCACACTATCTAACTCATTTATCTTTGACACTCTCTATAAGAAATGATGACATGGACACTTCAGTTGAGTATGACCATCTTTCAGATCTTCTGAAGCCAGGAGATGTTTTTGCATTGGTTGCACCACAGGGGAATGATGAGAGGTCAAATTATTGGTTAGCACATTGTGTACGAGGTAAACAGAAGCTTGTACAACTGATTACAGATAGTGATGGGTTCACATATCCTACTAGTTCAGTTGTTGTTGTGGGAACATGGCTGTGAACGTACATGATTAGAAAGAATGGAATTCCTGCATTTGAAGACTATGAGAAGCACAAAACTATTCTCATGTATTCACACCTTGTTATAGCAACAAATTTCAAGTTGTCAAAGCATCAAGGAAGACCAAAGACAAAAGAACTTTGGACTATTAGTACTGTTGATCATGAAGCACTATTGGAGACCTTGAAGCAAAGAGATGACCCTTCAAGAACACTTGACTAGGTAATAAGTTAACTTAGTGCATTATTTTCTAAGTTTGTTAAGCTTAATTTCAATACATTAATTTCACCTTTCTTAGATTGTATTTTGAGTCAATAAACTTGGTTTTGTATGTGGATTGTAACTTGTGCAAGAGAACCTATGAAGATACCTACGGTCACCATGGATCCAATTAGAGATAGAAGAAAAAAAGGATCCTTAATGATTAATTGAGATCTTTTTAAGCCTATAATGGCAATTTGTAACAATCAATTTGATTTAAAAGTTAAATGTCCTAGAAGTATTGATAAGGACTTATGACCAAAATCATGTATGGGTGGCCAATAGTGCTAAAAAGGGATCTTACATGTCATTTACTTATGTCATTTGCATGGTTTGAATTCTTACATGTTTGATTGTTGTTTCTAATTCTTTAAGGATATTATTGTTTATCATTTCAAACAATCTATAGTTCAGTTAAACCAAAAACATAATAAGCTCCATGAATAGGGTATTCCAGAGTAGAGAAAAACAAATCATGATTAGTTTCACAGTTCAGATTTCAAACATATCACTAACAATCATTGCAATGGAACTGGGTAAAGAAAAGAAGTGTGCATGCTTTCCCATTTGGGTCTTCTCTTGTTTCAGAATGAAAATCTGATTATTTCCACTGCAGACAAGGACATGTTCCCAAGGACTACTTACTCAATCTGTAAAACATAACTGCTTGCAGCCTGCCTAGTGTACCATAATGCATTATGTGTTTTATGGTCTGCAAGTGACGTGCTTTCTGAGTTTGCACGAGAGAGTAAAAGGGTTAACTTTTTCATTACTAAAAATGGTGTGGACTATAAGTTGATGGTTCACTTTCATGACATTGTAAATGCTAGTGACAACCCCATTCCACCCACAGAGTCACTGCAACAATCGCGACCACGCTCGACCCAAGTGACCCCAAGGTGCACTAAGCACGATTGGACAGCAATCTTCCAAGGCTCGTATCTCAGACCTCATGAGAGGTATCAACAAAATGTCAAGGGCTACAAGATTAGGTTTCTGAGATCTACAATAACCTCTCTCAGTTTTGGTTGAGTCAACTTCATTTTCATTTGGCAAGGTGATCTTAGTTGATGCGAAAACTTGTAGTGAGGGTTAGTTGAAAGTAGCTCAACAGTGTATCTTTCAAACCATCTATCCTAGCATCTAACCATTTTCTCCATTGGCTCTAGTTGGTTGGGTAAATGCTAGTGACAACCCTGTTCCACCCATGGAGTCACTCGAACGGTCGTGACCATGCTTGACCCAAGTGACCCCAAGGTGCACTGAGCACAATTGGGCAGTGATCTTCTAAGGCTCATATCTCAGACCTTGTGAGAGGTATCAACAAACCATCATGGGCTTTTGGATCATGTTTCCAAGGTCTACAATAACCTCTCTTAGTTTTGGGCAATTTGACTTTGTTTGCATTTGGCAAGGAAATCTCAATCGATGCCAAAACTTGTAATGAGGGTCAGTTGAAAGTAGCTCAGTGTATATTTTAAACCATCCAACCTAGCATCAAACCACCTGCTCCATCAACTCTTGTTGGCTAGGTAAATGCCATTGACAACCCCGTTCCACCCATGGAGTCACTGGAATGGTCGCGACCATGCTCGACCCAAGTGATCCCAAGGTGCACTAAGCATGATTGGGCAATGATCTTCTAAGGCTCATATCTCAGACCTCGTGAGAGGTATTGACAAACCATCAGGGGGCTATGTGATTTTGTTTCTAAGGTCTACAATAATCTCTCTTGGTTTTGGATGATTCAACTTCATTTGCATTTGGAAAGGCGATCTCAGTCGATGCCAAAACTTGCAGTGAGTCAGTTGAAAGTAGCTCAGTAGTTTATCTTTCAAACTATTTGTCTTGGCATCAAACCATCTACTCCATCAGCTCTAGTTGGCCTAGTAAATGCTAGTGACAACCCCATTCTACCCATGGAGTCACTAGAACAGTCACGACCACGCTTGACCCAAGTGACCCCAAGGTGCACTAAGCACAATTGGGCAGCGATCTTCTAAGGCTCATATCTTGAACCTTGTGAGAGGTATCAAAAAATCATTAGAGGATACTGGATTGTTTTTCCAAGGTCTACAATAACCTCTCTCAATTTTTTCCCATTCAAGTTCATTTGCATTTGGCAAGGTGATCTTAGTCGATGCCAAAACTTGCAGTGAGGGTCAATTGAAAGTAGCTCAATAGTGTATCTTTCAAACCATCCATCCTAGCATCAAATTTTCTACTCCATTGGCTCTGGTTGGCTGGGTAAATGCTAGTGACAACCCTTTTCTTCCCACGGAGTCACCGGAATGATCATGACCACGCTTGACCCAAGTGACCCCAAGGTGCACTAAGCACGATTGGGCAACAATCTTCTAAGGCTCATATCTCAGACCTCGTGAGAGGTATTGAAAAACCTTTATGGGATACATGATCATGTCTCTGAGATCTAAAATAACCTCTCTCAATTTTGGACGATTTGACTTCATTTGCATTTGGAAAGGTGATCTCATTCGATGCCAAAACTTGCAGTGAGGGTCAGTTGAAAGTAGCTCAGTAGTGTATCTTTCAAACCATTCATCCTGGCATCAAACGGTTTTCTTCATTAGCTCTACTTGGCCAGGAAAACACTAGTGACAACTCCATTCTGCCCACAGAGTCACCAGAATGATTGCGACCATGCTCGACCCAAGTGACCCCAAGGTGCACTAAGCTCAATTGGGCAGTGATCTTGTAAGGTTCGTATCTCATACCTCAAGAGAGTTATCAACAAACCATCAGGGCTACAAGATTATGTTTTTGAGGTCTATAATAACCTCTCTCAGTTTTGGGCAATTCAACTCTGTTTGCATTTGGCAAGGCGATCTCAGTTGATGCCAAAACTTGCAATGAGGGTCAATTGAAAGTAGCTCAGCAATGTATCTTTCAAACCGTCCATCCTAGCATCGAACCGTCTATTCCATCAGCTTTGGTTGGCTGGGTAAACACCAGTGACAACCCCATTTCACCCGCAAAGTCACTGGAACGCTCACGACCACGCTCGACCCAAGTGACCCCAAGGTGCACTAAGCACGATTGGGCAGCAATCTTCCAAGGCTTGTATCTCAGACCTCGTGAGAGGTATCAAAAAACTATTAGGGGATATGGGATTTTTTTTCCAAGGTATACAATAACCTTTCTCATTTTTGGGCCATTCAACTTCATTTGCATTTGGCAAGGTGATCTCAATCGATGCCAAAACTTGCAGTGAGGGTCAATTGAAAGTAGCTCAGCAGTGTATCTTTCAAACCATTCATCCTGGCATCAAACCATCTACTCCATCAGCTCCGGTTGGCTAGGTAAATTCTAGTGACAACCCCATTCCGTCCATGGAGTCACTGGAATGCTCGCGACCACGCTTGACCCAAGTGACCCCAAGGTGCACTAAGCATGATTGGGTAGCAATCTTTTGAGGCTTGTATCTTAGACCCCATGAGAGGTATTGACAAACCATTAGGGGATACAAGATCATGTTTCTAAGGTCTACAATAACCTCTCTCAATTTTGGGCAATTCGACTTCGTTTGGATTTGGCAAGGCAATCTCAGTTGATGCCAAAACTTGTAGTGAGGGTTAGTTGAAAGTAGCTCTGTAGTGTATCTTACAAACCATCTGTCCTGGCATTAAACCATCTACTCCATCAGCTCTAATTGGTTAGTTAAATTCTAGTGATGACCCCATTCCGCCCATAGAGTCACTGGAACGCTCGCGACCATGCTCAACCCAAGTGACCCCAAGGTGCACTAAGCATGATTGGGTAGTGATCTTACGAGGTTCATATCTCAGACCTCATAAGAGGTATCAAAAAACCATTAGGGGATATAGGATCATGTTTCTAAGGTCTACAATAACCTCTCTCAGTTTTGGGCAATTCAACTCTGTTTGCATTTGGCAAGGCGATCTCAGTCGATGCCAAAACTTACAGTGAGGGTTAGTTGAAAGTAGCTCAGTAGTGTATCTTTCAAACCATCTATCCTAGCATGAAACCATCTACTCCATCAGCTCCGGTTGGCCGGCTGAACACCAGTGACAACCCCGTTCCTCCCACGGAGTCACCGGAATGCTCGCGGCCACGCTCGACCCAAGTGACCCCAAGGTGCACTAAGCACGATTGGGCAATGATCTTTCAAGGCTCATATCTCAAACCTTGTGAGAGGTATCAACAAATTTTCAAGGGCTACAAGATCATGTTTTCGAGGTCTACAATAACCTCTCTCAGTTTTGGGTGATTCAACTTTGTTTGCATTTGGAAAGGCAATCTCAGTCAATGCCAAAACTTGCATTGAGGGTCAGTTGAAAGTAGCTCGGTAGTGTATCTTTCAAACCATCCATCCTAGCATCGAACCATTTACTCCATCAACTCTGATTGGTTGGTTAAATGCTAGTGACAACTCCATTCCACCCATAGAGTCACTGGAACGATCGCGACCACGCTCGACCCAAGTGACCGCAAGGTGCACTAAGCATGATTGGGTAGCGATCTTGTGAGGCTTGTATCTCGGACCTCGTGAGAGGTATTGACAAATCATCAATGGCTATGGGATTGTGTTTCTGAGGTCTATAATAACCTTTCTCAATTTTGGGTGATTTGACTTTGTTTGCATTTGGCAAGGTGATCTCAGTCAATGCCAAAACTTGTAGTGAGGGTCAGTTGAAAGTAGCTCAGCAGTGTATCTTTCAAACCATCTATCCTAGCATAGAACTATCTACTCCATTGGCTCCAGTTGGCTAGGTAAACACTAGTGACAACCTTGTTCCACCCACGGAGTCACTGGAATGCTCGCGACCAAGCTCGACACAAATGACCCCAAGGTGCACTAAGCATGATTGGGCAGCAATCTTCTGAGGCTCATATCTCAGACCTCATGAGAGGTATCAAAAAAAATTTAGGGGCTACAGGATCATGTTTCTAAGGTTTACAATAACCTCTCTCAATTTTGGGCGATTTGACTTTGTTTGATTTTGGCAAGGCAATCTCAGTCGATGCCAAAACTTGTAGTGACGGTCAGTTGAAAGTAGCTTAGCAGTGTATCTTTCAAACCATCCATCCTGGCATTGAACCGTCTACTCCATTGGCTTTGATTGGCCGGGTAAACACCAATGACAACCTTGTTCTACCCACGGAGTCACTGGAATGCTCGCAACCACGCTCGACCCAAGTGACCTAACATCACAAGTGCTACATTTCTCTGTGGATTTAGTAAACCCTAATATTTTGAGTTATATACATAGTGAGTATATACATAGTATTGAAAAAAAGTAGTACTAAGTGGTTCAAGTGGGATTACAAGTTGGGTTAAGGGTCGTGGGATCTGTGACGTAGTAGAATGGGTATATAGAGTATAATATCAACACTTCTCTTTGTAATGTATTAGATGGAGATATAAAATGTTATGTTAGGTGAAGTTTAATGGTAATTAAGAAATATGGTTCATGGTTTTGCATGCTGGGGTCAAGATGTATATGGAAAAGATATATAGCTAGTCGAGAAATTTGGGATGTTATAAGATGTGCATGCATGGCTTTGAGGACACAGAACATGTGTTGTGTATGGAAATGGAGCTCAGTTGTCCAAATACTTAAAAGATTTATTTTTTGGGTAGTTGGCAGATGTGGTCTATCACTAGAGCATGCCTTAAATGAAAAATTGTGGTTTTTATACTTGAGTCCAATTGTGTTCTGATTGAGGAAGTTAACATTTACAGAGGTGGTTTGTAAATCTGAAGAGACTAACTTTCCCTTTGGGTGGGAGGTATAATGGTATGAAACATAAGAACACGAGAAATCTATAGAAGTTAAACCTCAAACATAATAAGCTCCATGAATAGGGTATTCCAAAGTAAAGAAAAACAAATGTAACTTCAACAAGATATAATTTAAATCATAATGATAATCATAATCAAGATATAACTTCACCATTCAATTCCATAAACATGAATAATAAATATGTATACAAAAGATGATGCAAATATAACATAAAAATGAACATGTTCTATATATAGAAAGTATCAAATGTATCAAAAGTATCTCCATATACAAATATGGCACATGCCATTTCAAAATATCTACAAAATCAATGTTTCAAGGTGTACAATGTGGCATGTATGCCATCTGAAAATGTGCCAAGTGGCATCTCTAAATGACCACAAAACTAAAACTACATCCTATGTCATAGGGGGATCATCAAAATGTAGCCTCTTTGAAGAAGTGTTTGGCTCTGATTGATCCTACATAAAATATGAGTTCAAACCCAAGTTAGATTGCTTAGTTTATATGATTTGTACATATATATATAATTCATAATTCAAACACTAATTTAATTAAAATTATAACTAAATACAAATATATGTACTTGGTCTCTCGGTCGCCTATGATGATCAGGTGTCCTAGAATAAGTCTTTGGTAGCGAAGGGGCAATGCCACCAATACCAAGTCCGACCTATAAATATATATTTGCAATAATGAGATTAGTAGAGTGGTGCAACATAGAGTAATAAATCTAAAAAATAGGATGATAGCATAATAAAATTACAAATTGATTGAACTAAAATTAAAACTTACATCTGTTGATCCCTCCTCTGGAGTAGTGGGCTGGGTCAACAAAGATATAAAAGATTCTCGCGAGCCCTCCCTCACACTGGGAGTAACCTATGAGAGTAAAAAGATTGTCAATTATATATAAATGTACTTCATCATAACAACCCTAGTTACACAATACAAATAACAATATGTAACAGTCTACGTACAATCAGGCTATCACTCCAAATTGAGATTCCTGTCACCCTAGGCTCCCGAACCTGTGTTGGGACATCATCAACAACCACACCCTATACAATAAAGTGCAAGTAAAATATTTAGTACTACATACAAGTGGCATACATATTAGTAAATGTATGAATTTAATTGCTCTAATTGATAGAGATTTAAGCATGTACACCAAATGATATAAAAAAATTAATGGGTACATAATTTATAATATATCGTATAGGCATCAAGGCCAAATGAAATGGCCGAAAGTGTGGAGTCATCCACTTGTCTCAACACCTCCTCTGTCATCGACTGAACATAAATGGAAAAAATATATATACATAAGTGCATGGAATCATTAAAACTAATCTAAATAAATAAATTATTTTAAAATTAAATAAGTCATGTGACAAATTTATTTATAATGTTTACTCTTACTGTATCAACAGGAGTCCATGGCTCTGCATACACCTCTTGAGCACTCTCATGAGGTGTAGATGCTCCATGAGGTGTTGCAGCCTCTGCAGTTGCATCTCCTATATCCTCCTCATCAATAACATATCGATATGTATCAGCATCAGTAAGCAATCTGAGGCACATATTCTTGCACATAATGCAAATATGGGGCTCGCATACATGTGAACTCCAACAAGATGTCAATGCGCCAACATCATCCACACCAAGTGGTAACACTAACCTGGTCTGCATGATCAACTAGTCACTCAGTAAATGAATGGCCCTAATAGTCTATGAGGCAACCTCTGCAATGATATCGGGATGCTGTACTGGAGGAGGGGGTGCAACATCAGTGGGGGGGATGAAGGTAGTGGCCTTTTTGCACCGGGTAAATGGCCTAGTCTAAGGAGCTCCTTCGCCTACGCCCATGTTGGGTCTCATGCTAAAATAATTAACATTGTGACCAAGCACAAACTTAGCATACAATTTTTTATGAAATAGAAAAGGAGATCCAAATTGCTATGGGGTGGTTTATCAAAAACCATCCACCAGTGATCCCAAAAGTGTGTGCGCATTACTTCATTTGTGTACCATTTTATTGAAAATTTTGGCTTTTAGGGGTCAACTAGTAATCCGGTTTTAGGATTCACAAAAAGGGAGGCTATATCTTCTTTAGTTATATTAAGGGCCGCAATCCCATCATGGTCAAGCCCATCATCAAATTGGGCATGCATATCATCACACCAATGAAGAGCAGCATTATGCTGCTGCATGAGCGTGCCAAAGTTTTCAACAATAGTATTTAGGGTGGCAAGCATGGGACCTAATGTAGGTATATTCTAATATGTGTTTTGGAAACCTCATATTGTGTTGAAATTATCTTGTATCAAATCTTCTAAAGATGGAGGGTTTTGAGATGGGAGATTGTTTTGGGGATCGTTGTTTGGTGCAGGAGGGTTATTTTCTTCATTATTGTTAGCCATGCCTGATTAAATAAAAAACAAATATAAATTTCAATTTGATTTTATTTATTATTACAAAAATAAATACAAAACCCTATTTCAACCAAAAAAACTACATTTAGCATCAAAATGAAATAAAATAATCAAAATATACAATGAATTTACTTATCGTATATACTGCAGAGTCAAATTTGTCGTTGGGAAAATCAGATACCCAAAAAATTTGAGTATCAGATATATAGAGTCATTTTACAAATTAAAAAACAATGATAGAAATGAGAAATGAGAAACACGGCCCGTGGGTTTTGATTTATGCCACAGGTTATGGGTACTCGGTAATTTTAGGTACCCAATTAGGCTTGTGCTTTGGTGTCAGGTTTGCCTAGGTATACTAACACCCAGGCCTACTAAAAAGTCAACAAGTGTTTTCATGTGCTTTTGGACGAGTGAAAAGTGAATATTTTTCACATCGCCACTTTTTGGCCCCTTATGATCTTGCACATACCCTAGGACCTATTAGGACCAATTAGGACTAATAGGACCTATTAGTCCATCCAATTAGAATAAATTAGAACCAATTAGCACCTAATTAAACACAATTAGAACCAATTAGTCGACCTAATATGACCTATTAGAACCAATTTGGACCTAATTAGACTCAATTAGATCCAATTAGACTCAATTAGATCTTATTATAACTAATTAGGACCTATTAGATCCAACTAGGACTTAATATGACCTATTAGATCCAATTAGGACCTAATATGACCTAGATTAAAACCCAATTAGACTCAATTAGAATAAATTGGCATTAATTAGGACTAATTAGGACCAATATGACCTATTAGGACCAATAGGATCTAATTAGATCCAATTAGGACTAATTACAATTGGAATTAGGACCA
Organism: Chamaecyparis obtusa; assembly: GCA_027943335.1. Taxonomy (NCBI): domain Eukaryota; kingdom Viridiplantae; phylum Streptophyta; class Pinopsida; order Cupressales; family Cupressaceae; genus Chamaecyparis; species Chamaecyparis obtusa. Next base: position 63,090 of record BSBK01004753.1, on the reverse strand, counting down.
ATTAGAACTAATTAGAACCAATTAGAACCAATTAGGACTAATTAGGACCAATATGACCTATTAGAACCAATTATGACCTAATTAGACTCAATTAGAACCAATTAGGACCTATTAGACTCAATTAGAACCAAATAGATCCAATTAGACTAAATTAGATCCTATTAGACTCAATTAGAACCAATTATAACAAATTAGGACTAATTAGGACCAATTATGGCTCATTAGGACTAATTAGAACAAATTCAGACTAATTAGGACCTAATCTAGGACTAATTATGACCTATTAGGACCTATTAGGACTAATTAGGACCAATTAGGACTAATTAGAACCAATTAGAACCAATTAGGACTAATTAGAGCCAATTAGGACCAATTAGACTCAATTAGAATTAATTAGAACCAATTAGGACTAATTAGAACCAATTAGATCCAATTAGACTCAATTAGAACCAATTAGGACCTAATAGGACCTATTAGGACTAATTAGGACCTAATAGAACCTATTAGGACCAATTAGGACTAATAGGACCTATTAGTCCACCCAATTAGAATCAATTAGAACCGATTAGCACCTAATCAGACTCAATTAGAACCAATTAGTCCACCTAATATGACCTATTAGAACTAATTAGGACCTAATTAGACTCAATTAGAACCAATTAGATCCAATTAGACTCAATTAAATCTTATTAGACTCAATTAGATCCAGTTAGATCCAATTAGAACCAATTAGACTCAATTAGATCCAATTAGAACCAATTAGATCCAATTAGACTCAATTGGGACCAATTAGAACTAATTACAATCAATTAGCACCTAATTAGACTCAATTAGGACCAATTAGGACCTAATATGACCTATTATAACCCAATTAGACTCAATTAAAACAAATTAGCACCTAATTAAAGACTCAATTATGACCAATTAGACCCAATTAGAACTAATTAGAACCAATTAGGACCTAATATGACCTATTAGAACCCAATTAGACTCAATTAGAACAAATTAGCACTTAATTAGACCCATTTTAGGTCCTAATAGAGTCTAATTAGGTGCTAATTGATTGTAATTAGTTCTAATTGGTCCTAATTGGTCCTAATTAGAACCAATTAGATCTAATTAGACTCAATTAGATCCAATTAGAACCAATTAGATCCAATTAGACTCAATTAGGACCAATTAGACTCAGTTAGACCCAATTCGACCCAACTAGACTTGTTAGACCTAACTTCATTCAAAAGTTTTTGTTTAATAATTTATACTTCATGGGTAAGTGCACAAAGATGGGGGACCAAAAAGGGGGTATAAGATGCCACTTTTTTCCTCAAATCAGCAAACTCTGAACTTCAACAAGAAATTGAAGATAGTTAGACTCAAAATTTTAAGATGCGACAAAAATAATAGTTGTAATACTCTGAATCTAGTTCCTAAAATACTAACTTATTTTGAAAATAGTGTAGATTAAGGCCCTCAAAAAGGGGGAGCACAAAAAGTGGTCCTTTTTTTTGTGAAAAAACATAACATAGCATCTGGTGTGCTCCCCCTAAAATGTTAACTTTTTTTTTGAATTTTTTTAATCGCTCTGGTGAGAAGTTAGCTAACACTGCATAGTTTATCCCAGAATTTTTTGGTAATTTTTTTATGAATGTATAATTTTTGATGAATTTACAAAGTGAAAACATCCTAAAAACATGAAATTTATGTGTGCTCCCACTAGAAATCATTTAAAACTAATCAAAAATCAAATTTTCTTTTTTTTAAAGTGCATAGAATAGAGTCTAGTTTCTAAAAAATGTAACTTGTTGCAAAATTCAATGAACGAGCCAAAATCTATGCCCAAAATACTACACGTTGGTTTTTTACAAAAAATGGACATACACACAAAAGAAATTAGAGATGAAAACCTTAACATAATCAAAATTTAAAATAAATTATATGCTTAGATAGCTAACAGAGAGATTTGCAATATCACGTCATCTAATTTTTACGTTTTTGAGCCATGAGTAAACCTGATGGGAGCACACAAAAAAAGATGTCATTTTTTTGTATGTCTACTGGAAAACACATCTCAGGCCTATTTCAATCATCCAAGCCTTTGGGTTGGATCTCCAAGGAAAATCCAAGCCTTAGGATTGGTAAATTCTAATGCCTTACAAAGTGTGCATGCCCTATAGGGCGAGTGCACTATTTAAATCTATGACTTTCATAGGGCGTGTGCCCTATGAAAGTCATAGATTTCAATAGGGTGTGCGCCCTATTTAAGACATAGATTTAAATAGTGATGAGAAATTAAAAAACTCATTTTCCACTTCAGGGGCGGGAGGATACAAATATAACATTTAAGTATAAGTTTGATTTATTTAATTTCTTATACTTTAAGTTATATTTGTATAAATTATAAAATATAATACTTCCAGGATGTTTGGGATAGGCTCCAGCTTCATAGGAGTTAAGATGCAGATTCTAGATTTTGGGGGTTTTCAAGAAATTCCAGACATAGCCAAATTTCAGGATTCAACAAGCCTTCGACAGGGTTACCTCCCACAATCCATGATGGATTTCTAAGGTCAAACTGAAGCTGGCAAAAGGATTCCCAAAGGGTTTTAACTCATTTTATCACAAATCACTTGGTTTCGACCCTATCTCTACGATAAACTTAGCTTAGCTCTCGCCCAAATCCCAGATAGACATGACTTCCCAATAGGCCAAAATCACTCAAACCTCATTTGTCAGACCTAGGGACTTGAAAATAGCCACCAACAAAGACTACCTAAGACCTAGTTATGAAGACTTTGACATTTGGCATTGATCAATGATCAAGCATCATAGATTCATACTAGTCTTGTAGAAACTATCTCTCTCTCTCTCCCTTCTCTCTCACTCTCTCTACATCCCTTATCACCCTCTCTCACACACACACTCTCTCTCTCACCACCCTCTCTCTCTCTCTCTCTCTCTCTCTCTCTCTCTCTCTCTCTCTTTCTCTCTCCCCCTTCTATCTCTCTCTCCCTCCCTTATCACCCTCTCTCTCTCTCTTTATCTCTCTCTCCAAGAGATAGAGAGAGAGAGAGAGAAAGAGGGTGATAAGGGAGGGAGAGAGAGAGAGAGAGAGTGAGAGAGAGAGAGAGGAGATAAGGGGGAGAAAGAGGGTGGTGAGAGAGAGATAGAGACAGAGAGAGAGTGAGAGTGATAAGAGAGAGAGAGAGAGAGAGAGAGAATTTCTACAAAACTAGTATGAATCTATGATGCTTGATCATTGATCAATACCAAATGTCAAAGTTGTCATAACTAGGTCTTAGGTAGTCTTTGTTGGTGGCTATTTTCAAGTCCCTAGGTCCGAAAAATGAGGTTTGAGTGATTTTAGCCTATTGGGAAGTCATGTCTGTCTGGGATTTGGGCGAGAGTTAAGCTAAGTCTATCATAGAGATGGGGTTGAAACCAAGTGATTTGTGATAAAATGAGTTAAAACCATTTGGGATTCCTTTTGCCAGCTTCAGTTTGACCTTAGAAATCCATGATGCATTGTGGGAGGTAACCCTACTAAAGGTTTGCTGAATCCTAAAATTTGGCTAAGTCTGGAATTTTTTTGAAAACCCCCAAAATCTAGAATCTGCATCTTAACTCCTATGAAGCTGGAACCTATCCCAAACATTCTGGAAGTATTATATTTTATAATTTATACGAATATAACTTAAAGTATAAGAAATTAAATAAATCAAATTTATACTTAAATGTTATATTTGTATAATTCCTCTTGCCCCTGAAGTGGACAATGAGATTTTTTGGTCATGCGGCTACCTTATCTCTCTCTCTCTTTCTAGTTTTTCATAGGGTGCACGTGCTATGTAAGAATATGGATTACACTTTTGTGGTTTTGCATAGGGCGCACGGGGGTGCAAATTTTAGGGTTTTATAAAGCATATGCACCTTGTTTAGCGCATGCCCTATTTGGCGCACGCGCTTTGTTTTGGATTGCCCAAGCCTAAGGCTTGGACAACCCAAGCCATAGGGCATGCGCCCTATAGGGCACACACACTATGCGTGATGGGTGACCAAAAAGAAAAGTGGCATCTTTTTGGTCCCCCATATTTGTGCATATACCCTCATACATGTAGGAAATGCTCAAGAATCAGAAGCTCAACAACTTGCCCAACCTTCAGAAGTTGGAGAAGGGTCATCACAAGCTCAACAAGCCCAACCTTTAGAAGTTGGAGAATGGTCATCACAAGCTCAACAAGCCCAACCTTCAGAATTTGGAGAAGGGTCATTACAAGCTCAACAAGCACAACTCTCAAAATATCAAACAAGTACACATCTCTCTCTCTCACATGTATGTATGTAATCTATTGAAAGTATATATATACATATAACATGCATGAAACATCAATCATGTGTAGATCAAGTACTGTAAATATGAAACATATGAATCAATCATGTGTCAAACATTCTATCAAAAGGGTCTAGAAATGAAATATAACATCAAACACATCAATCGGTCCTGTAGAGTCTAGAAATGAAATATAGTTCATCAAACACATGTGAATATATATACATAATATGAAATATATCTAGATCAAATATGAAAGTTCCTAGGACTCATCATGATGATTCTTCACTAATTGGTCACACCCAGAGTGACTATCATGCTATGAAGGATGTGCAAATCCCTACAAAGAAAGAGATATATAAATTAATATATAAACATTGTACAAAGATCTTAAGTTTGATTTAAAATATTGTCCAAGAAAACATGTTATAAAGTGTGTACACACAGATAATAAATTAAAAACTCACCTGTCCCCTACTAATGTCATCATCAAGTCAGTCCCGACGACGTACACGATTAATACCCAAAGAAGGTGTGACAAGAGGCATATCCTGGTAGACAAAAAAAAAAAAATATATATATATATATATATATATATATATATATATATATATATATATATATATATATATATATATATATATATATATATATATATATATATATATATATGTGCATGTACATATATATATATATAAATCAATTGATTGACATTTTAAAAATAAATTAAGTTAAATTGTAACATTAAATACATGTATATACTCTGATTTATACCTGTGTAGGTGGTGGAAACTGATAGTACTCAGATTCCCTGGCCTCAATCCTATCAACCAAGGTATCAAGATTTTTTTGTGTCTGGTCCAAGCTCAATTTTGCATCTGCAACATGAGTAGACTGCACACACCTCTCTAATGATGAAAGAAATGGATTAACCAAATGAGATGGCATGGAATTCATATCATCATGTGTCAACAAATCTAGATAACCCGTAGTGGTCATACTGAACTCAACATCATCAAGGCCAACATTAGAGAACTGATGCCCTACACTAACTGAAGGATATGTACATTGTGCCTCTACCTGTGTAGCAATAGAGTGGTCAGTAGGTGGATCCTCATGAGTACTACCACTATGGCCATGGTCTAGGTGAGAAGGATGTGGTTGAACGTATCTAACAGTACCCACATGAGATCTAACCTATGATATGGGGATATCATGCTCTGCTGCTATAAATGCATATGCATCCAATAGATCCTTAGCCAAGCTAGTCAATGTGATATGTGTCATCTCTCATGTAAGTCCCTCCAGGCTAGAAAGTGAAGGGATGCCTATTGCACTGTACATGTCATCTGCGGTCCTGCTAGAGGATGCTCCACCTAATAATCTAGAGTGTCATTGAGACATCAAGTACTGACCAACCTGATCACTAGATATGATTGTGGCAACTATTGCAATGTCCTCCACACTATCAATCGCAACTCAAAGCTGGGTTCTATGAATAACATCATCTGCAACAGGACCTAATGAAGGAGCTATAGCAGGTGCCCTCTGACCAACAATGGCCCTGTGTACTGGCCTCTGTCGATCAGCTCGACGAAAAGCATCTCTATCAGCAAGCCTGCCACGCCCCTGTCCTAGATGTGCTGAAAAATTAGTATAATTAACAGCCCTCCCTAAATGAACCTTAGCAAAATTCTATTGTGCAAAGTACAATGGAATTTGGTTGTTATTTGGATAACGACCATGGGCAGCCAGAAATCATGGGTATATCAATGTTGATATAGCAAGATCCTCACACCTGGTACCCTGATACCCCTTCACATGATTTTTATCTACATAAGATGGGAAAACTTCCCCTTTTAAGGTCGCTTTAGGCACTAAAGCATGTACCTCCTTAAGAGAAAGACTAGAGCCAACCTCTTGTCTCTTCCTCTCAAGTATGACCTCTATAATATATGAGGCATAGGGAGTGGTACCATGAATGTCATTCCTAATGCTAATCAAGCTAGCAAGGATGGACTAACACGTGCTCTTATAGACACTAGAGCTAGATGGATTATTTATAGATTCTTGCAACCATTCAATCTCTCTATTAGTGCGTGAAAATAGTTCTACAAGGGGAATCAGTGCATCTGCCATGTGTGATGTGCAATAATATGTCTGATAGATCTATAATATGTATGTACCTGAAAGATTTTGTTTACAGTCAAATAAAGTCTGCATATATATACATACGTTTTCCTAACTTAATTAAAAATAAAATTAAAGTATACACATTTTGCTACATTATTTGAAAGTAAAATCAATTACATAAATTACTTTTAAATGTAAATAAATGTGTACTATACATACATGTATGTACACACATACATATAGGTGTATATATATACATGTACACATGTACACATGTGTACACATGCATATATACATACACATGTGTGCATATATATATACACATTTACACACACACACATATATATGACATGTATTATATATGTCTATATATATATAGATATATATAATATATGACATGTATATATATGTGTGTGTGTGTGTGTGTGTGTGTGTGTGTGTGCATATATATACACATGTATATATACATGTATATATATATGCATGTATACATCCATATAAATACATGTATATATATGCACATGTATACATGTATACATACATATATATGTACATGTACATACACATGTATACATGCATATATATACATATATATATGCATGTATATATGTGTACATACATGTGCATATATATATATGTATATATACATGTACATACACATGTATGTACATGCATATATACATGTATATATGCATGTATACACATGTACATACATATACATACACATGTATATATATACTAAATCTATGTACCAAAAATTTTGAATAATGAAAAATCTATATATATGTACATGTGTATTTATGTATATATATATGTATACATGCATATATATACATGCATACATGCACATGTATATATATATATGTATATATACATTTATATATACATATATATACATATATACATATATATACATGCATATATATAATAATGAAAAATCTATATATAATATATACACATGTGCATATATACATGCATATATACATGTATATATGCATGTATATACATATATATATATACATGTATACATGTATATATGCATGTATATATGCATATATGCGCATACATGCATATATACATGTATATATGCATGTATACATGTTGGATATATAAATATACATATATATATATATCCAACATGTATACATGCATATATACATGTATATATGCATGTATACACATGTATATATGCATATATACTATTTATCCATATATCAAAAACTACAAATAATAAAAACAAAATATGAAAAAACCTGAAAATGGTGTTTGCAAATTCGGAAGCTGTCCACGAGTTTCGTTGTCTATTTCGTTGTCACCGAAAGTGACAATGAAAGTCACTTTCGGCGATTTAATTTACACCAAATTTAACCCTAATAAATGACTTTCGATTGAAAGTCATATGCTAAAGACTTTCGATCGAAAGCTCTTTATTCACTTTCGATCGAAAGTGACATAAGACTTTTGATCGAAAGTCTTATGTCTAAGAACTTTCGATCGTAAGTTTTTTACTTACGATCGAAAGTCTGTCATACTTTCTATCGAAAGTCTTTAACGATTTTCAGGCCGAATTTGGTTTTTGGGCCAAATTCATTCCTCCAGAAAAGTGTAACCCACTATTGTGGGTTCACCCATAGGTATGCACACCATATCTAGGTTATGCAATTTTGGTTCAAAAATTTCTTCTATTATCAAAAATTTTAACCCTAATAATTAAAAATGTGTTTCATTTATCAATCCATTGTATTTTTCTTGTCCAATATGTTGCAAATGGTGATATACGAGAGTTACTCTGTCAAATTTTTATTTAAAAGGGATGAAACGGTTTAAACAATAGAACATTGTACGTAGAAGAGAATGAATGTTTCTTACAAGGATTCAATTTATTGTCACTAGATCTATTTATGATAATCTTGTAAGAGATTTTTTTCAAAAGTGTCATATTTTTTTTTATTGGACTCTAGGAGGTTGTATTACTTCCTTTGGTGGTGGTTTTAGAGAATAAAGTCTAACAAGGTCATCTTGGAGGCTAGTGGTATTGGAGGAATCACGATTTCCATCATCCCATGTTAGCTTTTCACTTTGAGATGATGCTTTTGAATGTGAAGCATTTTTGGATTTTGCATTTCTTGCTTAGTCTTCTTTGTTGATGTTGACATATTTATAGAATGCATGTGTTGTGAAGGTTATATTTTGGAGATAGGTTTGGGATTTAGTGAAGAGCTTGAGTATAGATGGTTGTGTAGAGAGTTTGAGCCTTTGATTGAGAACTATCCCCTTATAAGGGTCAAAAATAACATGATGGAGCCATGTGTGAGGAGTGCAATATGGATTCTTGTTGAGAATAATTCAAGGTTTATAATTTAAGAGTTTGCGACTGAGAGATCAAGGATTATCTCATGGATCCACCTTTATGAGGGACGAGGAGGCATCTTAATGGAGTTCTACTTGATCTAGAGTTTTTTCTTCAAAGAATATTTTCTCAAAAAATGTATTCATATTATATAATCAACATGTTTTGCTGAGTGAGCCTTAAGGGAGAGTCCCTAGGGAAAGGTGAATTTGATGTCTCTGGGATCAATTAAATAAGAGGAGAGAATATTGGTCTAACTATATTTAGAATAAGCATATTATATTGTCTAGAGTGTTAGTCAGTGTCTATTGTTTATAACTGTCCAACTTGTAATTAGTAAACTATCTTGCCTTCATTTGCATTGTATAAAGGCTCCTCAATGTTATAAAATAAACACATGTATACAATATCAAGCATGTTTCACCTTTTCATCTTTACCATATCTAGGGTATTAAATTTTGGTACAAAATTTTCTTATGTTCTCAAAATTTTCAACCCTATTCTTTACAAGTGTGTCTTAATTATGTTTCATTTATTGACTCATTATATTTTTCTTTTCAAAAGATAAATCCAAGTATGAAACTACTAATATGTAGTTTGTTTAATTAAGAAGGAATTTTAGATCCCAATTACATGTGTTTTCATTTCTTTGTTCAAGGTTAATTAATTGTATTTCTTGATTTGTACATCTAAGGGTGTAGACACTCTTCCCTCACAGTGCAAGGTGGCCTTGAGATTTAAAAGCATGTCTTATCCACATTTGTCCCCACATCTCACATTATGACTTCTAAGGCCCGAATGATATTGCTTGTCATATTTGTGTCATACAAGAGTGTATGCTCTTCCATTATATTATATTATAAGGTGACCTTGGGAATAAAAAATATATATTTTCCATTTTTCATTTTTTATATCCTAGGGAAACTAGTGTTGTTTATTCTCTTTCCTCACACCAAAGGTGTTAGGGATTGACAAATCTGAACAATACAAGAATAAACAATTATATGCAGAAACAAAAGAAGAAAATAATCTAAACACATATAACACACAGATTTAACGTGGTTCACCCAAAATGTGGGCTACGTCCACCTACACAGTTGTCCAACCTTTCTTATTATCTAGCAAAATTGTACACCAACATTACAATGCATTATGCATCTCAGCTTATAACATGTGTTTTAGGGCAACCTCTAAAATCGGCTTACTACATGAGGTCTGGATACAATATCAACACCTACTACATGATCAGTCGCCACAATATCAACAATCTCCCACTTGGAGACTAATTAGGCTCCACACATGACCAAAGGGAAATCCTAGAAATCAAAAGTATTTAATCTTTTCTTTATTCAAATTTTATAGTAGCCCTAGATTGGATTTCATCACCAAGTGCAAGCTGAACCCACATGTTCTAGTGGGGCATATAAATTGGAAAAAGAACCAAAAGAATCTCACTACAAGGTATATTTGTCATTATTCTTAGCTTACAAAATGATGTCGGAAATAACAGAATGAATTAACTTGAAACAATTAACTTCAAATTGTGAAAGCGGTATTAAACGTTTACATACTTGTAAAATAAACTTGAATTTTTTGTGTGCCCTTGTATTTCTTCTTGCTCTTTGATGGATGTTGAATAGTGTTAGCACCTACAAAAATTTTCCTGGCTATGTAATTTTCCTCTGGTCCCTGCAGGTTTTTCCTTTGTTTCTGGCCTTAAACCCTAAGTCTCAATTCATATTTCTAGTCGTTGGAGGGAAAAACCCTAATTTATCCTGGCCTCGTTCTATTTTATCGTTACTTTTTGGCTCAGTAATTCCCCAAAATACGCATGTGCTGATTTTCAAACCCCTTTAACCCATCGCTTTATATGTTATATTGTTAGGTTGTTAGGCAAGGTGCTTTTAAAATTATTTCTTTCAAAAGCCTAAGTTTCCAATCAAATCTTCAATAGTATCAAACCCCTTTAAATATGTGGTTGCCGTTGAACCACAAGACTCCCTGTTGTCGGAAAGTCTGACATACGCTTTAGCGACAAGGTGTCATCTGTCTAGGCGGGCCCGTCAACGAAAGTATTCCAGCAGTTAAACACTTGATTACATCGACAGTTGTCGCTATGCTGTTGAAGGAAGATGTCAGGATTTTAAGCCTATGCCAGGTGCGACAACCGTAGGATTATCTTAAAGGAGAGGGTTTGCAGTGGGCCCTAAAAATGCCAGGTCACATTAGCATGTTTTCTTTCCATTGGTTGATGGTGTTATGTTGATAGTCAATGTAAAAGACTGAACAAGGAGAGCTTGGATTTAGGGTTTGTTTCCTAGCATTTTGTTATTTTGGCAATGTATTCATTTTGCAAATCTTAATGAGGATATACTTGAATTCCAATTTCAGATTCATGTTTGTCTTCTTGTTTTGATGTTGGGTTCATATATGTTAATGTCACAAAGTGAGTTAGCATATGATATACAAAGTATATTATGGGATTATCTTTGAGTTCCTGACAAAGTTAGGATTAAAGTCTTTAAGGTAGTTTCAGTGAGTTCATGGTTGGATAAGAATTTGATGACCAGGTTTGGGAGTGAGAGGGATAATAAGCAAAGCACTTATTCTGAGTTCAAGAGTGTTTGAGTTAGGATCCTCAGTTTATATATGTTATTGAGTGACTCTATGCCCTAGGTTAAGGCACTGATCCATTCTCTGGAAGAAGTTCATCATCATCAATCACAAATATAAATGATAAAATCTTTAAATCAGTTTGTAAAATGCATAGTTGTATAATATTTAGTGATTCCTTTCAAGAAGTGAATCAAGGGTACACCCGCCTAAGCATCTAGGCTCAAAGTGTAGGAGGATCCTTGTTGATCCTTGTTAATTGGCCCTTTTCCTTGCAGACTTTGGAGTGGTGATAGAGTCAGTGACATTAGTTTGTCAATCATAGTGTAAACCTGCAAGTAGAAAGAGAAGGGGAACCAACAAATAGCATGAACGAGTTGGCTTTAAGTCCACTTGTATGTTACAAGCTTTTTGTGTTGGTGTGGTGTCTTTAATTTTTGTACTCATTTCAATTTGAATTTTTGATTTCAAGCTTAACATGCAAGAACTCATTTGATTGCTACTTTAATTTCATATTTGATTTCGCTTGAATGTTTATTGGTGGCCTTACACAATTTTTTTGTTCATGTGAGCGGTATAATGTTGAAGTGACCACAAGATGTGTGCTTGAGGTGGAACGAAGAAATAGCATGGCTAGAATGATGGCACAGGGTCATTGCTAATGTTTTAGGTTGGTCACATCTTAGTAGGCACTTGTGATGTTAGTACTTGATTGCACCATCAATTGTGAACTTATTTTGAATTGATGGACTTCCACATGACAATGTTTTGTTTATATTGTAATTTGTGGCTGAGGTGGCAAGCCTCATTTGACTGTAAACAAATGATAAATATTTGATTAAACATGTTTTCAGTTTGACTCAACATGTATTGCCTTTTTTACTAAACGACCCATTAGAAAAAGGACTCAAACATGTCGTCCGTCATATCGCAAGAAGAATCCAAATCGCTATTCTCTTCTCGGCTATCGTCATGTCGTCCGTCAAACAAGAATACTGCTGCCCTTCAATGAATCTGGACTCCTCTAATCACGCGATTGAATTCAATGTTCTCTTTTCTCTTCGTCTGTCCATTTTTCCGTTACGATGTCATCACAGCTTACGTCGAGCTCAGGAGAGAGGAGGAATATTATATAAGGCCTGCCCCGTTTCTTTCCTTCCTACCAGTCTGAAAAGTGAGCAACAAGATCAGCTTTTGTGAGCAAAAATGGTGAAGGCATGGTTTTACAACAAGTACGGATCTGTAGAAGTTCTGCAATTTGGGGAAATCCAAGCTCCGTGTTTGGGGCCTGGCCAAGTTTTGATTAAAGTTCGTGCAGCTGCTCTCAATCCTGCGGATTACAAGATTCGCCAATCTGGCATCGCGCGCAGCGCGGATGCGCCTTTTCCTGTATATCAACGAAAACCTCATTTATTTAAGGTCTAAATTTTTGTTTTAGATTTTCATTACTTAAAGCTACGTAAAATTTCTCCTGTTTGTTTGGTGTGTGCTTGGCAGATGGTGCCGGGGTTTGACGTGGCAGGAGTCGTTGCTGACGTGGGCGAGGGCGTGTCGAAGTTCAAGAAGGGCGACGAGGTTTACGGCGACATTCATGATGTGACGGTGGGAAACCCCAAAGAGTTGGGTACTCTGGCAGAGTACACGGTGGCGAAAGAGCATATGTTAGCGTTGAAGCCCACCAATTTGTCTTTCGAGGAAGCCGCCAGTCTGCCAGTTGCGCTCTTAACCGCCTTGCAGTCGTTCGAAATGGTTGGATTTGAGAAGGGGCAGAGCGTGTTTATTGTGGGAGGCGCAGGCGGCGTGGGCAGCCTGGCGATCCAGCTGGCAAAGAATGTATTCGAAGCTTCCAGAATTGTTTCGACTTGCAGCACAGGGAAAGTATAGTTTGTGAGGAGCCTGGGAGCAGATGTGGTGGTGGATTACACCAAGCAGAGCTACGAGCAAGTGGACGAGAAATTCGATTTTGTTTTCGACACCTTAGGTACCTAACACGTTACATTTTTCCTGTTTTTGTTTGGAAGAATCGGAGAGGGGTTTTGACGAATTTTTGTGGAATATTTGTTGTTTACACTTACAGGCGAATCGTTCAAATCTCATGTGGTTGCAAAGGAGGGGGGTAAAATTGTGGACATTGCACCAACTCCCTCGCATCCGAGAGCAGTGAGAATGACTGTGATGCCTCGAGGCAGCGATCTGGAAAGGCTGGGAAAATTCATTGAGAGAGGGAAACTGAAAGCTGTGATCGATCCGAAGAGCCCCTACTCTTTTTCTGATGTTGTGGAGGCATTTAAATACTTGGAGAGTGGGCGAGTGAGTGGAAAGATTGTGATATCTCCCATTGAATGAGCGGCGTTTGTTTCAACGCGTACAATAAGTAGCGATCTTTTTCTGATAATAGGGAAACGAAATTACAAATTCCTGCTCTCATCACATAAATAACAATATCTGGAATAAATCATTAATGATATAGATTGGTTTCCACAATCCATTATGTAATAAATTAAAACAAATCTCTTTACTAAAGGCAATTTATTGCAACAAATTCCATTTCACAATCTTAATTTCTTTCTAATACAATTTTATTGCAACAAAATGAAGTACAACAAATTACATTTCACAATCTTAATTTCTAATACATTATCTATTGCTATCATTTTAGGAATTGTTCATAATAGCAATCATTACACTAAAACTTTACATTAAGAGATCATCATTGCATTAAGATTATACATTGGAATATGTACAAGATAGTTTTAAGATCTTGCACTAGCATTAAAAAATGATATATTGTCATTCTTATATTAAATTATGCATTGGAAAATGTAGAAGATGATTTTAAAATCTTTGTAGTTGCATTCAAAGAATGATATGTTATCATTATTATATTATATTAATCATTTTTTTTACAATTTCAAATTAGTTTTTATTCATAGAATTATAATATATCTCAAAGATTGGTGATTAATTTTATTCAATTTAAAGGAGTGAAGTGTTTTTCAATAAGAGTCGGCTTTATTAAAATTAAGATTATAATTTTTATTTCTTTTGATGTTATTATTTTAATACACCAAACAAATAAGATATTATAGGAGATGCTTACATAAATATTTAGAAAAGTTTAATGAAACATTTTCAAGTTTAATATTAATCTCATGCTCTCTAGAGCTCCTCACCAAACCCCAAAGTTATCCCTAAATGAAATGTTCACAACACATGCATTATTCAAATTTCTTAGAAGCAACAAAGAAAGAAAAAACAAAAGCACAAAAGAAAAACCAAAAATGATTCTCATACAAGCACCATCTCAAAGCAAGAAGCTAGCTTAAGATGACTGAAATCCCAGCCTCCAGTACTGCCATCCTCCAAATTGATATTTGCTAGTGCTCACATTTAAAATTAGCACCAGAAGAAATACTATAACCTCCCAAAGAGGGGTAACTAATGCAATAAACTCTTGATCAATTATTCCATCAATAAGCTTATATTTCATAGCTTCCATTGGAGAATATCACAAAATTACCATTGAAGCATTTCATTATTGAAACTTATCAAAGACAACGCAAGTTCCATGGTCTATATAAGGCATCCCTTACTTTTGAAAAAAGAGACTACTTTTTAAATTTCTTGAATGAAATTAGCACCTTATTTCTCCATATAGGCACAAGTAAATAATAAATAAATATTTTAAGTGCTCTTTAAAAGAAAAGAAAACAAAAAAATTCTCCTGTGAATGTCTCCCTATCTCACTTCACGCATGCACAAAGATCCAATGGCGTAACTTCAACATGTAGCCAAGTTGTGCAAGATTTACATCAGCCTTTTTGCCCCACTTTGATTATAAGAATGGACAGTTGGTAGAAACTATGTGCTATTTTTGTTACACTGCTCAAAGATCAAGATTTTAATGCAACCATTCAACTTATACCATACCAACCAAAACCACGCTAGGAAAAGATAAACAAGAGTTTAATCAAGAAAATCTCACTCTACTGCAAGCTTGTTAAAATGAAAAAAACTTGACGATCATATTTGGAGATGCTATTTCTGCTCAAACCAACATTCTGGGCCAAAATGTAGGAACCACTCAGCTACATACTCGACATATCCATTCAATGCAAATCACATGACTAACAATTCACACTTCTCTCACAAGCATACAAGAAACAATAGCGCTCTGAATATACCAAATGATAGCGAGTGGTAAGAAAACTTGATGATCCTATTCATTGACAAGGGAAGCCTTTATACAATGCGGCAGTTACTAACTGCACCAACAAACCTAAACCATAATCTATCGTGATTCTATCGTAGATTCTACTACAAACAACCTAAACCATAATCTGAAACCATTTTCAATTTTATGATTTTGATTTCTTATTGTTTGCACATCTTCTATGCATTTTTAATGAACTTGTGATTTATAAAGCGAGGGGAATTTTTAGTGTAATAATTAATTATTGTTATATTTCATTTGCAAGAAGGTTCATTTCTAATTTTAAGTAGTATTAATTTGAATTTATAGTTGAATTACTTAATTTTAGGATTCTTATACATATACATATAAGCTATCAATTATTATTTCAAAATATAAAATAATTATAAAATATTTACAAATATTTAGATTAATTATACCATGATTGTAATCTAAATTAATTATTAGTTTAATTTTTATTATTATTTAAAATGTTTGAGTTTGTGAATAATCATCATTAATTTTGTAACTGGTGTATGAACAAAAAAAGTTGTGATGCACAAAAAGAAAATTATATTTGCAACCAAATGTATATCTAATGGAAGAAATAATTCTCCATTAGATCACATCAATATGTACAAAATAAATAATCTAAAATTAATAATTTTAATTTATATATAATAAATATAAAATTGTCAACTTATGAATATAAAAATAAATAAATTATTCATCTTTCTTTCTTTAAATCCCTTTCTCTTCCCCTCCCCCTTTCCTCTATCTCTCCCCTCTTTCTCCCCTATTTCCCAGTTCTCTCATTTTCACAAGACAGATCTTATATAATAATTATATTCCTCCTCCATACCGACCTCAATGTAAGCTGCGATGACATTACTTAAAAATTATAGCTGAAATCGTTTAAAAATTAGATACATTACAAAATTATTAATAAAAAATACAAACGTTCTCTGCGATGTCATCACTACTTACATCGAGCTCGACCTTATAATTACTATTTCAGATCAGCCTCCTTTCTTTACTTCATAGGAGTCTGAAAAGTGGATTCACTGAGCAACAAGATCAGCTTTTGTGAGTAAAAATGGTGAAAGCATGGTTTTACAATGAGTACGGATCTACCGACGTTCTGCAATTTGAGGAAATATTGATTTTTTATTATTAATAAAAAATACAAACATTTGCTGCGATGTCATCACTGCTTACGTCGAGCTCGATCTTATAATTACTATTTAAGATCTGGCTCCTTCGTTTACTTCATAGGAGTCTAAAAAGTTTGTTTAGTGGGCAACAAGATCAGCTTTTGTGAGTAAAAATGGTGAAAGCATGGTTTTACAACGAGTACGGATCTGTCGACGTTCCAGTTCCAAGGCCCAGCTAGGTTTTAATTAAAGTTCGTGCAGCTGCTCTCAATCCTAAGGATTATAAGATTCGTGATATTGCTATCAGGATTCAACTGTGTAGTTTTTTAAGTCAAATTCATTGACCCATGATTCATGAGTGGTTCACATGAACCCATCTCTCATGAGAATGAATGGAACACTAAGCACTCATTGGATCTAGGTGATGCTCATAGAGATGAAGCACCGGGACTTCCTGAGAGGTCACCCATCCTAGTACTACTCTAGGTCGAGCGCGCTTAACTATGGAGTTTCCTCCATGGTTAAACCCACTCTGCTTGCACCCTCATTTGCAAAACCTTCACCAAGTGTTGTGCCTTATGAACCATTCATTAGAAAGCCCCTTAAGCTCATCAATTATAAGATTCGCCAATATGCCCATTTTCCTGTATATCAACAGATACCTCATTTATTTAGGGTTTAGAGTTTTGTTTTCGATCTCATTAATTAAAGCTATGTAAAATTTCCCCTCTTTGTTTGGTGTCAACTTCGCAAGGGGTGCCGGGGTGTGACGTGGTAGGAGTCATTGCTGACATGGGTGAGGGCGTGTCGAAGTTCAAGAAGGGCGACGAGGTTTACAGTGACATTCATGATGTGACTGTGAAAAACCACAAGGAGTTGGGTAGTCTGGCTGAGTACACGCTGGTAGAAGAGCATGTGTTGGCATTGAAGCCCAGTAATTTGTCTATCGAAGAAGCCGCCAATTTGCCGCTTGCGCTCTTAAACTTTACATTAAGAGTTCATCATCACATTAAGATTGTACATTGGAATATGCACAAGATGCCTTTAGGATCTTTGCAGAGACATTCAAAGAATGATATATTGTCACTATTATATTAATAAATAAGATATTTTAAGAGATGTTTATATTAATATTTAGAATAGTCTAATGAAATTTTTTAATTTTTTATATTAAACATTAATTTTGATTAAGATTAAGTGTTACTTAGTGTCTTAGTGGGATGCTAAATGAAAAGGACACTAAATTGTCTCAAATGTAATTATATTAACTATCATTTTTGTTTTATTCTTTATGACACTTGAGTTTGTATGAGAAATTTGTAACTCAATATATTAAATAATATGATCTAACTAGTTACACTCCTCCATTTTTTAGTACAACTAAATCTTCTAAACATAGAAATTTGGATAAATCACAATTAAATGCATATAAATGTATGCCTTGATTTTCATGGCCAAGGATTGAAGATAAAAAAAATATATTTTAGTTACAATTTCAAGTTATTATATTTTAACTTCTATAAAAAATTAAATTATAGTCTCATTTTATTAAGTTTGAATTTTTTTAATTTAATAAAAGGCGGGTGTCAAAAGTATATATTAAGATTAAGGTGTCATTCACTTTATAATCATTTGTATTAGTATCTTCAATACTATAAGAAAGTGTTTTTGCACATTTAGAGTAAAATTAGAAATTATTTTGTAGTTTTTTTTTTGAAATATTTATATTAGTTGTCATATACATTAATGAAGAAGGTGGGGCACAATAGTGGAAATTATGTTTGACTTTTGAATCATCAAATACATATTCCAATTCTACATATTAGAATTGAGGAGTGGGAATCTTGCTTGACAAGATAAATTTCATGTGAGTTGTTAATCTATTTTGAAGTGTTATACTTTAGGAGTTGAGTTCTCAAGGGTTATGACACCTATTTAGAGGTACCAATTGATTGTGCCCATGTAAAATCTTTGATGCATTTTTATTCCTGAAATATGTCCTCAAATAGACAAGCTATGGAAAACCCTCAATGGAAGAGCTATAGAAAAATCTAAAAAGATGTATTCAGAAAAAATGATGCCATAAAAAGAAACTCTGGTCTCTTATTCACAAAGTGTGTGATTAGAAATTTGGTCGCTTATTTACAAATCTTGTCGTTGTTCAAACATCTCCTATACAATGTGAAAGAAGCATCACCGTGGTCATGCTTCAACTATGAATCTTATTTGTCTGTGTGACAAGTCAAGATAATCTTTGGCCAAGAGGAGGAAGAAAAACTTGTGATGAAATGTAGAGGGCATGGTTCTACAATTCATGAGATTGTGTTGTTGTTTGTGAATTAGAGAATTAGGGAATATAGATTATAGTATATGATCTTAAACATTAATAATAATTACTAAATTCATAAACAATCGTGATAGTGTTATGAGAGGCTATAATTGGACTTAATAAAAAGAGGTGTGTTGTAATAGACTATTCTAGGATGGGATATGTGTAGAGTGGTTGAAGATGTGGGTGAGGGCATGACCCAAAGTAACAATTCCCAATAATAATACTATGCACACACATACAATGTTACTCCCAAGAGAGAAATGTTAAGAAGGATAACAGATAGCCTTAAATTCAGAAATAATCGCAATGGTGTTATGAGAGGCTATAGTTGGACTTAATAAAAAGAGGTGTGTTGTAATAGTCTATTCTGGGATCGGATGTGTAGAGTGGTTAAAGAAGTGGGTGGGGGCATGACCAAAAGTAATGATTTCTAATAATAATACAATGCACCCACATACAATGTTGCCCCAAGAGAGAGAAATATCAAGAAGGATAACAAATGGACCCTTGATTTAATGAATAATACTATAACAAAATTTAATGAAGATATACAAAATAATACTACAAGATTTAATGAAGATACAAGATTTTTGAACAATATTTCTTCCATATAGATGAAATAATCCTAATGGTGTACATGTATAATGTTCACCCCATCTATGAAGGAGAATGAAAAAAGAACAAACAAGATTAGTAGCTCTTGTCTTGATGGTGTGTGATTTCAATATATGATCAAATATTTTAGTTGTACAACCATGCGGATAATGAAATCTCAAGAGTAGGTGGAGGTTGAGATGTGTATCGTCGTAAAATGGAAGCACTTCCATTTAGGACTGGTTTAGCCCTCCAAGTAAGTGGTTTGGGGTCATGTCAAATGCCTTGAATGAGTATTTGACTTGGATCTAGTTTTTCCCCTGTCCTGCCCTATTTTCCACTTCTTTCCTACCTATTTCTAGTATCTTTCTCTGAGATTTTGAGGTTCTTGACCTTAGGGTCGAGGTTGACCTTCTGGATCAAGGTTGACCTCGACCTCAATCCTGACCCAGAGTCTAAATTTCAAATTCCAAAGATTTTCGGATGTCAGGGTTTGGAAAGAATTCTTTCCTGCTTCCGGGTCGGCTGCTTCGGGCTTTGAAATGGTGACTCTTAAAAGACATTTAATATAGGTCCACTTCTAAGGGTATGAGCCTAATGAGAATTCATTTCTTATATGTTAGCCTCTCTAAAAGTTGGTGTCCTAGACTATAATATACGGAAGCCTTCTCCTCTCATTTTAGGGAGAAAAAGGGAAGAAAGGAGAAAATTAGAAGAAAAGGGAGGAAAAGAGAAGGAAAAAAAAGGGAGGATCATCTATGCATTATTTATCAAAGTGAGCATTCAAGATTCAAGCTTTCAAGCATTCAAGCATTCAAAATTCAATTCATCAAGGAGATCCATTAGTAGCCATTGAAGGATTCAAGCTCTGTAGAGCCCTCTTGTTGAAGATTTCTCCATCCATATCCATTCAAGCTTCTTCCTATTCCAAGATCCATTCAAGATTGGTGTTGAAGATCTAAAGGCAATTGATTTGAGACATCCTACAATTCTACATCCATTTGGAGCATCCATACTTGTAGATTCAAGGATTCGAATCCTCCACAAGGATTTAAACATAAGTAATGTGAATTGTTCTATTTACTTTATTTATTACTGCAATTTCAATTCTATTTCAAGGTTAATTCCAAAACCAGGGTTTGACAAAGGCAAACCCCTCATCCAAATAACAAAACCATTTTTTTTGCAGGTGCAGGTATGGAACAACAAATTACAGAATAGATTCAGATACCCTTTTCAGAAAACTTTTAAGATCCACGAACAGAATTTTCGTCGAACCAGTGCAGGTCAAGGTTAACATAAAAGGGCACAATTGTGACCCCGTATTTGGGTCAAGGTCAACCTAGCTCAGAAAAGAAAAATATTTATGGGTTGTCTTCGTCTCTGTGTTGCCAAGCTAGGGCAGGTTGTAGAATTTCCAGAAACTCAGTACAGACACCAGAAAATAGCAATTTCCAAATCTGCTATACTTTGAGGTTAGTATTTTTCTTCAATTCATTTCAACTAAGATTTTAATACTCTCTTCCAAAATGGAATGTAAGATAATTTTCCTCTTTCTTCTTATTACTAATCGATTGATTCATTTATGCATTGACCATTTTCTTATGGTTAATCAATTTGGATGTTTCCTTTGGGAATTTGGGGTTAAGAAGAGAATCTTACCTTCCCCAATTCTTCCATATGTGAAGGATATTATTTACATGTTGGTGAACACATTAACCAAACAAATCAATCATTTTTTATTCTTTACATTTTGGTGAAGCTAAGGCCCGTGCCTCCACTCTTCAAAGTTCTTTAACTTCTTTTGACTAGCCTATGCCTGATGTGTTGGAAGAAGTTAATGTTAATAATAATGTTAAGATGAATAATTATGATGACTTTATTCATATCTTAGATTCTATTTTGATTAATCTTGATGAAGAAGATACTCTTGATGATCCTAATGATGCTAATGATGAATATGAGACTATTGACATTGATATTGATTTACCTAATATGCTTTCAACACAATTGATAATTATACCTAGTATCGAACATCATGATTCTCAAGAGGATCCTTATTTGGAACTGGCTATTATTCCTATTGTGTTAGATATAGTCCCTCTTGCAACTTTCCCACCTTCCCTAAATGATATAGACCGAGACGGGGAGAGTAGGCGGTGTACTTGATTGGCTTGTCCTCCATGGTAGCTTTTTGTGTGTTTGCCTGTTGTATTGTGTTTCTCCCGTGATGTGTTTGCTAAATGTTTGTTAGATTCTTTTATACAACCCTTGTTACTTTGCTGGTACAAGGTGATAAAGGAATTGAACCTGTTGTACTATTCCTCTATATGTATCTCTATTCTTCTATATGTTTTCATGTTATGTTGTACCTGTGCTGTTGTTCGTAAATGTTTTCCTTGTGTAGTGGGTATGTGTAGGATCATGGTATGCCAAAAAGTGGCGATGTGAAAAAAACTTATTTTCACTCGTCCATAAGTGCACAAATGCATATGTTGACTTTTTAGTAGGTCTGGGTGTTAGTACACCTAGCCAAGCCAAAAGCCAAAGCAAAAGGCTTAATTAGATATCTGATAATATCAGATATTTGATATTTGCTAGTAAATATATTTCTTTGTACCCCAACCGTGTTCAACATTTTCTCATTGTGAAAATGTGAACACAGCTATGGTTATCGAATATCAGCTTTCAAATCCCCTATCTGATTTTGCTTAAATCCAAAGGTATGTGAAAGCTTCTAATTTTTATTGTTTTTATTGTTTTTATTGTTTTTAAATAGAAATTTATAGCTTTTTGTATAAAAATTAGGGTAGCAATGAGTTTTTTATTGTTTTTTAAAATTCATTGTAATTATCTTTTTTTTTTTCATTGTTATCAAACATGGAATCAGAAAACCCTCCTAATGATCCCGCAAACAATCCAGAACCACCTCCCAACAATCCCCCACCTCCAAAAGACGTACCTGTCACAAACCCTCACCATTTAGAAGATCTAATAAGAGATAATCTAAATGAACTTAGAGGATTTCAAACCACCTATGCCAATATCCCCACATTGTGCCCCATGTTTATGACATTGAACTCAATTATTGAAAACATGGAGAAACTTACACAACAACATAGTGATGCACTTCTTTGGCATGATTCCATGCATGCCCAGTTTGATGATGGGCTTGATTATGATCAAGTCATGAACCTAAATATAAAAAAATATGACATAGCTAATCTTTTTTTGGATCCTAAAACCGGTCTAAAAGTAGACCATAAAAAAAACCAAATTGTCAATTAAATGGTGCACAAATAGTGATATATGTGACAACTTTTGGGACCATTGGTGGATGGTTTTTGATAGACCACCTCACAAAAATTTGGATGTCTCATTTTATTTTATTAAAAAGTTGTATGCTGAATTTGTGCTTGGTTAGAAGGTGAATTATTGGAATATGAGACCGAACTAGGGTGTAGGTTTAGGCACTCCTCAGGACACGCCATGGGCACAATGGGTGAAATTCCACACATATGTCCCCCCTCCCGAGATTTCACCACCTCTCACAATGCAACATCCTGATATTATTGTTGAGGTCGGCTCATAGACTATTCGAGTCATTCGCACCTTGAGCGATCTGTTGGTTACATAAAGCACGACATTGTTTCATCCTCATCTTGATGCTTATGGCACTTCCACATCCTTCATGAGCTCACATGTTTGTGTGCCCCACACTTGCATTATATGCAAGAATCTGTGCTTAGGTCCCCTGACTGATAGTGATGCATATAATTTTGCCTTCAATGTGGACGATTCTACACAGCACACTACAAGCATTGAAGTAGCTCATGGAGATGTGTATCAGGAGCCTACAGAGCCAAGGACTCCCACTATTACGGTAAGGGTAAACAGTTCACTTTTTACATTGTATTTAAATTTTATAATTGTTCAAATTTTTAGTAGAATTTCCTTATAATAATTTCCCACTTATGTCTTTTCATGTGTTACATTTATGTTCAGTTGATGACATGGGAGGAGATGGCATAGGTGGAGGGGTCCACGCTTTTGGCCATATCATTTGGTCTTGACACTTCCACGGTACATATGTTTTAATGTACTCATTGGTATCCTTTTCAATTATGATAATAGTATATGTACATTGTTTTCTAATTTTTATGATCATCTTTTACATACTGATGAAGGTGTCACCAGTTGCCACCGGGGGACAATGTGAGGGGGTGCAGGTGTCAGCCGTTGATAAAGGAAAGGTAATTAAGTAATTTAGTTTTTTTATGCATACATGTATACTTGTCAGTTGTGCGTACTCATTTTTAATTTACATGGTTTATTTGACAGAGAGTGGCATATGATGATGTCGTGAGACCCTATCATCACAATAGAGTCACAAGCATATCCATTCACATTCATAGCCCCACGGTACATACATTTCTAAAGTTATTTGTGTGTATTTTACTATCAAGTATATATAATATGGTCAATTTTTTATAGTATGAAGTATTTGTTTGAATTTTGTAGGTCACTCCTAGTTTGAGGGAGGCAGAATGACAAGGGTTTGTATTGTTGATGACTCAACCAACAATCCCTGAAGAAAGTTCAACACAGGTAAGTTTTGATGTTAATTCAGTTATTTTGTAAACATATATTTTCTACCAAGTATTTAATATTAAATAGTATAACTTGTAGATCAATCTCATGTTTGAAAACATATACAAGTCAGAGTCGACATTGGTGGCATTGTTCCTACGCTACCAAGGGCATATATTAGGTCTCCTACCTGTGGGAGGAGACAAAGAGGTGAGGTATATGAGAGTTCAATTTTAGTTTACATTTTATTTATTATTGTTGACTATATGATTCTAAATTTTAGTCTAACTTGGGGTTTCACTTTTGTGTTTGAATGCATGATCCATCAAAGCAAAAGAGTACTTCAAAGAGGCTACATTTTGATGATCCACCAGTAGAATAGGATGTCCTAGAAATATTTGTAGTTGAACTTCTTATTTTGAGATGTCATATAACACATTTTGAGATGGTGTATGCCACATTGTATCTAGATATATTGACATGTAAATATGTATAGAATTATTGTTCATTTTGATATATATGAAACTTGATATTCAATCCAAATTGATAATTACATGTGTTCATTTATTCATTGTTAGTATGTAAATATGCTTGTGTGTATGTACTCCTATGTACGATTTATGCCTTAAGTATATTCATGTATATTCAAGTATATTCTTCATAACCTGTATGGGCTACGTGCATGACTTAAGTGAATTCATGTGGTATGCTTTATAATCTATGTGCTACATGTATGCTTCATGACTTAAGAAAATTTATGTGTACACTTTATGTGCTACGTGTGTTCACATGTGTAATTCATCATTTGAGGTATATAAGTATATCTATTAAAGTGGTTTCAAGGTTTCTAGACTTACCCTTTACTCCCAATGGCTAAAAGACTTCAAACTAGCCTAATTACATAATCAAACACACTTTTGGCCATATCAAAACATATGTCAAATTTAGGTATTGGTCTTTTGGACAAAATATCAGTACTTTGCATGTACCCCTGCAAATACACTAGGAATTTGATGATTTATCAAAGCAACTATATCATAGAAATATCTCCAAGTTCTTAGACCTTGGACAATGTCATTAAATGACTCAAAACCTCTAATCCTAAGAGGAATTAGACCCAAAACAACTGGAACATCAATAGCCCCAATTCGATGGCTTCAAACCCTTGATTTGAGGGTTTCTCCAATCTCAACCTTCCACACACTTCTAGAATCAATTGGTGATTGATTCACAATTCAAGTGCTAATACAATACTATTCAAATCATAAAAAGGCTATGTCCTTCAACTCAAACTCATGTTGCTATACTTGTGCCATCACTTTCATTAGAAAACATTCACTAATTAGGTTGTGATCACTTCATTTCTCAAAATCTCTATTAATGGCATAGTCCATTTAGTGCCAGGACAAACGGTTTGGAAGTAATCCAGTGGTGCAACTTTCAACTGACCCTCACTGCAAGTTTTGGCATCAAGCAAGATTGGCGTGCCAAATTCAAACAAATTTGAATCTCCCAGAACGGAGAGAGGTTATTGTAGGCCTCAGAAACATGGTCTTGTATCATCTCACAAATCAATGATACCTCTCATGGGGTCTGAGTTATGAGCCTCGAAAGTTTGCTGACCAATCATGCTTAGTGCACCTTGGGGACACTTTGGTCTGACATGGTCTAGAATGTTCTACTAACTCAGTGGTCAAAACGGGGTTGTCCCTAGCATTTACCTGCCCAACTAAAGCTAATGGCACAGTCCATTTTGTGTCAAGATGAATGGTTTGGAAGAAACCCATTGGTGCAACTTTCAACTGACCCTCACTGCAAGTTTTGGCATCGAGCAAGACTAGCGCGCCAAATTCAAACACATTTGAATCTACCAAAATGGAGAGAGGTTATTGTAGGCCTAAAAAATTTAGTCTTGTAGCATCTCACGGATCGTTGATACCTCTCACGGGGTCTTAGAATCGAGCCTTGAAATTTCACTACCCAATCGTGCTTAGTGCACCTTGGGGACACTTTGGTCCGACATGGTTTGAAATGTTCTACTGACTCAGTGGTCAAAATGGGGTTGTCCCTAGTGTTTACCCACCTAGCCATAGCTAATGGCACAGTCCATTCAGTGCTAGGACGAACAGTTTGGAAGAAACCCATTGGTGCAACTTTCAACTGACCCTCACTATAAGTTTTGGCATCGAGCAAGACTTGCATGCCAAATTCAAACAAATTTGAATCTCCCAAAATGGAGAGAGGTTATTGTAGGCCTCATAAATGTGGTCCTGTAGCATCTCATAGATTCTCAAAGCAATGTTGGATAAACTCAGATGAGTGCGATCTATCATCGCTCATATAAAAATGGTACTCTTTGATTATCTTACGGTCATCTTCTGTACTATCAGGGGAATGTCTATATGTTATGGGCATAAAAATAGAAACCCGAATAGAATTGTAATATTGAGCTTGCAACTCATTTTGGGGTTGCATTGTATAGTTCTTTGCAAAGTCAACAACCGATATAATAGTGCCAATTGGGAAAGTGTCCTTACACATCCTGAATTGTTGATCCAACCACTGAGACCTGTGACTATGCCTTGCATACTTGTAAAAAAGATTCTTCCTGAAATCTGAAATAAAATTAGCTACATTGCATTCTTTAGTAACCAACTCACATCTAGAGCCTTCACCTCCATTTTTTAATGTATATTTAACGGTTTCATATACCTTTTTGTGGACAATTGTCTTTCCAAAATCATGTTTACAACCCTCATGAAAACATTCAACAAACTTCACTAGCCCACCACACTCTGAGCACTTGTCATTTAAGCAATCTTTTCTATAAAAGAAACATCCATCATCTCTAGGACATAAAAAATGATCTAGCAAGTCTCTTGATGATTTTGGAAGAGCACTTGCACCACACTCCTCCAACATTTCACTACTATGCAAAGTAGAATGAATGGATCATAACAATTCATGGTGCATTGAAAACTCCACATGATATTTGCAACAAGTATTTTGAATCTTAAGAGGCACACAAACAAAAAGGCTTCGGGGCTTCAAAAGCTCTTTGTGATATTTGCAATGTTGGATGTGTCTCACAAAATTTTTTGAACAACATTGTTTGACTCACCTCCAAATAATGTTTGGGATGCGGGGTGCAGTCTCAAATGCCAATTCTCAACTTCAAGACATCCTTCACACTTGGTGACACTCTTGAGTTAGATTGCCAAAATAGTTGAATTTGATCCTTCACAACATTGGTAAGCTTCTTATCACAATGTGAAAGTCTCCCACCATAAGCCCATCTATCATTTTGAAGAGGATCATCAAGTCTTTCTCTTCTTGCAAGTGCTCTATCCAAAGTTTTACGATTTAGATTCAAGTCAACACAAGTTTGTCTCATCAAACAAGTCTTTCTCAAATAATGAATTACTAAGGAGGTTGTAATAACCCTCCTAGTGGCTCTCTTATCTTTTTCCTTGGTAGTCTTCCCAATGGAATTGAGAGCACTAAAAAGATTTCTCACAATAATAGCATTCCGCTCCTTTTTCTTGTTCACACTAATCTTCAATTTGACTAGTATACGTCTCATCTTCTGCATCTTTAACAATTGCACAAACATTTGACATTACTCAACCAATGTCTTGTGGCTAAAAAATTGATGATAAATTTTTGAAACCCACAACCGAACGGTTCTTTCTGATCTCTTGCCATTGAAATTGATCATTATGTTCTCATCAATTTCAAGTAACCATTTAGTTCTTCTTGAAGGTCTCAATTTTGAAGTTTGTCTTTCTTCCTCTGAAGGGACTTCATTTCTCATATAATTTGAAGATGTGTAACATTGATTTGGTTCTTATGCACCTTTATCATTGTCAATTCCTTCATATTCAATCAATGGATTGTCATTGACAATGTCCACAGTTCCATTGGCCACATCTACATGTTCATTTTCAAAACCTACATTTTCATCTTCAAATTCATGTTCTTCACTTGAAACCACATTCAAAGGTGGGTCTATGCTGACATCTTCATTAGTATTTAACATACCTTGTCTCTTGTTCTAATGGGCAACCCTATCCATTTCTCTATACACTTCAACATCTTCATTTTTGAGTCTCCTCTTCCATTTATGCTTTTGACAACTACTAATCCCCATAGTTAGACCAAAAAAGTGATGCAAATACATTTGGTAATAGAGAAAATCCAACCAAAAAGTGGATTTTTGTCTTCTCTAGAGACAAAACGTGATTCGTTGCAACTCAAATCCTGTAATTCAGCAAAACAACATGACTCTCTAGAGGGACCCAGAGAATATTCTTTTTACTTTTTACTAGTAAAATGAATCGGATATCTAAAAATATCGGATATCTGATATTATTCGATATCCGATATCTCCCACCAAAATCTATCTCTCTCTCTCACACCTTTCTCTCTCCTCTCTCTCTCCTTTCTTCCCCTTCTCTCTCTCTCCTACTATCTCCTCTCTCTCTCCCCTACTCTCTCTCCTTCCCCTTCTCTCTCTCCTACTCTCTCCCCTTCCCCCCCTCTCTCTCTCTCCTTCTCCCCTTCCCCTTCTCTCTCTCTCTCTTTCTCAGGTATAATATTGAACATATAATATAAATATTTAATAAGTTAATATTATACTATTATACAATAGAGAAATAAATAATAATAATATAATACATGCTATTATAAAAATTTATATTATAATAGTAATGCTCTGCAATGAAACCCAAAAGATGATGCCGCCGGAAGTGTGAAGAAGGATTTGACCAACAGTCAAAATCTTTTAAGGAGGTCGTTAAGACAGGTAAATATTCCAGTTTTGAGTTCCCATTATTAAATACTATGCTATTATTATTTAATATTAATATTAAAAATAATAATTTATAATATATAACTTAAAATTGAAAAAAATACTCAATTGAATTAATAGTAACATAAAAAGAATACATCTTAATATAACACAATTAATATTACCATTAAAAAATACATTTAATATGTAACTTGAATTTGAGAAAAGTAGTGCAATTGAAATTTCAAAATAGGCGGTAAGTTTCGAATATCCGATATTATCGGATATTCGATTAGGCTTGGTATTTGCTTAGCCAATACCAAATGTGGGTGGTCAACCCTTTAGGCGTGTTTCAAGAGATAGTTTATGATATCGAGACTTCGACCATGTAGCTGACGACTATTTTTTCACCCAAAATTGATGAAACAAAAAAAGCTTCTTAAAGACATTATCAGCTTTCCATTAATATAATTGCTGTCAAATTTCGAGTTCGGTAAGTAATTATTACTTATTTTTCAATTGAGTTATCTTTAAAGTTGTAAGTGACATACTGATTAAAAAACAACTATAACTTTCAAACCGTCTAACCTATTTGAAATCTGAAACATGCGTCACATTCTATGCTTCGGCTACTATAAGGAAAAAAAATTAATTTTGTAAAGTTTAGAATTAGTTAAGGTGGTTAGACACGAGAGTTTTTTAATTCTAAAAAAATTTTAGCAGAAAATTCATAATTAATTATTTATTTGGCAAAAAATTACAAAAAAAATATGTGTCACATCTGTGAATGAGTCTAGTACTTATATCTAGAATCTTGGGAAAATATATCATCATTTGAATGTGATTAAGGTGGTCAGACATACACGCACTTTTTATCTTTTCCTTGCGATTTTCATACTATTGCATTGAAATCTAAAATTTTGAACAATTAGATTAAACAAAATTCAGACAAGGGCTAGTAGTTTAGAAACTACATTCAATTTCCTACAGATTCTATTCTTACAACTTTTTCACATAACGTTCATAAGATGTTCAACTTTTTACGTCAAGTTGACTAACCCTGATTTTCTAATTTTTCATTGCCACTTAAGGCCATAGTTTGGTATACCATGATCCCACACATACCCTAGTTCGCTTGGATTTTCGACTTGGTAGCACTAATTCTTTTTTGATCTCCATTTTGTGGTTTGAAAAGACTCTTCTTTGTAACTCTTGTGTTTTCTTTCCTCCATTGTGATTGTAGTTCTACTTTCTTTGGAGAATGATGTCAATTCACTTGCAATAATATATATATATATACATACATATATATATATATATATATATATATATATATATATATATGATCATACTGACCCCACGGTAGGTAGATCTCTTCTATGTTCTTTGTATGTTTATGCGGTATTTCCCTTGATTTGTCTTCGCTTGGGGCCATCTCGTAATGGAAACGTAATCAATGGAGTTGTTTATGTCTTCATTCAATCCACTACTCCTGTTAAAGTGTTAGCAATGACTTTAACATGGGGGCATACACTCTGCTCACTTTTTGCACACACGCACTTCCAAAATATTTTCAGACTTAAAAACTTTTTTTTTCTCCCTTTATGGATTAGAGACTAATCCTTAAAGCATAGATTTTTACCTTATAGGATCTCTTGATCCCTCCAGTTTCAATTTACAAAGTTTTGATCCCTTAAGGTCGGAAGGTGTCCTTAAGACTGGAACTCTCTTGTTTTGGATTTTCTCTTTTGGAATAGAATATTCCTAAGGCTAAATCCTTGATGGGTTGACTAGTGAGTAGCCACATTCACTAGGCGGTTCAACTCCATCTTTCCAGTTGCATTGTTTCCTTGTGTGATTCACAATGCAACATAGGTTCTCATTGGGCGAGGTAATCACACCCTCTTCTCTCTTTTTTCTAGTGATGTCTCTCTTATTGTAATCTTGGGGTTGACAAAGACTTGAGTCCCTGGGGCCTTGAGGATTGCTTTGTCCCTTTGATTTCAATAAGATTTTATTTTCTTTGTGATCTCTTTTACCAAGATTTTGCATCAACTCCATACTCTTGCTAAAGTGGGGGCTAAATATATCATCGAAAAATGGAAGCACTTCCATTTAGGACTGGTTTAGCCCTCCGAGTAAGCTGTTTGGGGTCATGTCAAATGCCTTGAATGGGTATTTGACTTGGATCTAATTTTTCCCTTGTCCTACCATGTTTTCCACTTCTTTCCTAACTATTTCTAGTATCTTGCTCTGAGATTTTTAGTTTCTTGACCTAAGGGTCAAGGTCGACCTCAACCCTGACCCAGGGTCTAAATTTCAAATTCCAAAGATTTTTAGATGTCGGTGTTTGGAAAAAATTCTTTCCCGCTTCTGGGTCGGCTGCTTCAAGCTTAGAAATAGTGACACTTAAAAGATATTTAATATAGGTCCACTTCTAAGGGTATGAGCCTAATGGAAATTTATTTCTATATGTTAGCCTCTCTAGAAGTTGGTGTCCTAGACTAGTATATAAGGAAGCCTTCTCGTCTCATTTTAGGGAGAAAAAGGGAAGAAAGGAGAAAAAGAGAAGAAAAGGGAGGAAAAGAGAAGGAAAGAAATGGGAGGATCATCTATGCATAATTTATCAAAGTGATCATTCAAGCATTCAAGATTCAATTCATCAAGGAGATCCATTGGTAGCCATTGAAGGATTCAAGCTCTATGGAGCCCTCTTGTTGAAGATTTCTCCATCTATATCAATTCAAGCTTCTTCCTATTCCAAGATCCATTCAAGATTGGTGTTGAAGATCTAAAGGAAATTGACTTGAGACATCCTACATCCTACAATTCTACATCCATTTGGAGCATCCATACTTGTGGATTCAAGGATTAGAATCCTCCACAAGGATTTCAACATAAACAAGGTGAATTGTTCTATTTACTTTGTTTATTATTGTAATTTCAATTCTATTTCAAGGTTAATTCCAAAACCAGGGTTTGATCAAGGCAAACCCCTCATCCAAATAGTAAAACTATTTTTTTTGCAGGTGCAGGTGGGTGGTCCCACAATAGTGAGTCCCACTTTTTGGCCAACTTTGACACAGAGTTCAACATTTTGAGAAAAAAACTTCACTTTCAAACATATGTTGCCACAAAACTATTAGGAATTTGAAGATGATGTAAACTAAAGTCTTTTAGAATTTTATTTCTAGTTTCTAAATATATATATATTTTTTTAAAAAAATCATTTAAATTCATTTTTCCTTCTCCTTCTAAAAGTGGTTTGCGTGAAAAAACTATGTTTTTAGGGAATTACTGTCACTTGGATCAGCATTACTTTTTTAAAAAATATGATAACAATGTAATTCTTTCGATATTATATTTTTAACTTCAATATCTAAAAGATGCAATTGGTTTTATTCATTTTGGATCAATATTTCATAGTTTATTAACTTTTAAAGTGACAATAACTGTAATTTAGACATAAGGTCACTTGGATCGCTCTAACTTGATCTTTGTATATCGAAACTCATTTTTTTTTTTTTCATAGAAAGGTAACACAAATATGCTTTTCCTACATATTTTTTATAAAAAAAATTTTATCATTTACTATTTTTCCTGAAGTCTTGAAGAGACAGGTTGTTGAATGACCAGACAACCTACGTTTAGTTAAAGTAATATTTAAAGGTGATAATGAACTCAATATGTATTAAAATTATATTCATTAGAAAGCTTGTTCCGAATAGCATCATTTGACATCATTTGTTTGAAAAAATCATCTTGTTTAGTCCTTGCTTCAGGCCCCGGAAGACCATTTTTCTGCAGTTAAGTTGTTTTCTGAGGGCAAAATCTCAGTTTTGGGGTCTTTTTGCGAAGACCCCCTTTGCACAAGGCCACTTGAGGGGCTTCGTGTGAAGACCCTTCGTACGAAGCCTCCCAGGTGAAAATCCTGGCAAAAAAACACCCACTGGAATTTTTCCTTGGGTACTTCGCATGAAGTATATACTTAGCGTGAAGTCGGCTAGTAAAATTATTTTGTAAATTTTTTTTAAAATGGTATAAAAGTAAAACATTTTATTTCTATTTTACATCAAATTGCAATTAATAAATTCACATTTTCTATTATTGAAAGTATTTTTTGAAGGAGGATTGATATTTTTATTTTTTCAAAGACATAATTTTGAAGAGGAAAAATATTAGGTTGATGATCTTGTGGAAGACATTTTTTGGAGCTCAAAGAAATGAGGAACAAGAAGGGAAGACAAAGTAAATCTTCTAGAAAAAAGTCACCTAGTACTGAACAAAGAAATCGTGAAGCTGCATTGACATATTATCATAAAACTAAAGAAGTTGAAAGACAAGCTGAAGTAGGAGGGTCAAGTCAAGTCAAAGAATTGCACATTGAAGAAGGATTAGGATTACTCCCTACAGAAGCTCAAACAATTGATGTTGGATAAAGGTCAACATCACGTGCTCCTACTGGTATGGATGAACTTTTAAATTTAGCTCAAACTCTAAAGAAAAATATTAATTATAGAAACTTAGATCATTTACTTACAATGGATGTGGACAATTTGAGATCACTTGGTAATGTTCAACACTTAAGTCTTCCTAAGAAGAGATCAATGAAAATGATAGCAAGAGAAATATTGGGTAAATTTGATAATTTTAAAACACTTGAACAAGCTCGATTGCTTTCACTTATACTTATAAACAAAAAGTTGGAAGGGGCATTAAAATTATTGGGTATAGACATATCATCAAAGAAGAGAAAAGTTGTTGACATGCAAACTGATATGATTGAAAATCTTAAGAAAGGTTTGAACCAACTAGGGAAGCAATCTCAAACTATAGATAAGTCCATTACAAGAAAATTTATGTTGAAATCCATTGTAGGTAACACTATGGGATGAAAAAGATAGATATCTTCAATTTCATCTCACTTTGGTTTGAATAGGAAAACAATATCACGATATGTTAATAGGAGAATAATTTTGGATGATAGCACCTTGAAAGGCAATTGGGAAATCATGTGTAGAGCTCCTCATTCTGATCGGGTTGATGAAGGAACAAAAAATTTGGTCACATCATTTTGGAATGATAATACACATCCTTCATCAAACACTAGAGATGTTATCAAATATAGAATTTTAGCTAATCAATATGAATATCATACGAAACATTGGTTGGACACAACACAACATGAAATGTATGTGTCATTTTGTAGTTCAAATCCTAATATAAAGATTGGGCAAACATTGTTTGAAAGATTGAAGCCATATTATATCAGGACAAACAAAGTGTTTGAAACTTGTCATTATCATATTGAATTTGATCTCCACTATTAGGTTTTTCGAAAGTTTGTAGAAGACACTTATAGTTTTGAAAAGGCTCCTCCTACTAGACAAAGTGAGTTCATCTCATCCATTTTATGTGACAAAAGAGATGATGTAGCTAGACAAATAAATTGCATAAAAGGAATATGCCAAACATGTGCCGATTTGTCTCTTTTTCTTTTGAAAAATGAAAATATTGATGTAACAAAGATGGTAAATTGCAAGAGTTACAAATATGTAAAGAATGAAACAAAATTTGGGAAAGAATCCAAAAGGTTAGAATATGTTGAAGAGGAGATAAATGTTAGAGTATTTATGGAAAAATTTAAAAAATTGATTCAACCCTACATTCATCATGCTTTTTTGCAAAGTGGCAAGCATAACAATTTCAAACACTGAGAGACAATTTCCCACTTGGAACTATTGTATTAGTTGTTGATTTTGCAGAAAATTATTCTTTTGTTCATCAAAAGGCAATTTAGTCAGAATACTATTTTTCAAAATAAATTACTATTATAGTACATGTGTGTTATCAACACGAACAATTAGATTTGGATGGTATTCAGAGCACATTTGAAGCACGGGTCATCAAGAAGGAATATCATTTTTATATAAGTGAAGATAGAGAGCATGACATTCATTATGTGGAACACGGCTTCAAGATGTTTTTTGCAAATTTGAAAGAAAGAGGTATAAAAATTGATAAACATTATGTTTGGTCAAATGAATGTGCTACACAATTCAAATCATGAAGACCATTTTATGCACTATGTAGATATCATCGTAATGAAAACATACCACATGTCTAGAGTTTCTTTGAAAGTGGACATGGAAAACGTGAACATGATGGTGCCGCAACTTGCATCAAACGTGCTATACAAAAGTATCAAATGAATTATAAGGGAGTGCATATTAAAAATGCACATGATGTGGTTGAATGGTGCAAGACACATTTCATACCAAATGAGAATGACATGTCATCAAAATTGACTCAGGCGGTGCCATATAGAAAATTTTGGGAGATAAAAGGTATGCACACATTTTTAAATTATTTGAAAGTGTTTAAAATTTTTATGATATTTTCTATTCAAATTATATTTATATAGAACGTATTATATATGCATTTGTTTAGGTGTGGATAGAAAAATTATGCATGGTTGCAATAGGATAGAAAATATGCGATCTTTGCATTCAATTATGAGTACAAATTGTCGCAATTGGATGTTGAACACTAGGGACTACTCATACTTTTGTTGTCACTGCATGCTGACAATTATTCAAGGAATGTATCAATCAAGATCGTGAATATGTATGCGCATGGAATATAGTGCCACTAGTTGTTACTGATACATTTGATAGAGATGAAGATGAAAACTTCGATGGTGTTCCTTTGATTTCTATTTATTACGATCATATCTTGGGATTGGTCAAAATTGGTAAGTATATATATTTCACATTATATGGTACATTGAGTTGCATGTATAGATAGATATAGATAGATCTATAGATTGAACTAAGTATTTCTTTTAAGATCTCACACATGTATATATAAATTTATTGTGCAGGAGATGTCTTTGCAATGATTGTTGAGCATTGAAATGTAGAAGGAGTTGGTTATTATCTACTATGTTGTACTGTAAAGAGGATGAAGTTACTTGAACCTGAAGAAAGCGATGGAATGTTGGTCCCCATAGGTTTGTATATGGTTTACATCAATATATTGAACTTAATTTGTAAATTTTAAATTTCAACCTTTTAACAAATTTCAAATTGAGTTCAAATTTAAATTTAAATATTGTTAAAATTTGTGACCTACAAGTTTAGTTGTTTTAGAGAGAACATATTTCAAGAAAATCAAAGTAATTCAACATGGTATTCACTTTGTTGATTACGAACCAGATAATAAGGTGTTTCAATATAGTCACCTAGTAGTTGCCACATCCATTTGTCTTCATACAGTTAAATCTGAACGTGGACATTGTAAGTGGAGACTAGATAGTGAGGATCATGAGAGGATATTACAAGTTCTCCATAAAAGGTCTGAACCACTTGAGTTGGTCTAAAAGTATAATATGTATACTTATTTCTTGTGTTGGGACCTACTTGATATCTCTAGATTAAATTTTATTATACTTTGTTTATATATTTAAACATATAATGGACTATAATTTGTCGATATATGATGATACTATTTGATGGTTCAATGGTTTTAATATATAGAATTTTATGCATATACTTTGATTATTCAATGATTTTTATAGATTTCATATTAGTTAAAGATTTTATGTATGCTTTGATGAAATTAGTTATATTACTTATGACATGTGTTGGTTCTAGAATTAGTTAGAATAGTTATTATCCATTAGTTACATGTATTAACTAGTTATCTTTTATGATATTAATTATAGATCCCCTTAAGACCTCTCTTTAAGACCTCCCCTTGACACTAAAAAATGATGAAATTAGTTATATTATGTATGACATGTGTTAGTTCTAGAATTAGTTATAATAGTTATTATTCACTAGTTACATGTATTAACTAGTTATCTTTTATGATATTAATTATAGATCCCCTTAAGACCCCTTAAGACCTCCCCTTAAGACACTAAAAAATGATGAAATTAGTTATATTACGTATGACATGTGTTAGTTCTAGAATTAGTTAGAATAGTTATTATTCACTAGTTACATGTATTAACTAGTTTTCTTTTATGATATTAATTATAGATCCCCTTAAGACCTCCCCTTAAGACACTAAAAATTGATGAAATTAGTTATATTATGTATGCCATGTGTTAGTTCTAGAATTAGTTAGAATAGTTATTATTCACTAGTTACATGTATTAACTAGTTTTCTTTTATGATATTAATTCTAGATCCCCTTAAGACATCCCCTTAAGACACTAAAAAATGATAAAATTAGTTATATTACTTATGACATGTGTTAGTTCTAGAATTAGTTAGAATAGTTATTATCCATTAGTTACATGTATTAACTAGTTTTCTTTTATGATATTAATTCTAGATCCCCTTAAGACCTCCCCTTAAGACACTAAAAAGTGATGAAATTAGTTATATTACTTATGACATGTGTTAGTTCTAGAATTAATTAGAATAGTTATTATCCATTAGTTACATGTATTGACTAGTTATCTTTTATGATATTAATTATAGATCCCCTTAAGACACTAAAAAATGATGAAATTAGTTATATTACTTATGACATGTTAGTTTTAGAATTAGTTAGAATAGTTATTATTCATCATATCATCTAATCAGATCATCTAATCAAATAAAACCATGTAATCAAATTATATATCATCAAATAAAATCATCTATTCAAATAAAATAAAATCATATCATCTAATCGAATAAAATCATCTAATCTAATCAAATCAAATCATATATCATATATCATCTAATCAAATAAAATCATATCATCTAATCGAATAAAACCATCTAATCTAATCATATCATCTAATCGAATAAAACCATCTAATCAAATCATATATCATATCATCTAATCAAATAAAATCATATCATCTAATCGAATAAAACTATCTAATCTAATCATATCATCTAATCAAATATATGTCTCTAATCAAATACATGTGTCTCTAATCAAATATATGTCTCGAATCATATGTCTTGAATCAAATATAAGTACATCTAATCAAATATATATATGTTTCTAATCAAATATATGTCTCAAATCATAAATTGAGTCTCAAATAAAATATATGTTCAACATGTCCTAAACTAGGGAGTCATCTAAGCGCATGCGAATAGAGCAACCCTCTGAGCGACTGCCACGAGCATCCTCTGGCTGTGAGACAACAACTAATCCCTGCGAATATAAATGCATGTATATATGATAATAATCTAAAATAATTAAAATAAATTATAAATGCATGTTTAAACTTACATATTTGTAAAACTTACCTAATCACTACTAGGTGTCACATCTACTGAATCGCTCCTATGAAAAGCATCATCTGGCTATAAAGCAGTGACTGACCCCTACAAATTTAGTGTACAACAGTTGGTTATATACATGTGCATAGTAGATTTATTATGTAAAGTACTTGAAATATATATAAATACATGTGTACATATGCATGCTTAAACATACATATATCTAAAACTTACCTGTCCACTAGTAGGTGTCACATCATGTGGAAGATGCTCTGAACCCACACTAGAGGTAACATGCTCTGCTAATTGTGCCTACAAAATATTATACATTGAACAAACATCAATACACGTGTGACCTACAATTAATTGTTAACTAGAACTCCTAATAAAAAAGAAAAGAAAATTTTATATGTACCTGAGTCTCAGGAGCAGGAGGATCGTCAGCATGCTACACCATTGTATCATCAACTGATACTGCATCACCCACACCACCTAAGGTCCTGAACCTTTGTAGTAATGAGGAGTGTAGGGGTGACACTAGCTGGGAGGGGAGTGATGTAGAACCTGAACCATCTAGATGCAATAACATATCCATAAATGACATGCCATCAGTGCCAACATCCACCTAACCCAACCCACACAACTGCTCATCAAAAGGGTCTAGGCCCTCAGTGGTGATGCGTACATCTCCAATCTATATACTTGGCTCTGCAGCTGTAGAGTGATCTGTGGGTGCATGGTGCTCTGCACTATGTTGTGCCTGACTAGTAGATG
Source organism: Chamaecyparis obtusa (assembly GCA_027943335.1). Lineage (NCBI taxonomy): Eukaryota > Viridiplantae > Streptophyta > Pinopsida > Cupressales > Cupressaceae > Chamaecyparis > Chamaecyparis obtusa. The sequence goes on along the minus strand of BSBK01004753.1, from coordinate 24,009 downwards.
GTGCATCCTGTGTCGATGGAACTATAGGACCCCGTGTAAGTGCAATGAAATCCCTGACTGAATGTATGTGGATCCTATGCGTATCAGCAATATGAGAATAGGCCTATAGGAGATCCTCCAAAAAGTAAAGGGCGATATCTAAAGTACTCTGATGACCTGACAGTGCTCGTATCTCTCTAGGTATAGGAAGACCTGCAGCTCTATATGTCTCCTCACTCACACTTGTAGTAGTACTATACAAAGCCTCGAAAGATGATCTAGCTCTACTCAGTCTAGTCAAAATGTATATGCCCACTGAATCTGAAGTGATGGATGTGGCTGCAGAAGCAATCTGTCCTATACTATCCACAACTCCCCTCTGAGAAGCAATGATGACTCTATCTGCAGTAGCAGCCATCGCCTGTGCCATTGTCGGAGTCCTCTCCCCAACTAGCTATCTATGAGGCTACACAACTCAATCAGCCCTACGATACTGATCGCAGTCTGCAACCCTACCAAGCCCTTGACCATAATATGATGGGATATCTAAATAGTTGACCCTGAGTCCTAAATGGAACTCAGCGTACAACTGCTATGCAAAATATAATGGAATCTGGTCATTATTTGGATAACAATCATGTGCTGCAAGATGTCGAGGGTAAATCATACATGCAATCTGAGGTATCACACATCGTGTGACCTAATATGCCCTCACCACTATCATCCCCTCATAATGTGGGAAAACCTCTCATTTGATTGTTTCCTTTGGGATAAGGCTTTGAACCATCGCCAAGGAAACATCACCCGAGACCTCCTCCCTCAACTCTCAAAAAATGGCCTCAACTACCTAAGTCATGAAGGATGAGTGAGACCTCAATCTACCAGTCATAGTCTCCAAACTACTCAATATAGTAGCACATGTATCTCTATGTATACCATCCCCTATAGACCTATGGATAGACTCTCTAAGTCAAGCTATCTTTGTATCGGCCATATGAAAAATAGTATGCATATCAGGAGTCTGAGGTGCACCCTGAGTGGCCATCTAGAAACATCAAATGTGAAAGCTAAGTGTTAATAATTAAGTACTTGATTACATGTTATAACTGCATGTAAAATGGAAACAAATATCTAAATATATAGAATTATAGGTCTTATTAGGTCACATAAGTGGTCTTATTAGGTCTTAAGGGACCTGAGATGTACTAATTAGGTCTTAAGGGGTCGTAGATAACATAAGAGGTCTTATTATGTCTTAAGGGGTCGTGGGTAACATAAGAGGTCCTAAGGTATAGATAAGACATCAATGGGTCATAGGACATCCTAGTATGTATTAATGAAACCTAACATGTACATCAATGGGTCATAGGACTAACTTTAATATTTGCTAAAAATGTGTGTACATAAGGGGTCGTGGGTAACATAAGTGGTCCTAGAGTGTCTTAAGGAGCCATGGGTAACATAAGTGGTCTTATTAGGTCTTAAGGGTCCTAAGATGTACTAATTAGGTCTTAAGGGGTCGTAGATAACATAAGAGGTCTTATTAGGTCTTAAATTAGGTTCTAATTGAGTCTAATTACCTGTCCTAACATATAGATAAGAGTCATTGAGTGTCTTCAGGGGTCGGGGGTAATATAAGTGGTCCTAGACTGTCTTAAGGGGTCGTGGGTAACATAAGTGGTCCTAGAGTCATAATTGATTATAATTGAGTCTAATTAGGTCCTAATTGGTTCTAATTGAGTCATAATTGGTTCTAATTGAGTCTAATTAGGTCCTAATTAGTTCTAATTGGTCATAATTGGTTCTAATTAGTCCTAATAGGTCTAATTAGGTAGATAATTGGGTCCTAATTTTTGTTCCTAATAGGTCCTAATTGGTTTTGGTACAGTTAGGTCTAGTTAAGTCTAATAGGTCCTAATTGGTCTAGTTACCTGTCTAATTGGTCATAATAGGTCTAGATAGGTTTAGTTAGGTCTATTTGGGCCTAATAGGTCCTAATACATCTAATTGGTCAGACTAGTTAGGTCTAATTGGTCATAATAGGTCTAGATAAGTTTAGTTAGGTCTATTTGGACCTAATAGGTCCTAAAACATCTAATAGGTTTAGTTAGGTCTACTTGGTCCTAATAGGTCTAGTTAGGTCTTTAAGTAGAGAAACAACTTAGACATACCTTATTTCCTAATATGACCTAATGTGACCTATTAGGACCTAATATGACCTAGAGTGTCTTAAGGGGTCGTGGGTAACATAAGAGGTCCTAAGGTATAGATAAGAGTCATGGAGTGTCTTAAGGGGTCATGGGTAACATAAAAGGTCCTAAGGGGTCCTAGGTTACATTAGTGGATCCTTGTATGTATAATGGGTCTTCAGGATCCGAATAGGTCATATATGTCTTAAAATATCGTAAGGGATGTATAATGGTCCAATAATATTAATGGATCGTAGATGTGATAAGTGCTCTAAGTGGTCCTAGGACATCCTAAGATTCTTTAATGGGTCTTGGGGGTCCTAAGGTTTCATATTTGTTTTAAGATTTCATAAGGGATCCAGATAAGAGTCCTAGAATGTTAATGGGTCGTAGGTGCAATATAAGTGGTCCTAGACTATCTTAAGGGGTCGTGGGTAACAATGAGGCCTAGATGTGTCTTAAGATAATGTAAGGGATGGATAAGGGTCAGGTAGAGTGTCTTGAGGGGTCGGGGGTGACATAAGAGGTCCTAAGGGGTCCTACATTTCATTAGTGGATCCTTGTATGATATTAATTGAATCTAAGATGTACTTAAATGTGTCCTAAGACAACCTAAGATATGTTAATGGGTCTTGATGATCTGAATAGGTCATATATGTCTTAAAATATCGCAAGGGATGTATAATGGTCCAACAATGTTAATGGGTCATAGATGTGATAAGTGGTCTAAGGGATCTTAGGTTACATTAATTGATACTAGTATGTCTTAACAGTTCTTGTGGACAATGATGGGTTCACATATGTACTAACAGAAGCTAAGATAGATGAATGTGTCCTAGGACATTTGAAGATATAATAATGTGTCGTATGGGTCCTAAGGGGTCCTATGTGTCAAGTAAGATGTCCTAATATGTATTATAAGATCTTGAGATTCCTAAAGGATCCTAAGTGTCTTAATATGTCGTAAGAGAGGAATAAGGGTCCTAGAAACTTATTGTACTACAATTTTTTAACGTTTTCTAACATACTGCTATATCATTTTAAAAAATTTAACTACAATTTTCTAAGATTTTTACAAACTAAAAATTATTTTAAAAAAATAACTAACTTTAATATTTACTAAAAATGCGTGTACATGTGTGTGTGTGTGTGTGTGTGTGTGTGTGAGAGAGAGAGAGAGAGAGAGAGAGAGAGAGAAATTCCTAATATGTACAACTTTAAACTTAAAATTTAACATTTTCTAACATTTCTAACTTTAAACTTAAAATTTAACATTTTCCAACTTTAATCATAACATTTTCTAACATTTCTACTACGGTTTCTAATGTTTTGTAAATATTTTCTAACAGGTGCTAACAAACTACTATGGTTTTCTAACATTTTCTAACATATTATAACATTTATACTACGATTTTTAATATTTCAATTATTTTCTAATATTTAATTATGATTTCCTAACATTCTACTATTAATTTCTAACATATTAGATAATATTTAATTACAAATTTCTAACATTTGTACAAATAAAAAATTAAATACAAAACATATTATTTACAATAAAAAATGAGAAAAATTTGTGTACCTAATACTGCTAGGAAACTGAAGACATCAACGAAGCTCGGGAGGCGCTGGCATGCTGGCGTGCTGAGGTACTTCGCTCCAAGCCCTGCGGTCCACAAATAGTGTCAGTAAAAATGATAATAAAAAACATAAAATCCCAAAATTTATTAAAAAAAATCCGGTCAAAAGGGGCTTCGTACGAAGCCCCTCTTCGCACGAGGCCACCTAGGGGTCTTCGCATGAAGCCCCTTGTTTGGGGACTTTGTGCGAAGTGTCTCCACCACTTCGCACGAAGGCATCAAAAAAAACTTTTCTCCCAACGTCGTGATTTTGTTCATCCCTAAAAGTGGGACACAGCTTCGTGGGATCACCCAGGTACGAAACAATGAATTACAAAACAGATTCAAATACCCTTTTCGGCAAAATTTCAGGATCTGCGAATAGAATTTTCATTGGAGCAGTGTAGGTTAAGGTCGACATAAACAGGCACAATTGCACTCCCGTATTTGGGTCAAGGTCGACCTGGCACATAAAATAAAAAGATTTCTAGGTTTTCTCCATCTCTGTGTTTCCAGGCCAGTGCAAGTTGCATAATTTCCAGAAACTCAGTATAGACACCAGAAAACAACAATTTTCAGATCTTCTATACTTTGAGGTTAGTATTTGTCTTCAATTCATTTCAATTAAGATTTTAATACTCTCGTCCGAAACAGAATGTAAGGTTTTCCTCTTTCTTCTTATTACTAATCGATTGATTCATTTATGCAATGACCATTTTCTTGTGGTTAGTCAATTTGGATCTTTCCTTTGGGAATTTGGGGTTAAGAAGAAAATCTTACCTTCCCCAATTCTTCTATATGTAACTTGGATATTATTTACATGTTGGTGACCACATTAACCAAACAAATCAATCATTTTTTATTCTTTACAAGATGGGAAATGTGTCAAGGGTGGAGAAGATGCATTTGGTTGAGTGGTGACATTAATGAGGAATATCAATTCATAAAATGTGTCCTTTAGATTTAAAATATGAGACTTAAAAAAAATAGAAAAGATATTTCAAATATCCAAAATAACTATATTTGAAAAATTGAAGGATTGAACTATGAAGAATTAATAAAAGTCTTTGCAAAGGAAACTTGAAATTTTCTAGAATAAACATGAGGTTTTATGATTTTATACATGGCTCATGAATTCCAATTTGTGCTAGATTTGATTTTTTCATCCTGAAAACTACTAACATGTGTATTATAACAATATAGATCTCTATAATTAACATTCATTGCAAAATGTGAGTACACATGAAGTCTTAATTTATGATTAGCCACCCTTCAATAATGTCTCAAATTTGTAGTTCTTGAAATATTAAAAAATTAGAAGAAAACTCGACACACTTATTTATCCCATTGCAAGTGACTTTGAAGATGTATAAGAGAATAGTTAACAATTAAGGTACATGAAGGACATCATGAAACAATCCTCCTCAAAGAGGTGTCAATCACCAATATTTTTTGCATAAAACATGGTCATTGCATGAAAAGCATGTCCTATGTTATATCGATGTGTTCGGAATCGTAGAGTTGAGAACCAAGTTCCTATAGTAAGGGATACAACTAAAATAAGTTTTTTGGCCTTTCCATTATCTAATAGAGTATGAGATGTAAAATAATTGATGAACAAGGATTAGGTAGCTTAGATATTTCCCTTATCTAAAATTACAAAATAAATAAATATCTTCTTACCTTGCACTACACAACCATATTTAGGTTTGCATATATAATGGTAAACAATATCTTTCAAAATTTATTTTGATTAGATATAATTTTAATAGAGTATATAATTAGTTCAAAATTAATTATGTATATAGTAGTGATAGTATCGTTTGATAATTTTAATACATTTGATAGATTACTCAATAAATTTAATACATTTGATATATGACTCAATAAACTAGATGCAACAAGACACTTAATTTAAAAAATAATTTTTCAACAATAATTTTTTTATAAATCAATAGAAAAATGACAAATGACAATTTTACAATTTTACAATTATTTAAAATTAAAAAAAATAATTAATATGAATTTGCTCAAAAATTTTAATGCTATGTGATAATTGACTAAATTGATAATAGAAACCAAATACAAGGAACATATAAATATTTTTTCATTGACAAAAATTTAAAAATATATAAAATTGGTAACGACATTGTTAAAGTCAATTTGTTAATAGATACTATCATAAATTTTTAATCATAAGTCTTAAATTAAAAGCATACTAAATTTAAAGATTTTTTTATTTCATCTAAATAGATAATGGATGAGGAAAACATACGTTATATCTTTTTTAATGGAGGTGGGATTTTTCATCCACAAAATCATTTTTAGCATGATATGGAAACAAAAGTCTTAGAAGAAAACTTCTTCAACTAATAGTCAAGACATGGATATCCATTTCACCAAATTTGACCTAGATAAAATATTTTTAACCAAGAGCCAAGAACAAAGTAATATCGATTCCACTTAATTTGCCTAGAGCGTGATCTTGAACTCATCCATTTTGATGTTGCAACCTTGCACTCAACCATCTTTCATTGATAAACTCATTACAAATTTTTCAACTTAACAACTAAAACAAAGCCCTCTTTAACATTCTATATCCTATTAAATTGATAGAACAATGAATGTTTTTTTTTGTTGAAGATTCATAGAACCTATTAGGCTAAGAGTCAAGGACTCGTCGGCCTCATCCCTTACACTCAACAAGACTTGATAACGAATGTTTATTTAAATATTAGTCTCTTAAAAATTAAAATTTTATTTGAGGACAAAACGAAATTTATTTTAAAAAAAATAGATATACATTTGTTTAATTTGAGGGATCAACTAACCACCTTAACCAGACCAGATTCAATGAATGTGAACTGGTCTAATCACGCGATTGAATTCGAGGACTTTTGTTCACTACCTATACTGGGAAGATCCTTCCACATGTTCTTTTTTTAATTCATCCATTTTTTAGTTGCGATGTCATCACAGCTTACGTCGAGCTTGGGAGAGAGGAGGAATATTATTATATAAGACTCGCATCGTTATTTCAGTTCGGACGTCTGAAAAGTGTGCTAAGTAGGCAAAAAGATCAGATTTTGTGAGTGAAAATGGCGAAGGCATGGTTTTATAATTTGGGGAAATCCAAGCTCCAAGTGCTGGGCCCGGCCACGTTTTGATTAAAGTTCGTGCAGCTAGTCTCAATCCTGCGGATTACATAATGAGAAATATCTTCTAATCTGTTTAAGAGAGCTGCAGACTCTGTATTTTCGTTTCCTGCTTAATCGGTAACAGATAAATAATAGTTAAGAAACGTGCGTATGTAGGGTCGGAGTGCTAAACCTAAAATAAATATATTCATTAAAAAAAATTAAAATACAATTTTAGCTAAAATTATAGACTAAAACATTATTGTCGAAGAAGCAGCAACAACAAGATAGAAATAGATCAAGTAATACAGCCTTGAGAACTACCTCCACCTTAAGACAATAATGTAAAAAACAAAACAATAATGCATGTCTTCATGGACCTTGTAATAAAACCACACAAAATAGCCTTCTTGAGACCAAAAGCTTTGGAGAGCATAGCTAGAAAAGACAACAACAACAACATTATGTGAAATTACAAGCTATGCCAACAACACCTCAAATGCCTCAAACATTCAGTAATGACGGGGTACAAAACGATAGAATCAAAATCATCTAGAGAAATTGAAGTGATCAACAAAGAGTACTCCTTAGATGTCTTCACCACTTTCCTCTCTCCTAAACCAATATCTTCAATGATATTAACTTACTGGAGTCTGTCCAACAATCCTGCAATCAAGGTCAATGGTTTTCTTCCTCAAAAGAATTGAATTGAATTTGCAACTCACTCAGAATGGTTTGGAGGTCATGCTTATTTTGGGTATAGCTTGAAGAAGAGAGATGGGGGGAGAGATTAGCACAAATCGTCAAACTCTCCATTTGGATGGTATAGAAATTGAGAGAGAATAAAACAAAGAAACAAAATTTTCAAATATACTTAACGATAATATGTTTGAAGGTCTGCAACACAACATTGTAGTGCAAAGAGAGGCCAAGAAAGGTAGCTTTCCAAGTCTAAACCTGATTGTAAAGAGCTGGAAGATTAGAGAAGAGATGATTCCATAGTCATTGAGCATGAGGGAAAAACCATAATGCATGTTTAATTATCTTTTTTTAAGCACTGAAAGGGAGAGGCAAGGAAGGAGAGGCAAAGGAGAGGTGTTCACTAATAGGGAGCTTAACATGCAAGATTTTCCACGCTGTCAATTGAGGTGAGGCATCAACTTTAGATTTCCAAATGAGCGCACTTATGTTATTCCATTTAGAATAGTTAAATTTGCAATGTCATTTGAGGTTAAGGTGGGTAGATAGTGAGATTGTGGGCAGCAAATATGTTTAGATGGTTTTAAGGGAGAAAGAATGAAAACTATGATTAGAGGCCATTTCTAATCAGAGAGGAAGTTTTCATGGCCAGGTGTGGATAGAAACCAACTAAGTTTAGGTGGAACAAGTAATTGGATATGTAGGATCAGAGGTTTGTTTGCTAGTCGGAAACCAAAATTTGACCTAAGGAAGTGCCATGATTTTCAATTAAAGGTGGCTGGGTCCCATAAGTTGCAAAATGTTTGTATGCCTTTTTTGAATAGTTGTTTTCCCTTAAGGAGTTTTTTGGTAGAAAGGGGGGCATCGCCAAGTTGAACTAAACAATTCCACCATATGGAGGAAGAGGAAAACCTTAAGTCATGCCTCAAGGATCGATCATACCAAAAAAAATTATCTTTAATTTTGTCTTTAATTATTAATGCGTGCATTTTATGAAACAACATATACACACCATATGCAGACTATGCAATTGTGGTTCAATGAGTTCTTGTGTTAACAAAAATTCCTAACCCTAATCATTGCAAGTGTATGTCTTGATTATGTGTGATTATCGATCCATTATATGTTTCATGTCTAAAGACAAATCAGAGCATGAAACTACTAATATGTGGTAGGTTTGTTTGATTAAGATGAAATTTTAGACCCCATTTTTGTGTATTATTATTACTTTTTAAGGCAATATCATTTTATTTCTTGATTTGCACATGGTATCTAAGGTTGCACATATACTCTTCCCTCACACAAAAAGGTAGCCCTGAGAATCAAAAGAATCCCTTATCCATATTTGTCTCCACATCTCACATTATCACTTCAAAGGTGAATGAACTTGCTTGTCATGCTTGTGTCATACAACCTGGTGTTTATGCTCTTCCCTCATATTGTAAGGTGACCTTGGGAATATTATTTTTTTCTTTCATTCACTTTTATATCCCAAAGGGCTAGTCTTATGTATTCTCTTTCTTCACACCAGAGCCATTGGATCACTCAAAGACATCAACTAAATTGAAGGATCAACTATAGTCTTAGGGGGCTTTTCCTTCCAAACCTTCTAGGGAGCTTTCACAACCTTAGAAGGGCAATTTCTAGCCCAATGACCCACCTTAATATGGAAACATGCAAAAGGAACATATTTAAACTCAAAAGCTTGAGACCATTCTCTAAGTTTAGAATTAATTTTAATCTCAGGTGGTAGGTCCAGTGATAGCTTGATATTCACACAAATATGGACATAAATCAATTGCATTTTGGAAGCAGACATAGAGTCAACTAACATAAGATATCCAAAGCAAGCCGAAAGGTTTTTAAAAATCTCTCCACTGTAGAATTCAAAGGGGAGGTCTAAGACTCTAACTTAAATAGGGGCCACATTACAGGACCAACCCTTAGGATTAAACCCTAGTTCCTAGTGCTTCAAGGCCAACAAAGTGCGACCCAACATCCATGGACCCCCAAACATACAAAACAACTAAGTCTTCTTCGCAAGTAAAGGAAAGGAGGAAAAACCTTTGGCCATGGCAGCCACATCAATATGACCCTTCTTATTCCATTTCCCTTCCACTTAAGCCCAAATAGCCTCAATATTTAGACGAGGACCAAGAAACTTGCCAACTAAGGACCACTCAATAGAAAAAATTCCCCTTCTCCCCAATATAATATAGAACCAAAATAGAGAAAGCCCTTGAAATGGGGTCAACAAAATGACTAATAGGGGAAGAGCTCTTACTTTTTGAGAACCAAAATTTTTAGTCCACTTTGTATTATGATCAATTGAAGATGCTTGAGCCTAAGCCACCAGAGGATCCAACGAAAGAGTAATGGGACCCTCATGCAATTTCTCTGGCATAGATTGAGAGGGAGCCTAAGATGAAAATGTCATCTTGAAAATCACACTATGAGACAAAGAATTGTCTGAAAAAGCAAGAGAATCATCACTCACATCTAAGTCGCCACCAGATGAAGAAAAATACCATCCCTTTGGAATTAGACCGCTCACATGTCCTTCCATTGCCATTCATGCAACTTCCTAGTGTTCCTACCATTGGGGAATTCAAATTCAAACCACCCTTACCAAAAAACAACAACTCCATCCTATTACTAAATGTAAAACTAAGACCATATTTGTATATGTTGACATGACCTAGTATTTCATGTAATTTGCAAAATTATATCAAATTATATTTTGTAAGTCTTACTTTAGAGGGGTCTAATTATTTTAGAATTCTTTTTATTTATATTTCAAATCGAATTGTAGAAAAACTAAAAGAAATTAAGATGAGAATGAAAATTAGATGCAAGAAGAAAGTAACGATGATATTTGTTGAGATTTCATATAAACGCCCCTCTTAGAATTACAAATGCTAATATAATTTCATAATGATTATATAAAATTAATATAATTGTAGATTTTTTTTTTTAATCACTTCTAACCAAAGATGTGGTGGGAGAAAGATACAAAATCCATCGCTATCTAGAGAAGGGACCGACACTTTCTAAATTATTCTATTGCATCCATTTCTAATCCCTACACATGTCTAAATAATTATTCTATTATACCAAACAGAGCTTTCAGCAAGTGAATGAGAAATTCGATTTTGTTTTTGACACCATAGGTAGGGTTACAATTTGTTTATTGGAGAGATTTTTGAAGAAAGGGTTTTGAGTTTTTTTATTTAATTTGTAGGCGAATCATTCAAGTCTCATGTGGTTGCGAAGGAGCAGGGTTCTGAGTTTTTTTATTTAATTAGATGCAAGAAGAAAGTGACGATGATATTTGCTGAGATTTCCAATAAACACCCTTCTTAGAATTACAAATGCTAATATAATTCCAAAATAATTATATAAAAGTAATATAAACTTAGATTATTTTTTTGAGATCACTTCTAACCAAAGATGTGGTTGGAGAAAGATAAAAAATCCATTGCTACCTAGAGAAGGTAGTGGCACTTTCTAGGTTATTCTATTACATCCATTTCTATTCCCTACACATTTCTAGATAATTTGAATTTTAAAAACCCTCAAAATGGATCCCCTTGTTCGCCATGCTTATGCAAGTGCCCCCGTAGCCTTCGCTCATGACTAACGTAGATATTAGTGGAGGTTGTTCTTTCTTCCACTCACACAAATAAGTGTGGGATAACGCGATTGAACGAACTATTTCCAATGGTGAGAAGAACCTTCCAGATGTTTTTCTATAATTTTTTACTAGATTAGTTACTCCGTCGTTTTTGCGTTGCAATGTCATCGCAGCTTACGTTGACGGCCGGAGAGAGAGAGAAGAGGAAAATTATATAAGACCAGCCTCGTTCCTTCTTTTCATACTAGTCTTAAAATTGTGTTGGCTAAGCAAAGAGATAAACTTTCTGTGAGTAAAAATGGTGAAGGCATGGTTTTACAACAAGTATGGATCTGTAGATGTCCTTCAATTTGGGGAAATCCCACTTCCAAGCTTAGGGCCAGGGCAGGTTCTGATTAAAGTTCGCGCAGCTGCTCTCAATCCTGTGGATTTCAAGATACGCCAATATGGCGTCCTGCGCAGTGCGGATGCCCCCTTTCCTGTATGCTATTATTACTCACTCAATCAAACCCTCGTTTATTTAGGGTTTATTTTTGTTTTTGGAGCTCATTCATTAGAAGCACATAAAATTTCCCCTGTTTTGGTTGCGCTTTGTTTCGCAGGTGGTGCCTGGGGCTGACGTGGCCGGTGTCGTTGCTGATGTGGGCGACGGCGTGTCGAAGTTTAAAAAGGGCGACGAAGTTTACGGCGATATTCAGGATTTCACGGGAGGAAACCCTAAGCAGGTGGGCACTCTGGCAGAGTTCACAGTTGCAGAAGAACATCTGTTGGCTTTGAAGCCCAGCAATTTGTCTTTTGAGGAAGCCGCCAGTTTGCCGCTGGCGCTCTTAACCGCGCTGCAGGCGTTTGATAGCGTTGATTTTGAGAAGGGGCAGAGCGTTTTTATTGTGGGAGGCGCAGGCGGTGTGGGAAGCCTGGCGATCCAGCTGGCAAAGAACGTTTTCGAAGCTTCTAGAATCGTTTCGACTTGCAGCACGGGGAAAGTGGAATTTGTGAAAAGCCTGGGGGCAGATCTGGTGGTGGATTATACCAAACAGAGCTACGAGCAAGTGACTGAGAAATTCGATTTTGTTTTCGACACCATAGGTAGGGTTTCAATTTGTTATTTTTGATTCGAAGAATAAGAGAGGGTTTTGACGAAAAAAATCGGAATCTTCGTTATTTACAGGCGAATCGTTCAAATCTCATGTGGTTGCGAAGGAAGGGGGTAAAATTGTGGACATTGCAACATTTCCAGCGCATCCGAGAGCAGTGAATGTGATTGTGAAGGCTGCAGGCAGCGATCTGGAAAGGCTTGGGAAATACATTGAGAGCGGCAAACTGAAGCCTGTGATCGATCCAAAGAGCCCATATTCGTTTTCTGATGTTGTGGAGGCATTCAAACACCAGGAAAGCGGGCGAGCGAGAGGAAAGATTGTCATCTCCCCCATTGAATGAGTGAGTGGTATTTCTGTGGTTCAAGGCGTAGAATGTTTGGGGATGTTATAGTATCGCTGCAGATTTGGTGGTTTTCCGTTTTACTGTAAATAACCAAGTTGGGTGTGTAACGGCGACATATTAAGTTTACCTACAATAAAAATATATATGGTATTAACACTGATCTCATTAGCACTTTTAAAATAATATTTTATTATGGGCAACAAGGTTTAAAATAATATTAGGGTGGACTTCCAGTGCTTTTGGAATTTGTCGATGATAACCATTATTACTTTTAAGACTCTGCAATGAGACTATCATTACGTTAAGACTAGGCATTTGAATGTGGAAATTTGTAGGTGCTTGTGTGGCATCAAATAGAAGAATAAAATGATTAGTCTTCACATTCTTAATCTTAAAATCTTTTTTGGTTTATAGAGATGTTAAGTTATAAATTTTAAATATTCATAATTAATTAATTAAATAATTTCATTCAATTTAAAAAGAGGTCCATTTTTAAGAGAAATCATTTTATTAAAATTGGGATTATGTCAATGGGCCTTTGGTCTATTGGTGAAGTTGAATGGCTCACAACGAGTCCACTAGGGATCAAGTCTTGCTGAGTGCAAGGCTCTGACATCATAAGGGATGAGGCTGGGATTGTGCCCCATGCGAATTTGGTAGTGTGGATGCTCTTCAGTCCTTGGCTCTAAGCTGAAGAGGTTTCAAATACAAGTGGGCCCGTATTGGGTTCCAAAAACCTCCATAAAATAAAAATATAAATTGGGATTATATTTTTTATTCTATATTAATATCATTAAATAAGGTATATTAAAAATGTTTATTCAAATGGTTAAAAAGTGTTTATTAATTTTTTTAAAATTTTATATGGAATGTTACTTCTAACTAAAGATTAAATGTCAACTGTGGAGATGCTTCATAGAATGGATATCAGTTTTTTTATGAATGTACTTTCATTAATTGTTCACTTTATTCTATTATATTTGATAAAGATTTTATATAACAAAATTGAAGCTCAATAAATTTAGTAGTTTGATATTGGTAGTAATGCCCCATTCATTTGGTACAACTAAATCTCATAATTAATGAGGAATAGATAAATCATAATAAACATGTCTCCTTCGAGTTGGCCAAACCATGATATCAAATAAATCATATTTGAGTTGTAATTTCAAGTTATTCTATTTTTAGTTCTATAAAAATTTAAAATTTTATTTATTAATTTTTACATATTTGATTTTATAAAAATAATAATGCAAGTTAGATGGCTCAAGTATATATTAAGATTAAGGTATCATCATCATATGTGCAACCAATAGCCTTGGTTCATAGATCTCTTAAAAGTATCAAATATTTTCATTATTGCAAGGATGTCATCATTCTCTACAAACCCTATCACTTGCTCTATTACTTTTGACTTGATTTCGTTCTTCATCTTGTTGGTTTTTTCCTTTATTTATGCTCTTATAGATTATTTATTTGATTGACGTTGACTTTATTTTGTAGACTAAAGATATCATTTTCTCTAATGCACTTATGTAGATCTAGGCACAATCTTGCAAGGTTGTACTTGAATTTGCACAATTGTAAAATCTCTTAGATCACTAGTTAATGACTCTTGTACAATTGTCAAAGTTGAGCTCTTTTCTCCTCCCCAACTCATGGGTGTAGGTGTGGTCATAATCAATTCACTAGCAAAGATCAAAGAGCTTATTCTCAAGATTCTCAATTACAAGGCTCTAGGGATACCAAACCCTACAAGTAGTCTTTAGCCTTATTAGTTTCCTATCACCTCCTTATACCTTGGACATGGTTCTCCTAGTTGACTAGACTTTAGCAAGTTCTCTTGCTTGGAATCAATTAGTTCACATTTTTATGCTTAACAACTTGAAAATGAAGAGTAGGAAACTTTTTCATGTTTTCATTGGCTAGACACCTATTGATGATGGTTCCATCCTTGTTGATGTTTGGGTAGACTAGATACTTGTGATCCACCTCCTACTAGTCTTGCTCTCGTCACTTGGTCAATTTTTAGGTTTATTGATAATCAAATTTAACTTGAACTTGATCTTACATAAGTGTTGAGGACACTCGTTTTACCATCCACTATTTTTAAATAATAATTTTTTACCCTTGTCCCTAGTAGTTGCTTAAATGTATTTTGTGCATAAATTTAAGCAACTAGAGTGTTTCCATGCAAATTTTTAATTATGAGAAAAAAGATAATTTGGAATCTTTCCTTATTTTAGTGAAGTAGATACTATTAAAAATAAAAGATAAGCTATGTGAAAAATGAGGAGTTGAAGATAAGCAACTACATATGGAGAAAAATGACACGAGTCCACAAAATACTTTCCCTTTTTTTTTTTACTTTCTTCCAATTTACATACCAAAATGCACCTTTAACCATATTTATTAAATAACTTTAAAATTAGAACAATACTATTTTTACTTTTTATTTATTAATAAATAAGATCAAAAGTGCATTCTTGTTGTCAATAACAATGCATTAATATTATTAGTGATACTTTCACTCATTCAAGTAAATAAAGAAAGTAAAAAAAATGTATTTTCTATAAGCAACTGTTACAAGTTCAAGATTATATTTTTCATTTGTATGTGCTATAAACATTTGTTATCAACAAATAACTTATTTTAGTTTTCGTTCTTATTTTTTCTATTAGAAAATAGCAATTTTGTGTATAAAGATTTGTTGTTATGTGGCGATTGATCATGTTATTGAGCTTAAATTTTGGTGACTTTGTTAGTTGTGTTTCCCCTCCAAATCAATCAACAAGGGGGTGTAGGGGGCTAGAGCCCTTTTTGCGAAGCTCGAGGAATGAACCCGAGTAAGGGGTTGGGGCAGAGCCTGTGGTAGGGCTTGGGGGCAATGCCCACAACCAAGAGTTTACGATGGCGATGCCCTTGATGAAAAAAATGTCTACTATTTATTAATGGAGTTAACTATTGTTTTGGTATCTAAACCACCTCAAAAGCCTATAAATAAGTGGTTATGTAATGTGAAAGGCATTGTATTGTAATTTTCTCTTTGTTGGATAATAGAAAGAAGTGGACAACTATTTCTCTAGGGGATGTAGCCCATGTCGGGTGAATCACGTTAAATCTCCGTGTTTTTTCATTTTGCCTCACATTTTTTATAGGTAAAAGGCCTTGGCTAGATAATTTTTTTTATTAATATTCATCCTATTTATAGGTTGACTCACTAGGGGCACCGATAGGAAAGAGTCGACCAAAGAAAACCTCCGATCTCTCCTCGAAAAAGAAAGCAAATAGATGTATCAATTTCTTACAACCATCCTGTATATGTGCTATAGGGTATTCATGAGGGAATAGACTTCCTCATTTACAATTTCATGCAGAAAGCAAGTTGATTACATATTACATTGTATTGACTTTACATACCATTAGTACATAAGGGGTGCATACGTATTACACTTCTCTTAGTATGTTTGATTTATATACAAGAAGGATGAGCTCAAGAGTCTTTCTCTAAGTTTTTATATCTAATTAATTTCCCATTAAATGTACAATGCAACGGATCTGACCAACTACCTCTTTGTCCCCTTATTGTGCATATTCTTCCAAGGATCTTCTAATATCCACTGCAACTGAATAGTCCAACTGATTCATGTTCTAAGACATTAACCATACTTTTCTAAACTTTCCACCATTGTTAGCTAAAAATATAATAATATTAAAGGACAAGTATTACCTTTACTTTGCAACCCAACCGGTTAGTTCTTTGTTTAAGACTTAATACTATGCCAGTTTTAATCAATCCTTTTGCCTCTCTTATTTTGCATTATATTTTAATATT
Organism: Chamaecyparis obtusa; assembly: GCA_027943335.1. NCBI lineage: Eukaryota > Viridiplantae > Streptophyta > Pinopsida > Cupressales > Cupressaceae > Chamaecyparis > Chamaecyparis obtusa. Next base: position 7,477 of record BSBK01004753.1, on the reverse strand, counting down.
GTTTGTTTCTCTAGTATTACTTAAAACCCTAACAAACTTTAGATAATCACTAGATTTGACTTGTATAACATCAAATTTGAGTACAAAAGCTACAATTTGATTTAAGAAAAAATAATCTTCAAAATATTCAATTATGAATTTTAGATTTAAATATTATATTTTTTAGATGATAAATAGTCAAATTTCATGAAAATTTTGTTGAAAATAAAATTTGTGTTTGTTTGCAAATAAAAATATAATAAATATTCATGAAACAAATAGCTCCACAAATTAACCTTTAAAAACTTAAATTAATAATAATTTAAAAAATTACACAATCCTATGAGAAATAAAATACCTACTTTTCAATTCTTAAAATAACGAAACCTTATATCACCCTAGCCTCTTCTTTATAATAGACTATTTGATTCAGAGGGTTAATAATTTTGCGGGGAGACGTCGTGTGGCAAGGCAAAGAGATCATCTGTAGCCTGTTCTGAGTAAAAATGATGAAGGCGTGGTTTTACATGGAGTATGGATCCGTAGATGTCCTTCAATTTGGGGAAATCCCGCTTCCAACCTTAGGCTCAGGGCAGGTTTTGATCAAAGTTCGCGCAGCTGCTCTCAATCCTGTGGATTTCAAGATACGACAAAATGGCCTCCAGCGCACTCTGGATGCCCCGTTTCCTGTACAAAACCAAAACCTGGTTCATTTAGGGTTTCAATATTGGTTTTACTCTCTGTAATTAAAAATAAAATAACATTTCCCCTTTTGGTTGGGCTCCGTTTCGCAGGTGGTGCCTGGGGCTGACGTGGCCGGTGTCGTTGCTGATGTGGGAGACGGCGTGTCAAAGTTTAAAAAGGGCGACGAAGTTTACGGCGACATTCTCCAAGCTGCAGAAGGAAACCGTAGGCAGGTGGGTACCTTGGCAGAGTACACGGTGGCAGAAGAGCACCTGTTGGCGCTGAAACCCACCAATTTGTCTTTCCAGGAAGCTGCCAGTTTGCCGCTTGCGCTCGAAAATGGCCTCCATATTTATTTGAAGACACGACCAAATTTCTTTTAAAAAAAATAGATATACATTTTGTTTAATTTGACAGATCAACTAACTGCATTAACCAGACCAGATTCAATGAATGTGAACTGGACCAGATTCAATGAATGTGAACTGGTCTAATCACGCGATTGAATTTGATGACTTTTGTTCACTACCTATGCTGAGAAGATCCTTCCACATGTTCTTTTCTCAATTAATCTATTTATTTCGTTGCGATGTCATCACAGCTTACGTCGAGCTTGGGAGAGAGGAGGAATATTATTATATAAGACTCGCCTCGTTATTTCAGTTCGTACCAGTCTGAAAAGTGTGCTAAGTAGGCAAAAAGATCAGATTTTGTGAGTGAAAATGGTGAAGGTATGGGTTTACAATGAGTATGGATCTGTAGACGTTCTCTAGGCCTAATTTGGGGAAATCCAAGCTGCAAGTGCTGGGCCTGACCATGTTTTGATTAAAACAAATCTCTTTACTAAGCGTAATTTGTTCCAACAAACTAAAAGTCGTTCAAATAATATTTTTTATTTGCACAACAAATCTCATTTGACATTTTTAACATTACCTATAATACATTTTTTTTGTTATCACTTCTTTTCTTTATCATAATCTCATTTATTTATTATTGGGGTAAAAAAATTAAAATACAATTTTGGTTAAAAATATAGACTAAAACATTACCGATGAAGAAGCAACAACAATAAGATAGAAATTGATCAAGTAATACAACCTTGAGAACTACCTCCACCTTAAGACAATACTGTAAAAAACAAAACAATAATGCATGTCTTCATGGAGCTTGTAATAAAACCACACAAAATAGCCTTCTTGAGACCAAAAGCTTTGGAGACTATAGCTAAAAAAGATGACAACAACAACATTATGTGAAATTATAGGCTATGCCAACAACACCTCGAATGACTCAAACTAAAACATTCAGTAATGATAGGGTACAAAACAACAAAAGCAAAATCATCTAGAGAAATTGAAGTGATCAACAAAGAGTACTCCTTAGATGTCTTCACCACTTTCCTCTCTCCCAAACCAATACCAATATCTTTAATGATAATAACTTCCTGGAGTTTGTCCAACAATCCTGCAATCAGGGTCAATGGTTTTTTTCATCAAAAGAATTGAATTGAATTTGCAACTCACTCAGGATGGTTTGGAGATCATGATTATTTTGGGTATAGCTTGAAGAAGAGTGAGATGGGGGGAGAGATTAGCACAAATCATCAAACTCTTCATTTGGATGGTATAGAAATTGAGAGAGAACACAACAAAGTAACAAAATTTTCAAATATACTTTAAGATAATATGTTTGAAGGTCTACAAAATAACATTGTGGTGTGGAGAGAGGCCAAGAAAGGTAGCTTTCCGAGTCTAGACCTGATTGTAAAGAGCTGGAAGATTAGAGAAGAGATGATTCCATAGTCATTGAGCATGAGGGAAAAACCATAATCCATGTTTAATTGTCTCTTTTTTAGCACATAAAGGGAAAGACAAGGAAGGAGAGATAAATGAGAGGTGTTCGCTAATAGGGAGATTAACATTCAAGATTTTCTAAGCTGTCAATTGAGGTGGGGCATCAACTGTAGATTTCTAAATGAGCACACTTAGTTTATTCCATTTAGAATGGTTAAATTTGCAATGTCATTTGAGGTTAAGGTGGGTAGAGAGCGAAATTGTGGGAAACAAATATTTTTAGATGGTTTTAAGGGGGAAAGAATGAAAATTAAGATTAGTAGGCCATTTCTAATCAGAGAGGAAGTTGTCATGGCCAGGTGTGAATAGAAACCAAGTAATTTTAGGTGGAACGAGTTGTTGGATATGTAGGATCAAAGGTTTTCTTGTTGGTGGGATTTAACCAAAGTTTTCCCTAAGGCAGTGCCATGATTTCTAATTAAAGGTGACTGGGTCCCATAAGTTGCAAAAGGTTTGTTTGCCTTTTTGAATAATAATTTTCTCTTAAGGATTTTTTTGGTAGCAAGGGGGGCATTGCCAAGTTGAACTAAACAATCCCACCATATCCAGAGAAAGAGGAAAAACTTAAGTCATGCCTCGAGGATTGATCATACCAAACATTTTTATTTGAAGAAATCTACTAAGCCTTCCAGATAGAGTTGAATGGAGCTGAGCCACATGGGTCTTGAAAAAGGGGGCAGGTAAGAGTTTGTCCATCCATTTGACTGTAGCCCATGAGCATCTAGTTCTAGCATTTTGGATGTGGTAATGAACCAAATGTTTCCATGAAGCATCACCATCTAGGGCTCAATTAATCCTTTTAGTTGTAAGGAAAACTCCTTGAGTGTAAGGGTTGATGATTCCCATCAACAAGAAAATATACATTTACACCAAAATATACACCAACATCATATATACACCAAAATATACATTTACACATTTTTTTCCATCATCACATTAGATCCACAGTGACTCTTAACATTAATTAGATAAAAAAAAATTATTTGAACAATTAAATAATCAATTCATCTCTTGCTCTAAAGTTTCATTTTAAGTGAACTAATCATATTTATTTAGTGAAACCAATCATTCTTTTAACATTTACTTATAAATTAAATAAATATATAATAATTATTTGATCCATTGAAAATTCTCCTCCCCATTAATTTAATAAAACAAATATGATGTAATCAATTAACCATTATACATATTCCTCCATTTTGTTTAAAATTGTACAATGAAAAATTGGAATCCAAATGTTATAGGAATAATTACATCCCAAGTTCTATTATATATTAGAATACAAAACCCCTCACAAAGTGGATTCAATTAGCATTTAACCAAGAGAGTAAGAGTGCCAATGCGAGATGTACACAATGTAGGGTTTTGGTTCGTAATAGAAATGACAAGGAAATGTAATGTAAATGATAGATATGATCTAATAAAGTAAGTAAAAGGAAATATAAGAGAGAATAAGTGCACCTGGAAACAAGATGGAGGAGAATAGACTTTGAATCTAAATCTGATAGTCGTTGGAACCTCAAATCCTGCTATAATTGCAGATCTGGAAAATAAGGATCTGAAATTGTTTGTCTTGTAAGATTCACTTAAAATCAGTAGGGACAAGTCAACTTTTATGGTACAAGTCAACTTTTGGGGTACAATTCGAGTAGTCAACTTGTTCTCAAGGCAAAATCTGATGAAACTTTCCCTAGTTCTACAACTGCATATGTACTTCTCAGATCTAGAATCGTATCTCTGTAACCTATTTCTGCATATAGAAAAATGGGGAAAAGTTGTGGAAATGGATTTGCCTTGGTAAAATCTTGTTTAGGAATCAACCTTGAAATTGCATAAAGGAAAGTAGTGTAAAAACGTAAATTGTTGATTCACCTTGTATGAAACCCTCATGAATGGATGTAGTAATAGCTCAAATCCATGAAGATGCTTAAAGTGTGCTTGGAATGAGATGTAGAATCAATGATTCCTTCACAAATGCATGGATCTATGATTGCCACTCCAAATCTTGAATGTATGCATGCTTGATAACCACTTGAAGAAGGAGAGAAAGAGAGATGAATGTGCGGATCTTTTTGCTTGATTAAGAGTTCCTCTACTTGGCCATCATGGGAGAGAAACTTGCATCAATTGGAGAAGATTTGATCCAGGTCAACCACAAATCTAAATCTCATAGGAAAACCCCATCGTCAAGCTCTAGACAAAATTTGGGCCCAAAACTTGAGGGGTAAGTCGGATACTCGACTTATACCTAGGGACAAGCTAGCTAGTTCACTTGTCCTAGGTAAAATTGGCTCAAATTTTAATAGGATGTCAGGAAAGGTGAAAAGAAGTGGGAGGAGAAAATGTAGGTTGTTGTGATCAAGCATAATGGACATTCAGACCTCAAAATCACCAAACTGGGGTCTAATAGGTCTAAGAACCTCCAATTATGGGTGTTAACTTTTTAGGACGATTCATAAAT
>BSBK01004752.1:5000-35000 GCA_027943335.1 Chamaecyparis obtusa | reverse complement strand
AAATTAAAATTTTTTTTATTGCATTTTTAAAATAAGAATAAAAAAATTTAATAATAAAATTTAAAGCTGAGCATAAAATTAAAATAAATATATTATCATTAAAAGTTAATAATATAGATAAATATAAAGAGAGATAGGAAAGAGAAGAGGGAGATGGAGAATTAGAAATAGAAATAGAAAGAGGGAAAACATGAAAGAAAGGGAGATATGAACAACAAATCTTTAATAATGTTTTTTCAATTTTGTATAGATTAATTTAAAATAATTTTCAATAAATAAAATTATTTAGTTAGATTAGATTACACAATATAGACCCAATATGGCCAACATGGCATGTTGAGATGGTTATTTTTTTTAGGTCCCCTATTTGTGGCCTCACAAAAGTTCATAGCAGTCAAAGTGTTAACCCCTTTTTTTATAAATTTTATTGAATAATATATATTATATACTATAAACTAATAAATTTATAGATATTTAAAATAAAATATATTATTAAAAAATTATGAAGCTTGGTCTGTAGGATACCTGAAACTATGAAACACATTTTCTTTGACTGTATTTTTTCTAGGGAAGTTTGGTTGATGTTTGGAATATCTCTTGCTAAACATGTTTGTACTCTTGATATTACTATTGGATTTATACATGGTCTCAAAAAATATGCTAATCTATTCTGGAAAATTCTTTCTTCTTTCATCCTTTGGTTTATATGGAAGTACAAAAATGAGGAAAAATTTCAAGGTAATGACAGAGCTCTTACTGGTTTTCTTAGAAAACTCATTCATTTTAAAATTATTTCGCAGGTTTGTTGTGGGAAAGGGAAAAAATGCTAAGGTTCCTCAGAGACAGACATGTCACTATGTTCATCTATGAAATGAAAGATGGCTTTGAGTGGGCTAGTATTGCGGAGAACTAGACGGCTTTTGATGATGCACTCAAGAAGCTGATTAAGGAAATCAAGGATAATAGAGGTCCATATTTTGACAAGCTCGAGATGTTTACCCATATTATGGAAAGAAAGAAGGTGGCCTAGATGGAGGGCGCTCAAGGGTGGACTTCCTGGGTAGAGAACTACAATGATATTGTTCAATAAGAATATTGCTTCTTGCTGGATGTTTTTTTTTTGTGATCATATTCACGAGAATTATTATATACTTTGTTAATTTTGTACTCTGTTGTTATGTTTTGATTGGTTGTGCTACTTTTCTGGGTTGAGGCATTGCCTCCCCCTTGCTCGCTTGGTAAACTCTTGATGCAGGAGCATCCTGGGTGTAGGAGCAATCTTGCATCACCCAAAAATATTTCTATTTTATGTTCAATAAGGGCTATTTTGTGCAGAGCTGCTATTTATGGAAAGTTACTATTTTTGGTAATTTTCGTATGTGCTCAGAATGATCTGATTTCTTTCTTGGAGGTTCACTTTGGTCATATAAGTCTGCCAGTAAAGTTTCATTTTCAGATCAAGTGTATATTGGAAGATATTGAAGATTTTCGGTATTGGCAGCAGGGTACAAAAAATTTGAACTCAGTTTTGAAGGCTTTAGAGGCCCCGGATGAGGTCGAAAATTTGGGTGACCGGCGCTTGCGCGGTTAAGCCTGTAGAGCGCTTCGTGGCGTTTCTGAAATGGGGTTATGGTGGCCGAGCAGGTCAACTGGTGATGACTTATGGTCTTCGGAAGTTGGGCCACCTGAAATGGCGAAAAATAATTTTCTTCAAAATTTCTGTTCGGGTTTCAAAGGTTATCTTGAGCCGACTATGATGTAATAAAATGTAAAATAAAATAATTCTAAGTTTGGTCGGCCTTATTGGCTAAAATTTTGGAACCTTCCCAGGCGGTGGATAATTGCCTATATAAGGAAGGCTGTATTGTTGTCTTAGGCAGTTCAGAATAGTTCTGGGTAGTAGATCTGGGTATTGATTCGAGGCTTTGTCCTACAGAATATTGTAAGGGAATGCCCATGTGGCTTTGCACATTGTAATTCTGAAAGTTTGTAATTCCACATTTGTGGAGATAATAAGAAGCCAATTTTCTGTTCTTGCATATTGTTGTTGTTTCTCTATTTCTGTTGTGTGTTTGTGGTATTAAGGGGAGCACCCTTCATCAAGTGGTATCAGAGCAGGAGTTCTTGAGTGTGTAAATAGATCGCCGACTGTGAGGCAATTTGCACCAGGACCGTGGCTAGGGTTTCAGCGCGCACTGCGAAAATGCCTCCACGAAGGGAACGCGGCGGAAGAGCTGGTGTTGTAACACCCGAGGTTAGAGAGCTGCAGAGACAAGTGCGAGTATTGCAAGAAGAGATTCGTAGAGGAATGAATCTTAATGTCAGAGATGAAAGTGAGGATGAAGCCGAAGAAGAATATCAAGAAGGAGAAGTCGAAATTGTGAACCAGGAGGAAGAAAGACTTTTTCGGGCCATTTCTAAGATTGGGAAAAGACCTAAGATTGAGGTTCCTACATTTTCTGGAAATCTTAACCCAGAAGAATTGATCGACTGGATCAATGAATGTGAGGAATATTTTGAGTATGAAGATGTTGAGGATCCTGATAGGGTCAAATTTGCGAAGGCCAGACTGAAAGGTCATGCGAAGATCTGGTGGCAAGAAATTCAATTGGAGCGAAATAGAAGAGGGAAAGATAAAATCACAAGATGGGATCGGATGGTGGAAAAATTGAAGCGACAGTTCATTCCTGTTGATTATGAGCTTGACCTACTGAAGAAAATGCAAAGTTTGAAGCAAGCAGGAAAATCTGTTCAGGAGTATACAGAGGAGTTCTATCGACTCCTCATCAGAACAGGCCACGCCGAAGCTGATAAGGAGAAAGTTGCCCGATACCTTAATGGGTTAAGGCCAAGCATTCAGGAGGAGTTGAATCTGGTTCGAATGAACAGTATTGAGGAGGCATACCAATTTGCCCTAAAAGTAGAGGAAAAGCTGAACAAGAAGTTCGAGAGCAGACAAAACGGAAGAGGTCGCGGTGGACGATCTGGTGGACGGTCATATGGTGGCCGAAATGAAGATCCGAAAAAGAAGGATGAGGCTAGTAGCAGTCAGAATCAGCGCGGAAATAATTCCAATCGCTTCCAGGATCAGAATAATAGAGATCAAAGAGGAAGAGGAAGAGGACAAGGATCTGGAAGAGGAGGCTTCCGTGGAACATGTTTTCACTGTGGAGAAGAAGGTCATAGGGCATTTGAATGTCCTCAGCGCCAAGGTAGAACAGACAGGAGAAATGAAGGCCAGGCCAGAGTTGCACATGTCGATGAAGATGCCAGATCATCAAATTCTGAAGATGCTGAAAGAGGAGAAACGTTGATTAACAGAAGAGTCCTGTTGAGTGGTGAGAATGAACCTGAGCAAAGGAGGAGCCTGTTTCGCACCAGGTGCAAGTGTGAAGGTAAATGTTGTGATGTGATCATTGATAGTGGAAGCACTGACAATTTGGTGTCAGAAGAGATGGTGACAAAGTTGAAGCTCAAGAGACAGAAACACCCACATCCATATCGGATTGCCTGGGTACAGGATGACCACAAGTTCATGGTCAATGAACAATGCCTAGTGAAGTTCAAGATCGGCGGGTACCAAGATGAGGTACTATGTGATATCATCTCTATGGATGCATGTCATATGTTATTGGGTAGACCGTGGCAGTTTGACAGATGTGCTGTACACGATGGTCGTGCGAATACCTATTCCCTCACAAAAGATGGAGTGCGACATAAGCTAAAGCCATTGAAGGAGACCGAAGAAAAGGTATGTGGTAATGCAAGAATAACATTTGTTGATGGAAGGAAATTCCTAGATGGTATGAGGCATGAGCATGTATGTTTTGCTTTAATTCCAAAAGCTGGTAAAGAGGAAGTAGAAGATGTTCCTGTAGAAGTTGCAGATTTGTTGAATGAGTTTCAAGATATTGTATCCGATAACGTGCCTGATGGATTACCACCAGTCAGGAAGATCAGTCATCAGATGGACTTGATCCCAGGAGCGAGTTTGCCGAATAAGGCAGCACACAGAATGACACCTGCAGAAAGTGAGGAGTTGAACAGACAAGTGCATGAACTGTTACAGAAAGGATTGATTCGAGAGAGTCTGAGTCCCTGTGCTGTACCAGCGGTATTAGCACCAAAGAAGAATGGAGAGTGGAGGATGTGTACAGATTCTAGGGCAATAAACAAGATCACAATCAAGTACAGGTTTCCATTGCCACGAATGGATGATATTATGGACTGTTTGAGTGGAGCTGTGTATTTTTCAAAGATAGATCTGAAAAGTGGATATCATCAGATTCGGATCAGAGAAGGAGATGAATGGAAGACTACCTTCAAGACAAAGGAAGGACTGTATGAATGGTTAGTCATGCCTTTTGGGCTAACCAATGCACCGAGCACTTTCATGCGGCTCATGAATGAGGTTCTGAAAGAATTTTTGGGTAAGTTTGTCATTGTTTACCTAGATGATATTTTGATCTTTAGTAAGACATTGGATGAGCATATGATGCATATTCGTATGGTATTTGAGAAGTTGAGAGAAGAGAAATTGTTGATTAATTTGAAGAAGTGCAGTTTTGTGAAGAAAGAGTTAGTGTATTTGGGATTTGTAGTTTCAGCAAAAGGTCTAAAAATGGACCCAGAGAAGGTACAGGCTATCCTTGAATGGCCTACTCCAAGGAGTGCTACTGAGGTAAGATCTTTTCATGGTTTGGCTAGCTTTTACAGAAAGTTTATCAAAAATTTTAGCAGTATTTGTGGTCCCTTGACTGAAACAATGAGAGGGGATAGAAAAGAGTTTAAGTGGACTAATGGGGCAGAAAAGAGTTTTCAATTGTTGAAACAAAAAGTTACAGAACAACCTGTTTTAGCACTTCCAGATTTTAATAAGGTTTTTCAAGTAGATTGTGATGCTAGTGGTACTACAATAGGAGCTGTTATGAGCCAAGAAGGTAAACCTGTTGCTTATTTTAGTGAGAAGTTAAATGATGCCAAGAGGAAATATTCTGTTTATGATCAAGAATTTTATGCTATAGTTCAGGCATTAAAGAAGTGGAGACATTATCTGCTTCCTAAGGAGTTTGTTTTGTATACTGATCATCAAGCTTTGCAATATTTGAATAGTCAAGGAAAGTTGAATCAGAGGCATTTGAAATGGGTTGAGTTTTTGCAGAGTTATACATTTGTTTTGAAACACAGGAGTGGAAAGTCTAATAGGGTTGCAGATGCTCTTAGCGGAAGGCAACTATTGCTGACAGAAATGCAGATTGAAATGGTTGGGTTCAAGGAACTCAATAATTTGTATCCAGAGGATCCTGATTTTGGTGAAGCTTGGAAAGCTTGTACAGAACCTGTTACTCTAGACAGGACGAAATGGTTGGATTTCATCATCCAGGATGATATGCTATTCAGAGGGAGTCAGTTGTGCATTCCACGAAGTTCTATGAGGGAGAATCTCATCAAGGAGAAGCATAGCGGGGGATTGGCTGGAGATTTTGGTCGTGACAAAACCCTTTCTTTGGTTAGTGAAAATTATTATTGGCCACAATTGCAGCAAGATGTGAAGAAGTTTGTACAGAGTTGCAGAGTATGTCAGATGGTGAAAGGAGTGAAGTAGAATACAGGGTTGTATTAGCCATTACCTGTACCAGAGAAGCCTTGGGAGGATATCAGCATGGACTTTGTTCTTGGTTTACCGAGGACTCAGCGGGGACATGATTCAATTTTTGTAGTGGTTGACAGATTTTCAAAGATGGCACATTTTATTCCCTGCAAGAAGACTAATGATGCTGTTCATGTAGCAGAATTGTTTTTCAGAGAAGTAGTGAGACTTCATGGTTTGCCAAAGACCATAGTTTCAGATCGGGACACTAAGTTTGTTGGATATTTCTGGCGTACATTGTGGAAGAAGTTGAAGACAGATTTAAAGTTTAGTTCATCACATCATCCACAGACTGATGGACAGACAGAGGTGGTGAATAGGAGTTTGGGAAATTTGCTGAGATGTTTGGTTGGAGATAAGCCAATGGGATGGGATTTGATTTTACCACAGGCAGAATTTGCATACAATAATTCTGTCAACAGGAGCACTGGTAAATCACCATTCCAGATTGTATATGGAAGTAGTCCACGAAATGCATCTGAATTAAGGAAGATAGATAAAGGAGAAATAAGTAGTGCTGAAACTGAGGATTTTGCAGAGCACTTGAAGAACATCCATGAAGAGGTGATGAAGCATATTACCAAGATGAATGCACAGTATAAGGCTAAGGCAGATGAGAAAAGGAGGTATAAGGAATTTCAGGTTGGCGATGAAGTCATGGTTCATTTGCGGAAGGAGTGGTTTCCAGTTGGTACATATAACAAGCTGAAAATGAAAAAGTTTGGACCATGTAGGATACTGAAGAAACATGATTCAGGAAATGCATATGAGGTAGAATTGCCTACTGAGCTAAATATTTCACCAGTTTTTAACATTTCAGATCTGACAGAGTATCATGAAGGAGGTGTTGAAGATGAGATCACAGCAGCACAGTGGAGTATTCCAGCAACTAGTTCAGACACTAAGGAGATCGAAGACATACTAGACAGTCGTGTTGGTAGAAGCACAAGGAATAGGACATATGAAGAGTATTTGGTCAAATGGAAAGGACGACCTGTAGAAGATTCATCGTGGCTAACAAAGGAGGAGGTTAACCATCTTGGTTTTCCTCTGTGCACCTGAGTCGTGACAGCGTCACTTCTCAAATTACCCTGGGTGTCTGATGCAGGAGCATCCTGGGTGTAGGAGCAATCTTGCATCACCCAAAAATATTTCTATTTTATGTTCAATAAGGGCTATTTTGTGCAGAGCTGCTATTTATGGAAAGTTACTATTTTTGGTAATTTTCGTATGTGCTCAGAATGATCTGATTTCTTTCTTGGAGGTTCACTTTGGTCATATAAGTCTGCCAGTAAAGTTTCATTTCCAGATCAAGTGTATATTGGAAGATATTGAAGATTTTCGGTATTGGCAGCAGGGTACAGAAACTTTGAACTCAGTTTTGAAGGCTTTAGAGGCCCCGGATGAGGTCGAAAATTTGGGTGACGAGCGCTTGTGCCGGTCAAGCCTGTAGAGCGCTTCGTGGCGTTTCCGAAATGGGGTTATGGTGGCCGAGCGGGTCAACTGGTGATGACTTATGGTCTTCGGAAGTTGGGCCACCTGAAATGGCGAAAAATAATTTTCTTCAAAATTTCTGTTCGGGTTTCAAAGGTTATCTTGAGCCGACTATGATGTAATAAAATGTAAAATAAAATAATTCTAAGTTTGGTCGGCCTTATTGGCTAAAATTATGGAACCTTCCCAGGCGGTGGATAATTGCCTATATAAGGAAGGCTGTATTGTTGTCTTAGGCAGTTCAGAATAGTTCTGGGTAGTAGATCTGGGTATTGATTCGAGGCTTTGTCCTACAGAATATTGTAAGGGAATGCCCATGTGGCTTTGCACATTGTAATTCTGAAAGTTTGTAATTCCACATTTGTGGAGATAATAAGAAGCCAATTTTCTGTTCTTGCATATTGTTGTTGTTTCTCTATTTCTGTTGTGTGTTTGTGGTATTAAGGGGAGCACCCTTCATCAACTCTTTTTGATCCCTCGATCATTAATATAAAAAATTATGAATAAATATAAAAAATAATAATATTAGAATAATAATAATAATAATGGCGCATGCGGACGATGCGCATGATGCACACACAAAAGATGGAGATGCAATTGGTAATGAAGCTCTACTGGGTCATCATACTCCTTAGAAGGGAATCTCAGATTTTGACACATTATTCCCTCCATTATATCCTTCCAAGGCCGTGAATAAGGGGTTTCCAAAGACTAGGGTCTCTATTGCTGTCGGGGTAAAGATAGATTCAGCTAAATGGGGTGATATGTCATTCGATGAAGAAGATTTGGCTCAGTTTAAATCCTCTTCTCATATTCCTCAATGGGTTATTCTTAAAGGAAAATGGAGGGACTGTGTGATTCCCAGTAAACCAACTTCATCCTTTTTTCAAAGATTTCACAATCCGCATGATCATCCAGAGATTTCTCAAATAAGAAAGAATCATAGGGCTACAATTTTTGAAGGTATCCTCGGTCCACATCCTTCTGCTCGCTCTAGATTTAATAGGGCATCTTTTCATGGAAAACCTCTTGGCCCCCGACCGCCTATTTTGCAGTCTCGTTCTTACCCTTGTTGCCATTTCCAAACCTGACATAAGAAAACCTTCCTTCCACAGCCTCCTTTTGATATCTGTCAAGATTCCCATTTTCCCTCTCCCATATCACCCTCAAACTTGAACCCTAAGCATCTGCCTTTGATTGCTGATCAATCTTTTCCCCTTCATTGCCCATCTTTTGTTTCTTCTCCTAATCGTATTCCGATTTCTAATCCTTCTTTTCTTTCATACCCTAATAATATAACCATTTCGCATCGAGGTCCCTTTAATCCAAATTACCCAGTACCATGGGGGTAGGGGGAGGTTGGTGGCCCCCACCCCCACTTTATATATATTAAATATTTTTTTATTTATTTAATTTTAAAAAAAAAGAAATTTATACAATGCTAACATGCGATTGTAAATATTTTTCTTTTAATACTAATTTTAAATTTATTTCATTTTCGAAAACAACAAACTTTCAAAAGAAAATATACATTTTTAACAATCAGGTGAAATGCATTTTTTTTTTAGAAAGTATATTTTTATTTACAAAGGCAATTTTCCGAAAACAGAAAGATGAAGGCACTAGACTATTTTCTAGAAAGGGAAATAAGACCTTTTCCCATTTTAACACACAGTATTGAGTCAACATTTTGATTTATATTGGATTTGTATTTTATTTGGCTCAAATTTAATTTAACAGAGAATATTCTTTACAAACAGAATAGGATTTTTTATTGAATTGACTTTTTCCTTTATTGTAAAATTGGATTTTTCTACTAACATTGGGTTTTTTCCTCACAAATTAATTCTTTCTAATGGGGAATTTATTTTCTTCAAACCCTATAGTTAAACTATAGCCCAGATCTAATATGTCATTTTGTAGGAAATCCATAAACAATCTTTTAACAAAATTTTGCTAGAGTAACGGTACTATGCTAAATTTAATAAAAACCTAAAATATTAGATCTAAGGGTTTCTCTAATACCCAAAACAAGAAAATATATATAGATCTAAAGATGTAATCAAGAAATTATTCAGACATGTAAATATATCAAACAACAAAACAGAAACACAGAAGAAGATTATCAGATCCTACCTCAGATCCAATGCTAGAAAGTAAAATGAAAACCTTTTGAAGATCTGAAAGAAGAATCTCTTCCAAAAAAAATCCAGCCTACAGATCTGAAGCTATGAAGAAAATAGGCACAAGATCCAGATGCAAAGCAAGAATTTCACAAAACAAATTTGCCAAAAATCTCAAGATTCCAATCCAAGCTCTCTCCACCAAAATTCCTCCAAAAACCTATCTAATCTCCAAATGAATGCTATTCCCCCTATTAGGGATTCAACTCCACCTTTCATGCAAACCCTAGATGACTCATTAGAGATCTCCTAATCAAACTCCACTCTCAAGTTGAAAGAAAATCCTAATTAATAAATAAAAATAACTTTTATTTGCACTACTCAACTTAGACTCCTAAAGACAAGTTGTTACCTTTTGGAAAAAAAACATTTTTCAATTATGCACATGTTAATAATTAAAATTCATATTAAATAGATTAAATATTTTAAAGCATCCTAAGTCAATGCAATTAAATATTTAATTATTTAATAACACACACAAATATCATTAAATCTAATTACAAATTAAATAATCAATTAAATCCATAAAATCAATTATTTAACTTTTAATTAAATTTATTCAAATAAACTTAAAAACATAATTGATATTAAATTCAACTATAATCATTAAATTATTAATCACATAAAATCACCCATATAAGTAATAAATCAACTGACATCAAACGACATAAAACCAAACAAGCTCAAGAGAAGGGATCCACAAATTCATGTCAACCAGATGAATTTGGGTAAGGTAGTCAAACTGATACTTGTCCAATCCTAGGACAATTAGGCTTAGGTTAGGGTTTTGGGTTTGTATATTATCTCCCCTCTTTACCATTGAGATGAATATTTATGGGCATGGTCACTCTTGCCAATTTAGGGAAGATGATGCCCTGTACCTGCAAACCTATCATCACAAGATGAAGCATGTACATATAATAATATATATATGGGAGACAATGATAGGGTACAATCAGACGTGTGGATCTCAACTATGCAAGTAACTATGCCTCCGTCCTCTACCACACAAACATGTCAAGCAGATACACACACATGATAACCATACACATGCAAGTATGGGGTTAGTACCATAAATCAATATAAAGTATAAACATAACATCATACAAATATCAACATCTAATCTATGCAATCACATGATACACATATAATGAACAATAATCCATAATCATCATTTTTAAAAAATAATAATTGATCACATCAAAAGTGACCTAAAAGAGTTTGGTCAAACAACTGAAATAGAAAGAAACCTAAAAGCAAACTATGGGTGGGGTACTACATGGTGCATAATTTAGTTTTCAACAGTCAACCTTTTATCCCTATTTTGGGTATTTCCTCTTCCACATACTCGAACCAAGAGCTTCACCTTATGTCGGATAACATTCTTATCTCGGTAGCCTCATTGGTAATTGATGAAATTACTGTTGAAGAAGGTATACAAATGCAAGATTCTGGCAGTTTCTGCCCCTCTTCTGTCTCAACAAGGGACTTTGACTATTCTTAGGAGTTATCATTATCTCAAACTCCTAGCTCCCAAGTCCCTTTGATTCCTGATCCTGAGATTAAAACTCCTAGGAAAAGGGGTAGGAAGCCACTGGCTTCCAAAACCAAACATGAAATTGAAGCTGGTATCCAATCAACATTACTGGATTCCTTTTCCCCCATTATTAGAACAAGGAGAGTGTGTCGCTCTCTAGCCTCCCAATGAAGATTTTGTCTTAGAATGTTAGGGGTTTAAATGCCCCTAACAAAAGAAGAAGAATCAACAAATTTATTGATTCTTCTGAAGCAGATATTATCCTCGTTCAAGAGTCCAAATTATCTCAAGATTCTTATGATAAGTTCATTATGAAGTGGTCTTTTTTGGATTCCTCTTGTTTCCTCTCCTTTGGTGCTTCTAGAGGCCTTGTGACCCTTTATAATAATAAAAGTATTAAGGGACAAATGTTGGCTGCAAATCCAAATTCGCAACTTCTAAAAATCTCTTGGTTCGATATTAATTTCCTTTTGTTCAACATTTATGGTCCAACTGCTCCACACTTGATAAGCTTGTTATTTGGGAATCTTTAACTAACCAATTTAATAAATTTGACGATCTTCCTTTTATCCTAGGTAGGGATTTTAATGCCGTCTCATCTATAGATAAAAAATTGGGAGGAAATCCTACAACTTAGAGAGTTATAGATGAGTTTTTTTTTTAAATTTTTTTTTTTTAAACAAAGCTTTATGTGACATTCCCCCTTCAAATGGTCTTTATACCTGGACTAATCGTAGATCTTCCCCCCCATTTCATCCAGGTTGGATAGATTTCTTGTATCCTATGATCTTAAGCTTCTCAATCTTTGATGCAGGAGCATCCTGGGTGTAAGAGCAATCTTGGATCACCCAAAAATATTTCTATTTTTGAATTCAATAAAGGGCTATCCTGTGCAGAGCTGCTATTTATGGAAAGTTACTATTTTTGGTAATTTTCATCTGTGCTCAGAATGATCTAATTTCTTTCTTGGAGGTTCATTTTGGTCATATAAGTCTGCCAGTAAAGTTTCATTTCCAGATCAAGTGTATGTTGGAAGATATTGAAGATTTTCGGTATTGGCAGCAGGGTACAGAAACTTTGAACTCAGTTTTGAAGGCTTTAGAGGCCTCGGATGAGGTCAAAAATTTGGGTGACGGGTGCTTGCGCGGGTCAAGCCTGTAGAGCGCTTCGTGGCATTTCCGAAATGGGGTTATAATAGCCGAGCGGGTCAACGGTTGATGACTTATGGTCTTTAGAAGTTGGGCCACCTGAAATGGCGAAAAATAATTTTCTTCAAATTAACTACTAACTCCTTCCTAAAAATCTAACTTACTAAACCAGCCTACCCACTAGCCTCTTAGCCTCCTCTACCCACGTGCCATGAGGAGTTTGAATTTCAAAAAGATTGTTTTTTTTTGATAGGTTGTTTAGTAGTTTAGTTAGTTTAGTTAGAAGTTATTTAGATGTTTAGATAGTTAATAAGATTGTTTAGTGGGTAATAAAGTTATTTGTTATTTTATGTTATTTTGTTATTATTGCTTTTGGACTTAATATTAGTATAAAAAGATATTATGTTATGCAAGGAATTTTATAGTTATTGGTAATTCCCATTTTGTTCAATATTGATAATTTTAAGCATGTATTAAATATTAGTTAATAAATTATAATTTATTAATTAATTAATGTCTATATTACTTAATTAATATTTTATAATTATTAATTAATAATATATAATAATTAAATATAATTAATGATAAAGACTTATAGTTTTTATTTTCTAATTTGTTTATAAACTTAATGAATCAGTTCATGTTTATCCTGTATTTCGAATCAAACCGATTAAGCTCCATGATCAGATTGGACTTAATTTAAACATTAGTAAATTGAATGACCGTCATATGGAATAACGTAAACATTAGTCATTCTTGTCCTCTTAGTCGACCACTGAGAACTATAGTTGACAAACGATAACTTTGATCGTCATGAAGATGGACGTACTTAACCTTAATTTATATTCCTATAGCATCCTTTTTAGACAACATTGTCGAGGTTGTGTACCTGATTCATTGTAGCTTCGTCATTGAACTCCTTAACCCGCATCTTGTGTGTAGAAAACTTATCACTTTTTAAAAAAATTGTTGGTTGTGTTTTGACCCAACTTTTGGGCATCACACGGGTCAACGGTTGATGACTTATGGTCTTCAGAAGTTGGGCCACCTGAAATGGCGAAAAATAATTTTCTTCAAAATTTCTGTTCGGGTTTCAAAGGTTATCTTGAGCCGACTATGATGTAATAAAATGTAAAATAAAATAATTCTAAGTTTGGTCGGCCTTATTGGCCAAAATTTCTGGAACCTTCCCAGGTGGTGGAAAATTGCCTATATAAGGAAGGCTGTATTATTGTCTTAGGCAGTTCAGAATAGTTCTGGGTAGTAGATCTGGGCAATAATTTGAGGCTTTGTCCTACAGAATATTGTAAGGGAATGCCCATGGGGCTTTGCATATTGTAATTCTGAAAGTTTGTAATTCCACATTTGTGGAGATAATAAGAAGCCAATTTTCTGTTCTTGCATATTGTTGTTGTTTCTCTATTTCTGTTATGTGTTTGTGGTATTAAGGGGAGCACCCTTCATCAAGTGGTATCAGAGCAGGAGTTCTTGAGTGTGTAAACAGATCGCCGACTGTGAGGTAGTTTGCACCAGGACCGTGGCTAGGGTTTCAGTACGCATCGCGAAAATGCCTCCACGAAGGGAACGTGGCAGAAGAGCTGGTGTTGTAACACCTGAGGTCAGAGAGCTGCAGAGACAAGTGCGAGCATTGCAAGAAGAGATTCACAGAGGAATGAATCTTAATGTCAGAGATGAAAGCGAGGATGAAGCCGAAGAAGAATATCAAGAAGGAGAAGTTGAAATTGTGAACCAGGAGGAAGAAAGACTTTTTCGGGTGATTTCCAAGATTGGGAAAAGACCTAAGATTGAAGTTCCTACATTTTCTGGAAATCTTAACCCAGAGGAATTGATTGACTGGATCAATGAATGTGAGGAATATTTTGAGTATGAGGATGTTGACGATCCTGATAGGGTCAAATTTGCGAAGGCCAGATTGAAAGGTCATGTGAAGATCTGGTGGCAAGAAATTCAATTGGAGTGAAATAGAAGAGGGAAAGATAAAATCACAAGATGGGATCGGATGGTGGATAAATTGAAGCAACAGTTCATTCCTGTTGATTATGAGCTTGATCTACTAAAGAAAATGCAAAGTTTGAAGCAAGAAGGAAGATTTGTTCAGGAGTATACAGAGGAGTTCTATCGACTCCTCATCAGAACAGGCCATGCAGAAGCTGATAAGGAGAAAGTTGCCCGATACCTTAATGGGTTAAGGCCAAGCATTCAAGAGGAGTTGAATCTGGTTCGAATGAACAGTATTGAGGAGGCATACCAATTTGCCCTAAAAGTAGAGGAAAAGTTGAACAAGAAGTTTGAGAGCAGACAAAACGGAAGAGGTCGCGGTGGACGATCTGGTGGACGGTCATATGGTGGCCAAAATGAAGATCTGAAAAAGAAGGATGAGGCAAGTAGCAGTCAGAATCAGCGTGGAAATAATTTCAATCGCTTCCAGGATCAGAATAATAGAGATCAGAGAGGAAGAGGAAGAGGACAAGGATCTGGAAGAGGAGGCTTCCGTGGAACATGTTTTCACTGTGGAGAAGAAGGTCATAGGGCATTTGAATGTCCTCAGTGCCAAGGCAGAACAGACAGGAGGAATGAAGGCCAGGCTAGAGTTGCACATGTAGATGAAGATGCCAGATCATCAAATTCTAAAGATGCTGAAAGAGGAGAAACGTTGATTAACAGAAGAGTCTTGTTGAGTGGTGAGAATGAACCTGATCAAAGGAGGAGCCTGTTTCGCACCAGGTGCAAGTGTGAAGGTAAATGTTGTGATGTGATTATTGATAGTGGAAGCACTGACAATTTGGTGTCAGAAGAGATGGTGACAAAGTTGAAGCTCAAGAGATAGAAACACCCACATCCATATCGGATTGCCTGGGTACAGGATGACCACAAGGTCATGGTCAATGAACAATGCCTGGTGAAGTTCAAGATTGGCGGATACCAAGATGAGGTATTGTGTGATATCATATCTATGGATGCATGTCATATGTTGTTGGGTAGACCATGGCAGTTTGACAGATGTGATGTACATGATGGTCGTGCGAATACCTATTCCCTGACAAAGGATGGAGTGCAACATAAGCTAAAACCATTGAAGGAGACTAAAGAAAAGGTATGTGGTAATGCAAGGATAACTTTTGTTGATGGAAGAAATTTCCTAGATGGTATGAGGCATGAGCATGTATGTTTTGCTTTAATTCCAAAAGCTGGTAAAGAGAAAGTAGAAGATGTTCCTGTAGAAGTTGTAGATTTGTTGAATGAGTTTCAGGATATTGTATCCGATAATGTGCCTGATGGATTACCACCAGTCAGGAAGATCAGTCATCAGATGGACTTTATCCCAGGAGTGAGTTTGCCGAATAAGGCAGCACACAGAATGACACCTGCAGAAAGTGAGGAGTTGAACAGACAAGTACATGAACTGCTACAGAAAGGATTAATCCATGAGAGTCTGAGTCCCTGTGCTGTACCAGCAGTATTAGCACCAAAGAAGAATGGAGAATGGAGGATGTGTACAGATTCTAGGGCAATAAACAAGATCACAATCAAGTACAGGTTTCCATTGCCACGAATGGATGATATTATGGACTGTTTGAGTGGAGCTGTGTATTTCTCAAAGATAGATCTGAAGAGTGGATATCATCAGATTCGGATCAGAGAAGGAGATGAATGGAAGACTACCTTTAAGACAAAGGAAGGACTATATGAGTGGTTAGTCATGCCTTTTGGGCTAACCAATGCACCGAGCACTTTCATGTGGCTCATGAATGAGGTTCTGAAAGAATTTCTAGGTAAGTTTGTCATTGTTTACCTAGATGATATTTTGATTTTTAGCAAGACATTGGAGGAACATATGATGCATATTCGTATGGTGTTTGAGAAGTTGAGAGATGAGAAACTGTTGATTAATTTGAAGAAGTGCAGTTTTGTGAAGAAAGAGTTAGTGTATTTGGGATTTGTAGTCTCAGCAGAAGGTCTAAAAATGGACCCAGAGAAGGTACAGGCTATCCTTGAATGGCCTACTCCAAGGAGTGCTACTAAGGTAAGATCTTTTCATGGTCTAGCTAGCTTTTACAGAAAGTTTATCAAAAATTTTAGCAGTATTTGTGGACCCTTGACTGAAACAATGAGAGGGGATAGAAAAGAGTTTAAGTGGACTAATGGGGCAGAAAAGAGTTTTCAATTGTTGAAACAAAAAGTTACAGAACAACCTATTTTAGCACTTCCAGATTTTAATAAGGTGTTTCAAGTAGATTGTGATGCTAGTGGTACTGCAATAGGAGCTATTATGAGCCAAGAAGGTAAACCTGTTGCTTATTTCAGCGAGAAGTTAAATGACGCCAAGAGGAAATATTCTGTTTATGATCAGGAATTTTATGCTATAGTTCAGGCATTAAAGAAGTGGAGACATTATCTGCTTCCTAAGGAGTTTGTTTTGTATACTGATCATCAAGCTTTGCAATATTTGAATAGTCAAGGAAAATTGAATCAAAAGCATTTGAAATGGGTTGAGTTTTTGCAGAGTTATACATTTGTTTTGAAACACAGGAGTGGAAAGTCTAATAGGGTTGTAGATGCTCTTAGCAGAAGGCAACTATTGCTGACAAAAATGCAGATTGAAGTGGCTGGGTTCAAGGAACTCAAGAATTTATATCCAGAAGATCCTGATTTTGGTGAAGCTTGGAAAGCTTGTGCAGAACCTGTTACTCTAGATAGGACAAAATGGTTGGATTTCATCATCCAGGATGATATGCTATTCAGAGAGAGTCAGTTGTGCATTCCACGAAGTTCTATGAGGGAGAATCTCATCAAGGAGAAGTATAGTGGAGGATTGGCTGGACATTTTGGTCGTGATAAAACCCTTGCTTTGGTTGGTGAGAATTATTATTGGCCACAATTGCAGCAAGATGTGAAGAAGTTTGTACAGAGTTGTAGAGTATGTCAGATGGCGAAAGGAGTGAAGCAGAATACAGAGTTGTATCATCCATTACCTGTACCAGAGAACCCTTGGGAGGATATCAGTATGGACTTTGTTCTTGGTTTACCGAGGACACAATGGGGACATGATTCAATTTTTGTAGTAGTTGACCGATTTTCAAAGATGGCACATTTCATTCCCTGCAAGAAGACTAATGATGCTGTTCATATAGCAGAATTGTTTTTCAGAGAAGTAGTGAGACTTCATGGTTTGCCAAAGACCATAGTTTCAGATCGGGACACTAAGTTTGTTAGATATTTCTGGCGTACATTGTGGAAGAAGTTAAAGACAGATTTGAAGTTCAGTTCATCACATCATCCACAGACTGATGGACAAACAGAGGTGGTGAATAGGAGTTTGGGAAATTTGCTGAGATGTTTGGTTGGAGATAAGCCAACAGGATGGGATTTGATTTTACCATAGGCAGAATTTGCATACAATAATTCTGTCAATAGGAGCACTGGTAAATCACCATTTCAGATTGTATATGGAAGTAGTCCAAGAAATGCATCTGAATTGAGAAAGATAGATAAAGGAGAAATAAGTAGTGCTGACGCTGAGGATTTTGCAGAACACTTGAAGAACATCCATGAGAAGGTGAGGAAGCATATTACCAAGATGAATGCACAGTATAAGGCTAAGGCAGATGAGAAAAGGAGGTATAAGGAATTTCAGGTTGGTGATGAAGTCATGGTTCATTTGCGGAAGGAGCGGTTTCCAGTTGGTACATATAACAAGCTGAAAATGAAGAAGTTTGGGCCATGTACGATACTGAAGAAGCATGATTTAGGAAATGCATATGAGGTAGAATTGCCTAGTGAGTTGAATATTTCACCAGTGTTTAACATTTCAGATTTGACAGAGTATCATGAAGGAGGTGTTGAAGATGAGGTTGCAGTAGCATAGTGGAGTATTCCAACAACTAGTTAAGACACTAAGGAGATCGAAGATATACTGGACAGTCGTGTTGGCAGAAGCACAAGGAACAGGACATATGAAGAATATCTGGTCAAGTGGAAAGGATGGCCTGTTGAAGATTCATCATGGCTGACAAAGGAGGAGGTTAGCCATCTTGGTTTTCCTCTGCACACCTGAGTCGTGACAGGGTCACTTCTCAAATTACCCTAGGTGTCTGATGCAGGAGCATCCTGGGTGTAAGAGCAATCTTGCATCACCCAAAAATATTTCTATTTTTGAATTCAATAAGGGCTATCCTATGCAGAGCTGCTATTTATGGAAAGTTACTATTTTTGGTAATTTTCGTCTGTGCTCAGAATGATCTAATTTCTTTCTTGGAGGTTCATTTTGGTCATATAAGTCTGCCAGTAAAGTTTCATTTCCAGATCAAGTGTATGTTGGAAGATATTGAAGATTTTCGGTATTGGCAGCAGGGTACAGAAACTTTGAACTCAGTTTTGAAGGCTTTAGAGGCCTCGGATGAGGTTGAAAATTTGGGTGACGGGCGCTTGCGCGGGTCAAGCCTGTAGAGCACTTCGTGGCATTTCCGAAATGGGGTTATAATAGCCGAGCGGGTCAACGGGTGATGACTTATGGTCTTCAGAAGTTGGGCCACCTGAAATGGCGAAAAATAATTTTCTTCAAAATTTCTGTTCGGGTTTCAAAGGTTATCTTGAGCCGACTATGATGTAATAAAATGTAAAATAAAATAATTCTAAGTTTGGTCGGCCTTATTGGCTAAAAATTCTGGAACCTTCCCAGGCGGTGGAAAATTGCCTATATAAGGAAGGCTGTATTATTGTCTTAGGCAGTTTAGAATAGTTCTGGGTAGTAGATCTGGGCAATAATTCGAGGCTTTGTCCTACAGAATATTGTAAGGGAATGCCCATGGGGCTTTGCATATTGTAATTCTGAAAGTTTGTAATTCCACATTTGTGGAGATAATAAGAAGCCAATTTTCTGTTCTTGCATATTGTTGTTGTTTCTCTATTTCTGTTATGTGTTTGTGGTATTAAGGGGAGCACCCTTCATCAATCTTTCTCTTTCTGCAGAAATCCTTGCTTCCTCAGAATCTAATCACTTTCCTATTCCTTTAAACATAATTGTATCATGAAGTCAAAGGAAATATTCTACTTTCAAATTTGAGAGTATGTGGTTTACCCATCCTCATTTCCTTTCCCTTCTTAGGAAATGGTGGGTGAAGTGCTCCCTTTTGTAAAGGCACTAGGATTTTCCAATTTTATGATAAGCTTAAATTTGTAAAGTCTAAAATTGTTATTTGGAATAAGGAAGTCTTCAAAAATATCTTTCAAGAAAAAGCCAGGGTGGAAAATGACCTTTCTCTAATTGTTGATCAAATCATCAAGCATGGTTTGAATTCTTCTATTGCTGAGAAACAAAAAGCCCTCCAAATCTATTGGGAAACTCTTTTCTCTAGAGAAGAAATCTATTGGAGACAAAAATCATGCGAGCTTTGGATGAAAGACGGGGATAGAAATACCAAGTTTTTTCATGCTTCTACTAAAATTAGAAAAGCTTCCTCTGCTATTCTCTCCATTAAGGATGTTGTATCAGGAGAAATTCTAAATTATCAATAGCAAATCAGTAATGAGGGGGTTTATTTTTTAAAAAACTTGCTTGCTCCAGACTCATCCCAATCTGAGATTAAGCTTGCTATGGATGACCTTTTGCACTCCATCCCCTCTCTCATTTCACACAGGGAGAATGATCAATTAATGAATCCCTTTAATATGGAGGAACTTCACTTTGTTGTTTTTTCTATGGCACCAGATAAGGCTCCTGGTCCAAATGGCACTACCATGCTCTTCTTCCAAAAATGTTGGGATGTTATTAATTTCGACCTTTTGTTGGCCATAGAAGAATCTCACAGAAAAGGCTATATTCTTAAGAATTTCAATAAAAACAATCTCACATTGATCCTCAAATCCAAAACACCTAGTACCTTTGCAAATTTTAGACCTATCTCTCTGTGTAATTCTATTTATAAGATTTTTACCAAGGCTATTTATCTTAGACTTAAACCTTTTATTTCTAGAATTATTTCTCCTCGGTAAGGAGGTTTTGTGCCAGGTAGCAATACATCTGATGTTTCTTTAGTCACCTTAGAAGTTCTTCACACTATTGAGTCTATTTAGATTCCTTCTTTTGTGCTAAAATTAGACATGATGAAAGCATATGACAAAGTAAGTTGGTCATTCCTTCTTAAGGTTCTTAAAAAATTTGGATTTTCACAAGCATGGTGCAAATGGATTAAGAATTGTCCATCAGGTGCATCTTTTTCAGTTTTAATTAATCGTGTCCCCTCTAGATTTTTTCATGCCACTCAAGGATTTTGGCAAGGAGATCCTTTGTCCCCCTTTCTATTTATTATAATGGCAGAGGCATTTAGAAAAACTATCCAAAAACATAAGCTCCTTTCCAATTGGAAGGGTATAAGAATTCCTAATTTAGATTTGTCTATTTCCCATAATTTCTTCGCTGATGACATACTGCTATTTGGGAAATCTTCCATTCAAGAGGCTAAATGCATCAAACATATTCTTGACACTTACACTTCTGGGTCTGGTCAAGTTATCAACCCCATCAAATCCAAAATCTATATGTTTTTTACTCTAGACTCTATTCAGAAGAGAATTTCTAGAATCTTTGGATTCCCTCTAGATGATCTTCCCTCCACCTATCTTGGTATCCCATTTTTCTTTGGTCAAGTTAAAATCTCTTATTGGGATAATGTGATTTCTAGATTAAAAAGTATAATTTCTTCTTGGAAGGAAATATGCCTCTAGCTCGCTGGTAGGATTTTATTAATCAAAACTATTTTAATAGCTATCCCTAACTATTACATTTCTGTCCTTCAAGCTCCTAAGTCAATAATAATTCAAATTAAGAAAATTATTCATTCTTTCCTTTGGTCCCCTAATATGACTAATGAAAATAAAGTCCCTCTTGTTTCCCTACAGAAGCTCTCCATCAATAAATTGTATGGAGGGTCAGGGCTTCATGATTTATCCCTTAGAAACAAAGCTTTTGGTGGGAAATTAGTTTGGAATATGTATTACAAGCCACATGCATTATGGTGTCAGATTATGCAAGAAAAATATTTAGTTTCTTCTTATCCTAATAGAATTTTCACCATTTCTAACCCTCCTTTTGGCTCTCCCACGTGGAACTTTATGATCTCATCTAGAGAAGTTGTCACAAAATTCCTATCCTGGTAGGTTCATAATGGTTCTAGTGTTTTCTTTTGGAAAGACTCCTGGAATGGATTTCTTCCCCTATGCTAATTGAATTCTCTAGAAGAAATTATGAATGTTCTCATTACTCATTGGGGGGAATTACTTGTAGGCTATGTGGATCATGTGGATATTCTAACACAAGGTTATCTGGAAGATTCATCTATCCTTCCCATAGACATATCTATTGCTAGGGAGTTCTCAGCTATCCTTGCAAATAGATCAGTTTACATGTCCAAAGGTATTGATAAGATGATATGGTGTCCCTCCAAAAATTATTTGTATTCTATTGAATCTGGTTATGTGGCCCTCCAACAAATGGCTAATCATCATAGCAATTACCAAGCTTTTTCCTTCTCTTGGGATAAGTTTGTTCTCCCTAAAGCGAGAGTTTTCTCTTGGCTTGCTATCCAAGGTAGAATCCTATCTAGTGATAGGTTAACTAAAATTCAAATGGCTCCCCCTTTTAATTGTGTTTTATGTGATATGTATATGGAAATAGTGGATCATCTTTTTGTTCACTATCATTTTGCCCATCAATGTTAGTCTTTTGTCATGAAAAAGATATCCATTTCTTTACCTCTTCCCAATTCCCTGTGGGAGCTTTTTCAATCTTGGCCAATTCTATTTGTTAACTCCTTATTTACATGTTTATGGATTATCATTCCCTCCTTAGTTCTTTGGTCAATTTGGTGGGAAAGGAATAAAAGAATTTTTAGGAAAGTCAGTTCGAACATCTCCTTAGTCCTATCTATAATAGAAAGGCTTATATATGAGAAAGTCAACAACATGTCCTCTCTCCATTTTAATCCAAATACCCATTTTTCTTCTTGGGACAGTTCAGTAACATCTTCTTGGAAACTTATATCCTTCCCTTCTTCTCCTATCCTCCCTCAGATTAGAAAGTCTCCTATTTGCAAATCCACTATCAAATGGAAACCTCTTGACCCTCGTTTCATAAAGTTAAATTTTGATGGTTCCTTGAGAGGGAATCCTGGTGAGTCAGGAATTGGTGCTTGTTTGAGAGATCATATAGGTAAAGTTCTTTCCCTATCAGCTTTACGTATTAGTCCTGACACTAATAACATGGTAGAAGTTGTTGCCCTGTTAGAGGGTATGACTCTTGCAAATAAGTTTTCATTCTCTAACCTTCACATTGAAGGAGATTCTTCAGTCATTATTAATGCTTGAATTCATAGGAAGATTGACAATTGGCAGCTAAGTTATATTCTTCTCCAAATTTGGGGTTTCATTGATTCCTTGAATAACTTCATCATTTCACATACATATAAAGAAGGTAATGTTTTGGCAGATTATTTAGCAAATCTGGGTTGTGATAAGATTAGATTGGATTCATGTTCTCTAATTAACTCCCTTGAAGAATATGCAGCTCTTCTTGTAATCATAGAGAATGAATCTTCATAAACATTGTGTAATCTTATTTATGGTTCTTATTAGCTTTTATCATGCTAAATGTCATTATGACACCCTTTTTTGGTAGAGCTTTCTATAGTGTATAGTGGTCTCTCTGGTCACTAATATGTACAACAAGCCTCTAGAAAAAAAGGGTGTGCATAATCTTAATTATGTTGCTAATTAGCCTCTATCATGCTAAATTCCATTATGACACCCATTTTTGGTAGATCTATCTATATTTTTTAGTGGTTTCTCTGGTCACTAATATGTATGGAAATCTTTGGTTCTAGAATAAAGGGTGTGCCATAATGATTAAATATCATTTAACATTATATAGCTTAATTATCTATGCTCTC
Source organism: Chamaecyparis obtusa (assembly GCA_027943335.1). NCBI lineage: Eukaryota > Viridiplantae > Streptophyta > Pinopsida > Cupressales > Cupressaceae > Chamaecyparis > Chamaecyparis obtusa. The sequence goes on along the minus strand of BSBK01004752.1, from coordinate 12,024 downwards.
TCAATTGATCGTGTTTACATTTTTTTTCCTTTAGAATTCAAATGATTTTTATTTCTTCTCCCCAATAATTGTAATATCTAATTTCATCCCTTTTCGATAAGCTGATACTTTTGTTTTCATTTGCAAGTTGAGCTGGCATTAATAATAACTTTTCATCTAGTATGTGCAATCTTTCTTTTCTAAGTAGTTAATGGTCTATAAGATTGGCATTTAATAGATATAGCATTATCTTTCATAATTAACCTCCCAGGAGTTTGTGATGCTTTATTTTTCTCCCTGGTTGCCATAGACCCACTTAATTTTGTACTTCTCAACTTTCCCACATCCTTTTGTTGTCCTTGGCTATCGTCATCTGATCTTCGAGTATGCATTTGGATTCTAGTTATTTTGCTCTCTTCATTGTTCTTTGTCTATGATGATTCTGAGTTTAAAGGGCCACTTGGATATTTGATGTCATGAATTTCTTTTCATGTGAGTAGTCAGTTATTAAACATTATATGTGACTCATCCCGTGTGGTTTTTGTGTCCTTCACATCTTTCATGAGATTTTGTATCACCTGTGTAAGGAGTAATTATTAGCTTAGGTGGTGTTTAGGTTGCCATATCTTCTATTGTTCTTTTTTATTTATGGGTAGTTCTTCTCCATTTCTCAATCAGCCTCTTGTTTTTACCTCTGCTAATTCTAGATTACTTTTCATTTGTGATTATCCAAGATGTCAGGTCACCCTAGTTTTCTTGTTGGTGTCAGCTCGAATGTCAAATTCTTCTTGGTGTGTTCCTCTTTGAACATGGATTACTACCCTAGAAATTATAGGGTTCTGTTGGAGGTTGAGGATTGGGAAAATCCATTCCTTGGTTGTATTAAGGTTGATATTCTTGCAACTATCTTTCTGTGTGATCATCCTCATATTCGACGTGGCATAAGGAGGATCATAGGTTTCAACATCCTCTCTCCTTTGGGAAAATGAATCATTTATCCCTCGTAGATTCTATCTATTTTCCTTTCTAATACTTTAGACCTGCTACAATCCCCCGTTCAGTTAGAGCTAATAGTAAGTTGTTATGTCAAGCCCTCTTTCCTACAAGGTAATAAGATTATGAAAGCATATCAAAAATATGATTTATGGGGTGGTGCTGCTTTGATTGGTGGTCTCTTCCATCATCATGTTGTTCTTTAAAATCACAGAGTATATATGGTTTTGGAAAGCATTAAGAAAGCTCTCAAAAGGCAGTCTTTTCGTCCTGTCAAAGTTTCCCTGCAACAATTTGGGAGATTTTTGACTAAAGAATGTGTCAGTAGCATTCATCATGTGGTATTTGCAATTATTGATCTTTTGGAGGAAGACACTCTTAATCAACCAATTTTTCCTTTTCAGACTGGCTCGATTCCTTCTCATCCAATTCTTGATCTAAATCTTAATCTTGGTCATGCTAATGTTTCTACTTTTTGTATGGAGGCTTGATTATATATTTTCGTTATGGTGCACTATGGATTTTGTGGCTCTATTGTTTATTTTTTTGTCCAGGGATTCAGAGACTCGATTTTTTAGCAAGATCAAAGTGTTCCCTTCTCTTTCTCTCATAGGCTAGTATTCTGTTACAACATCTTTTCGCTCTCGTGTCTTCATTTTGGTTTCACTGTAAATTCCATCCTCTTTCATGGATGATTTTTTCCTGTATATTCTATATGCCTCCAGAATGTATGTAATGGCCCTACGTGGATGTATGTAATTTCCCTTCGGGTCATATAGTGATGTAATTTTTAGGTATAGTCTTCAAATACTCCATAACGATATTAATGTAACTTGGGGACACTGCATAAGGGGATTTTTTGCCCCCCTTTCCGTGTTCCTTCCATTCTCTCCTTTTCTTGATGGGGTCACGAACGAAGTTTTTCTTTCTGGTTCTTTTCTCTGGGAGCCCCTTATTTTAGACCCAGTAAGAATTGTAAATTTTATTAGTATATATATATATTATATATATATATATATATATATATATATATATATATATATATATATTATATATATATATATATATATATATATATATATATATATATATATATATATATATATATATATATATATATATATATATATATATATCAAGTTGCTCTGCCACCTTTCTCAAAAATAAATTAAAAAACTATTAGAATTATATCACAGTAAATATTCCCCTTATTATTTTAAATTATAATAAATAGAATAAATGATATTATAATATTATTTAGAAAATAAATTATTATATGAATAAAAGTAAAATACTAAATATAAAAGGATTTATTTAAAAATAATCTTTTAATTTAAAAAATAAAACATTTTTAAAATATAAAAAATTTAATAAGTATTATATAAATTTAATAAATATTATATGACTTACGATAAAAGTTCAAAATTTAATTATGGTACAAATATTTAAATTTTAGTAAAGTTAAAAAAAATATTTCTAATATCTTTTATTTTCATTTTAAATTTGTATAATAGGTATAAATAATCAATTTAAGTTCTAATTCAAATCTAAATTAAAAACTCAAATAGAAGAAATAAAATATAAATCATAATATATAAAATTTAGATGTTAAAAAATTAATAATTTAAAATAAAAAGATTAATAATAAATAAAGGTAATCTTAGTATATAATTAGTTTATAATGTTTAGTGATAAGGGTTGAAAATGCCATCTTCATTTTGGTTGTTGCACTCCATGTTGGTAGCCAAACAAACCACATGGCTAAATCCATTGGTGCTTACTAGGGCCTCCTCATGGCTCGTCAATTAAACTATAAAAATATTTGGGTGGAAGGTGATTCAAAAAATATTATTAATTGTATTAAAGACAACTTTAAACCTTCTTGGACTATTGAGTCTTTGATACATAAATCCAAAGATATTATTGCCTTGTTTGAAAGGTGTTATGTTTCCCACACATACTATGAGGCCAACAATATCACTGACTGGTGCAAACAAAGATGTTGTCAAAACTAGGAGGTTCACATGGCATAAAGAAGATAGGTTGGAGGCTGAGGTGGTGGCTTTACTACTAAATGACATGTCATGTGGCGAGTATAAGCAAAACTTAGTGATTAGTGATGACATTTAAGAATAGAGAGGAAGTAAAAGAAGCTATGATCTAACCAAGATTAAGAAGATTTGGGGCCAGGTACTTAAAGTTATTATGGATCATCCAACCCTAGATGGTATTTTATGAGGAGATTTGGACAGCATTTTTTGTTGTGAAATCATTTTTGCCATCAAATTAAGATTTCCATTCCATTTTATCTTTGGCCTTCCCTTAAGGCTAATATAAAAGATCACTATAAGAACCCAGATAAAATCCTAGTGTTGCATGAAGGCCTCGTGGTTCTAATCTAGTAACATTGTAAAGTCCTGGCTAGCTCATCAAATCCCATCTCCATTTCTGACAATGAGAATACAATTGTCGAGGGTTTGGTGGAGGATACTGATGATGAAGGGGTATACAATTATGAAGAAGATTATGTTCCTTCCTAAAAGATTAAAACAACTCCTAAATCAAAAACCAAATCTGGGGGAAAGGGGAAGGATAAGTACTCTAACACTGAGGATGATGATTTTGTTCCTCCCATTGAAATCAAGAAAACCCCTAATCAAGTGTTAGGGCTAGAAGCCACGGGTAGACTAAGGAGAATGGTTATTGGTTTTCTAGTAAAGCCCATGGAAAGAAGAAGTCAGCTCCGAGCTCTCCTTTAGGTGAAGGTGTTGCTAGGAAGACAAAAAATCCTAAGAATCATAAACGAAATGATAAGAAGTCATATGTGGTTAAGGAGAAGGAGATTTCAATAAAAATAAAGTGCCATTGTACCCTATTGCTAGTGCCACTCCTTCACCTAGAGAGGCCTCTCTAAGAAAGGATGGTGTTGTGTCCCCCATGGAGATAAATTTTGACTCTCATCATCTTAAACCTAACCATAAGGATTACTATGATGTCCAGGGTCTGGCAAGGGATCATGCGATTGACTCATTCTCTTTATTTAAATGGTCATTCCATGAAACTAAGGAACCGGATATTAAACAAAGGGCTCTCGACAAAAAACTTGAAATTATAGACCCCAAGGTACTGGATAAGGATGGTACTAGTGATAGTGTTGGGCATAGATAATGGATGATCGAGGAGAAGAATTTAGTTGTTGAAATCTTTGAGAAGACAATGGATGCCTTGGAAAAAATGAAAAAGAATCAATCTCAAATGGAAGAGAAGATGACAAGTCTTAAGGATAAATCCATACAAGTATAAAGAATACAATGAAAGCTATGAATAGGTTGGTTGAGACCCTCGACAAAGAGAACCAAGAAAAGAAGATTGTGGAGCTAGATCAGGATACAGGTCAGGAAATTTTTGGGCCTAGTAAAAGGACTTGAGGATACCTGAAGAGAAAAGTTAAAAATGTCGTGCTATGGAGCTCAACGACCTAAAGAAGACTACCTGAGATATGAGCAATTTGGAGGTAGAAGTTTCTGAGGTTAATAAGAACTTGGCTTAATCTTTTCTTGTTTTTTTTCTCTTTCCCTATTTAATTGTCTTTTTGTTGTCTGTTAGTTGGCTCTTAGTTGCCTTGCTATATTTCTATCTGAAGCATAGCTCTTTTAGGCTTTGTGCTATGATAGTGTACATATATCTTGGTTGGTGTGGATTACTATATCTATGCCACTATTTTGTTAAAGGGTTTAGGGTTCCTTCAACTTGATTTTACCATAATCAAAAACACGTTTATGGTGTTAATAAATAATTGAATAAAATTAGTACTAATTATAATTTATATATTATTAAAATATCTATATAAATTATAATTGTAATAAAACAATATCAACATTGATCAAAAATGTAAATAAAACTTTAGGCAAACATTAAAAATATAGCATAGTTAATATTAATATATAGTTTATAATACAATTATATATATATTAATAAATAAATAAATTTAATTGAAATAAAAAAATTAATTTCAAATTTTAGATTATTTAATATTTCATATATTTTTGATATATCTATATGGTATTTTTGAGTTAGATTGTGTGAGTGTTTCTAGCTTCAATGTTTCAAAGCAAACTAATACAAATATCTTATGGATTATGGAAATATCATAGGTCGTATCTCTAACAGTCAATTTTCAATTTTTCAAAGATTGTTTACTTGTTACAATTAGTAAAATGTGATTTATATTATAATTTGAAACACATTTATAAATTTATTAATAAAATAATATATATATTCTTAATTTTTTCATTTGGAAATAAATTAAATATATTTTTAAATATATGATATAATTTTAAAATATAGATTATAGCTAGCTAATATTTTATTTTAAATAAAATATTAATTAAATATCTTGACGTATAATAAAAAGTATATCTATTTTTTAAAATACATATCAACATAGGAAAAACTTTCCCCTCCAACACTAGATGGGTCAAACTCAACTTTGATGACTCTTCAATTGGGAACCTTGTTTAGGCGAGTCGAGGTGGTCTCCTTAGAGAGAGACATGAAATAGTCTTTCTTGCCTACTTGGTGAATTTGGGTATTCAAACTACTAATATGGATGAGGTGGCAGTGGCCTTCCATGGGATAGAGTTGGAAGTTAATCAAGGTTTCTAAAAATGCATTATTGAGGGTTATGCCCTCAATATTATAAAGATGATTACTATGTTTTGTAGCCTAGGTTGGGAAACTAATGATATAATCATGAGATATATCGGTCTCATGGCCAAGTTGGATGACATTAGCTTCAAGCACACCTTTCACAAGCACAATGGTATGATGGATAGAGTGGCCATGGTGAGAAGATTTAAAAGCTCACTCAAAACTTGGTTTGAACTCAATACTTAACTCAATAGGCTTGTGTGATGATCGAACTAGATATGGCCACATCTGGAAAATGATACATCTTCTCCAATATGCATTAATGATGAGGAATTACCATTATTTTGCATGCACTTTTAGATCTTTCAAGAATTATTCCCTACTACTTCTTATTGCTATGGTTAATTGTATGTACCCTACGACTATCTTTGTGAACTCTCACTGCAACAAAATAATGGGAGGTAATCAAACTTAGATTGAACTAGATAAATATGATGAATACAAGAACAACACACACTTTGGCCCATCTAGAACGTCGGGCATTTGGACGATTACATTGAGGTTATGATAGGGTTTGACCTTAAGCTCTCTGAGAAATTTGTGGAGGCCTGGGATAATGGAAAGATTATAATTGAAAGGGTCTCCTTTAAGGTCTTTGTGGAAATGATAGAGGCCATTGTACTAATCTAGTCACAGAGGGTGAGGTGAGGCCATTCCCATATATACTAATGGGAACTATAAGCACAACCTCAAGCTTTTCATTTGTCCTAGGGAAGATGTTTTGAGGCTTCAAAATAGCTTCAATAAGGAAGTGGTACCTAGAAAATGGAAATTTTTTTCTCTAGTGCTAATCAAATTTGTCTCCTTGGAAGGTAGGTGACATTGTTAGCACTAGAGAGACATCCTTCCAAAAATTGGAAAAAAAAATCATTAATACAAACTGTAGAAATAATAATAATAAAAATATATAATTGTAAAAATATTTTTCCTAAAGCTCACGATATATAAGGGGAATTTAGAAAAAAAAAGGTTAAAGTGTCCCTCTTGCTAAGATGTTCTTTTTAGTTTGTTGTTTACTGTGTGATATTTTTTCAACGAATATGCGTCATAGATCGGTGATGGTTTGGAAACTGAAAGAGGCTCAAAATCAATGATTTTACCATGAAACACATCGTCAATCAATGCATGTCCCATTGATTTTACCATGCAATATATCAGAAAATGACACAGGGACATGGACAACGTATTTGGAGGATTGATCGACTGAGGATAGTCCAACTTGTTTGTAGAATTGGAAATGACAAAAAAAAATCCACATACCAAAGAATTTGATTTGTCTTGCATCAATTTTATAAGTTGTGAACTGTTGATTGTAATTACTTTGAGAGATTATGATTAATTT
>BSBK01004751.1:0-270270 GCA_027943335.1 Chamaecyparis obtusa | reverse complement strand
AAAATCAAGTAAGCCCAAAATGCTTAAAACTAAGACCATAATGCATGTGGATGAAGATTTAGGTTATTGTGTAGTTGAGATAGCCATACTAGTCATAGACAAGGATGCAAAGAATACTTCAGCCATAGATTTCTTTATAGAAAACATGAATATGGGACCTACCTCTAGGTATCTGATTCCACACATCTAGAATCATTAATTAAACAAATGATTTCAAAAACCTAGAAGGATGAAAGGGACAAGAACGAACTCAAAACAACCTTAAGACATATGGCCAAATACATACATGCATTATACAATCCATGTCATGTGCCACTTACTCAGGCTTCACAGGATTTTGATCCAAAGTCACCAAAAAGCCAGAAGCCCCTCAAGAATCTCCAAAGAAATAAGATGATAGCAAATTTCTATCATGACTGGCTCGACCTGATTGCTCAAAAAGGTACTAATTATATAATTAATTTAGTCAAAGTTCATTCCAAAGTGATGGAAGTGATTAAAGAACTGGAGGTTGAAGTTAATTTTTGGGAAAAAGAGAGAACCAAATAGAATACGGTTATGATACAGATGAATGAAGTTCAGAAGTATGGTGTTATGGAGTTTTTAGGGGAAAAACCTGTGTAGGGCTTGGATGATAATGTTCTATATGTCTCCAAGAAAATATTGAATGACACAACTCTGTTGTTAAACAAGGACATGAAGAATCAACTAAACTGCTGAAGGAACTTATGGGGTTAATCGAAACTATGTAGAAATATTTGAAATGCATAAATGTTCATTTCTTGAAAGAGGATGGAAAAATGATCGAAGACACTAATGAGATGGTGAAGTATTTCAAGGATAAGATCATGGTCATTAAGGAGATCAAGGATTTAACCATTGATGACTTCTCAAAACTGGCTAGGATTGAGGCCATGCTTACCGTGTGTTTGGACTACTTAGAATCTCATGCAAATAAGGTGGCTAAGATAAATAAGGATAAGAAGGTGTGGAGATAGAGGGTTGTGCACATTGGGCTGCCTTATCACCAAGTAATCATCACTTTCTCTACAGGACACATGGAATAGATGAAAACTTGCGATGTATCATCCACTTCAACCCATCCAATGGATTCTACTAGTGTGCCTCAACCTTGATCATGCATCATGATTTTGGAAGTGAAATCAAATGGATTTACTCTCTTAAATATTTTTTTTTTATTCCTTAGTAGTTTAGTTATTTTACCAAAACTATTTACTCCCCGCGGGAGTTTGTTTAACTTTGGTTCTAAAAACTACCTAGCCTGATGGCTATAAGGATGATGTTTAATGACTTTGAAAGGGTTCAAATTTTAAATTAATTAGAAGTAAAAGTAGAAAATACAAAAACTACCATATTTTTGGTGTGATATATTTTTTTTGAAGAAAACTTTTATTTGAAAATAGAAGAATATATGTTGCTTTTATAGAATTTGTTTATTTGTGAATCCTTATTCAATCTCTATTGGGTTTTGTTTATGATGTAAATTATTTATAGTATTTCTTCATTTTGATTATGTTCATGTAAAAAGTTGGAGCGAATGTCTGAAACTTTTTAATCAGTTATTTGGTCATCGATAAAATATGTGAATTTTGTTTTAGGTGTGGAAAATTATGCCTATGTTCATTTCATGGCTATGAATGAATGTGGAAAAGCCTTTTACATTTTTTGGTTAAAAGAGTGTCTTCATTTAATTTTTTGTAATTAATTCATTGAAGATCTTAAAGGTAGTTGCACCTTGAAGAAGAGGTTGAACTGATTAAGGTTCTTCCAACTATGGTTCAATTTTTTCTTCGCATAGGGAACACAATTCATTTTAGTTATAAATATTTATGTACGGAAAATTATGTTAACCAACAGTAAGGAAACCCTAGGCACCCCACCAGCAACAAGATCCTAGGATGAAGCAACTGATAGGTTCTCATCTAGGATCTCTATTGTGGCAAGTGAGAGGGATCATGTGAAGATCACTGTCAATTCCAAAATGCGCACTAATGTATCCAAAATACAAGAATCATTACTTACAAGAGATCCTCGTGGAGGTGAAGATGAATAAGTGTCCCCACCACCCTCTATGAAAGGGGCATAGATGAAATTGGGGAAATTCAGATCTTGTTCCACTATGAGAACCAAAATGGAAAGAGGGTCTACTAGAGCATACTTGTGGTGCTTGAACTCTGGAATAGGGCCCTACTCAAATTTTCATTTGAAGGATGGAGGTGAATCCCTTTGATCCACTATAGCTACCTTTAGGACATATAGAAATTTGACACAATGATGAGAGGATGGAGTAGATATAGGTTGAGTGGACATTACTGCACTTAAAACCACCTGCATGTGTAGCATGTTCACATGTTTAGGAAATGGAAGGATATATAGTAGAGTGGTAATGAGGGATTGTTGAAGCAGGAGAAGAGATGGAAGAAGATGCAAAGGTAGTAGACATAGGCTCAGAAGATGCATTCTCCTCCCTCATAGTGGCCTCACAATCCAAAGCCCTCTACCGTCGATGATGCTTATGCTCATGAGCAAGTTGGTTTCAACATAGATGCATGCTCGACTAAGAAGGTTGTGGGGGTACAACACCATCTTTATCAATATGGGAGGCCATTGATGTGATTATTGACACTAAAGAAGGCTCTACTACTAGATTAGGAGTTGAGGCTGATGATGGAGACATTGGTGGCTCAGTCATGGGTGATCTTCCCCTTTTTACCCTACGAGAAGTTGGGGGAACAAAAGGTTTCTTGAAGGCTGAGTGGCTAGTTCTAAGGGAGGTGGTGCAATCTTGTGAGGCTTCCTTCCTTGACTAGAAATGGTAGGGTGAAGAATTTCAAAGATGATGGGGATAGTGGGAAGAAGGCACACCTTAGTCTTTAGAAGCATGTGTTCCTTTCCCTTATCCACACGAGAGGTGGATGTAGGAAGAAAAGACACTTCTGGAGGTTGTGTAACCTTTTTAGAGTGAGGGGCTTTCACATGGGGCACATGATTCACCTGAGTCCTTGATGAAGAAGGGGAAGAGGTGGAAGAACACCAAACCTCTTGAGAAGGTGGAGTACTGGAAGGTGCTACACATCTCAAACATAGTACTCCTATAGAGTTATTTTTTTGTCATTAGTTGTGTTAAAGTCATATTGATTGTCAAAGTAAGTCGGTAAAGAAGGTTAGTCAAGTCGGTAAAGGAAAAGATAATTTTGGTAAAGGGAAATAAGGAACATGCACCGATCAAGGTAAGACAAGCACCAAATAGTTACCAAGTTGAAGAGAAAGATAGTTACTAAGCTAAGAGTATACATGTTACCGAGTAAGAACAAAATGTGTTATCCAGTAACACATGCTGACATAAGAGATTATATTAGATACATTGAATATGGACACTGAGCATTAATTTTCTTATAGATCTCAAAAAGCTTGTTTGGTAATGCATTGGAGATTTAAATATGATTATTGTGCATGATTACAAGGTAAGATCTACCAATAAAAAATAAGTGAAACATATACATTGGAAATGTAACCATTGGTAGCATCATTTATGGAGAAGATTCTAGAACATTTCCACCAATTCTAGATCCAGTATAAAAGGATCAGAGTATGAAGATCCGAGAGAGAGAGAGACAAAAGAGAAATTATAGAGAGTAGGTGATGACCAGTTAGAGATAAGTGTGAAGGTGATGAAAAAAGAAGCTATTGATTAATAGAGAAGTTAGAGAGGAGTTGTGAATGTGATTCAAAGTTGAAGCTATCGAGTACAGAAGTTGAATAGTGAGTGAAATAAAGAAGGAGGTAATATGATATTGAGAATATTGAGTCTGATAAGCATATATTGATGCATCATTATAGATAGTTTATATACTGATTTGTTGTGTAATTATAATTATAAAATCTCTTAACCAAGTAGGATCTACCTATTAGAGCCTAAGATGAACATGTAGTTATAGGAAAAAAATGTGGCGGGGATGGTACCCACAATACTTCACTACTATAGTAAAAAGTTTTCTCAGTTAGAGCTACAAAATTATCTATTGCAGATAGTTTACCCTGTTAAGAGTATTTACCCTACTAACCCTAATTGAGGAAAAGGTATAAATAGACCCTTATAGTTCAAATTACAGCTGTTGGAAACCCTAATCAAGGAAAAGATATAAATAGACCCCTTTCTATTTCATTTTTACCTTACATTTTCAAGAGCATTTGAGTACATTGTAGAAATGATTCCTCTGAGAGCATTCAAGTGATTGATTGAGCAGATCCAAGAATAAGAAAGCATAATCAAGTGATTTATGGTGTTTTCCTAAGTTTTGAACATGCAACTGAGTTAATATTCAAATGAAACCCTATCTTGATCAAGCATTTAAATCTGTGAAATAATGACACCTAAAGTTTAAAACCCTATTGTTATGGAGAAGATTGATCTAGTCAATTTAAAGTACAAGCGACCACCAGCTAAAGACACCGAACCTAACAAGATGGGAGCCCTATCCTCAATCCCTTTGAGATTAATTTTGATCAAAGACATTCATGCTTTCATCCACTACAAGATCGAAGAAATTTGTCAAGCTGATATTGATACATCCTACCAGAACATGTGTGTGAATGGTAAACTGAAGGATGAGCACATCCATTTGGAAACCAAGGGTTTGATGCATGCACTGCATGTACCAAGTGTGTTTAAAACTGAATGGATGAGAATTGTATTGAGTTGGGTTCACAACCAAATAATGTGGCTCAATGCACCAGTCAAGATCACAAAATATGTCCTACATATTGTGTTTGGTTATCCAATCCTTGATAGACTGAAGGCCAGTAAGAAAATTGAAAAGAAAAAATCATGTGAGATGACACAAGAAAAATGGGATGGAAGAGGTCTCAAATTATCAATTGTTGATGATCCTGAATTGAGATTTGCATGTAATGTCATCTCCTTCCAAATTTTTTAATCATCCTGAGTAGATAGTGTACCATGTGGAGTTGTGGACATAGCCTACAAGATAGTAAAGAAGGATATGGAGATCAATCTATGTGAGATCCTACTGAAGAAGTTTGATGATAATATGAATACTATCAGGAAAGCAAAGACCAACACTTTGAAGTTTGATTCACTATTGGTATGTATATTTTTCTACTTTCAAAACTTTTCCCCATCAATCGGTAATGTAGAATGGAGTGTGGATAAACTGATCATATATCAGACAAATGAATTCATTCAAAGTTTAGGAGCTAACTTTGATATGATAATGAATGATTATTTTTCTAAGTTTCAAACTAGAATGCACAAGAAATTTAGAATTCCACCTCAGGTAGTGGAAAAATACTGAGATTCTATTTGTTTTGTAGTGGATACCATCACTTGCATAGTGAAGGCTATGGAGCCAAGGACTATCTGGCTACAACCAATGGGATATGAGATTGACATTGACACTGCATCACAATAGATTGAAGCCTTATTAGCTAAACTAGTTGATATAAAGAGATCAAATCATTATGGGACTTATGAAGAAGTGAAGGACAAGATAAAACTAGGTATATTGATACCTAAGGCATAGAGGAAAACTAGCAGAATGATAAGCAGTTTGTCATAGAATCTAGGAGTTACAGTTAAAGAAGATGAAGCCTGTCCTTCTGAGATCAAGGGAAATAAAATAAGAATGAAAAAGGAAACTCCAAGCCCAATCGGTACAAGACCATTGACAAGGACTTCATCCACACCAAGAGAGAAGAAACCAGAGGTAGAGCAAAAAAATCCTAAAACATAAATCAGGGAAAATAAAACTTCTGGTAGAAAAAGAAGAAAACTAAAACTTCGAGAAGACAGTGAGACTGAATCTGAAGATATGAACAAATTCAAAGTTGTGCAAAACCAGCCCCCAAAACTAAGTAATCTAGATGAGTTTATTGAAAATATCAATAATTATGGAGGTTTTGTAGGTTTTAGATTTGTAAAATATGAAACAAAGAGTGATGAAGAAAAATAAAGGATTAAGGAGGCAGTTGTGTTTACATTGCACAAAATTAGAACAATTCTGATTGAACTTGCCAACCACTTACTTGATGAACTTTACAAGGAGATAGATGCAAGATGGAAGTATGCTATGGAATCAGAGAAGCAAATGAGGGAAAGATCCCTAGGTATTATTGTACTTGAATTGTCAGTACAAGAAATTAAGGAAGCAATGAAGGAGTATTCAAATAGATTTATTGTCAAGAGAAGATCACTAAGGATCATGATTGGTGAAGTTGAAGAAGTAAAAAAGGAAACCAATGATTTATGGAAGAAGATTTTATTTCCTGTCCAACCGACTGAGATCAAGGAGAAACAAGGTAAGTCAGATCCTATTGATTTGAAAATAGATAAAGATGAATTCATTATTGAAGATATAACTGACAAGGAACTATCAGAAGAGATAACAAATGATGATTATGTGATGGTAACCAAGGTCAAGGACAATGAACAATTGAACATTGATGATTCAGCTAAGGCAAAATTGATGGATGAAGATCTAGTTATTGAACAAGTAGTAAATTTTCCTGAGATTAATGATGTTATCTCAAAGGTTACAAAAGAAATTCCTACTGATGCAGAGGAGTCCACTGAGTAAGAAAAGGAGACTGAAGAAAAGGACACAGATGACACTAAAGAGATTGAGAATACTATAGATCAAAATACCGAACCGATCCTCTCTACCAAGAAAATAAGATTGTAGCAAAATGAGAACAAAAAAGTAAAAGAGAAGGAGTATCCAAAGGAAAAGGAAAGGGATGAAGAAGAAGAGAAGAAGAAATAAAAGAAAAAGGAAGAAAAGAAACAAGAAGAGAAGAAGGAAGAAAAATAAGAGAGAACAAAAGATACAACTACAACTACATGTCATGCAAAGAAGGCATCTCATTCCCCAAAGTTATCTATTGGAGAAAGTATGCAAGAAGAAATGAAAAAGTCAAAGAAGAGAAAGCATTAGAAGGATAAAGTTTACTTAAGTAAACTAATTGTAATTCCAAAGGTAGACATCTCCACCCTAAGCCCTAAAGAGCTATCAGAATTTGGAGATCTACTTAAGAAGAAAGCAACATAGGATAAATTTCTAGCAAATAAACAAAAGATTGATGTGCTAGAGAATGTTAAGGAAATACTATAGGAGATTGTCCCTGATGCTGATATAAATGAGAAGGAAGTATACATAGCCAATTAAAAGAACTAGTAAAACAAATCAATCCACTTGGTACAGAGACCACCGAGTATATGCTGCAAGTGCACATAAAGAAAATGGAAAACAAGATAATTGAATAGTTACTTAAATTAGTTTCCTTGGATAAGATATCACTTTCTAAATTGATTACTGAATTGGAAAAGAAGTTAAAAGATATTCTTCTATTATTTTAGAAGATTTTCTTAATTTTAAATTTTAGTAAAGATATAAAGGATAAAGATGAATATGTTGAGAAAGAGCTGATTGAGTAGATGACAAAGGTCACAACCAAGCCTGGAACATTTCAAGTATACTATCAAAGGCTTAAAAATTTAATGGGAGTGCAAAATGAGTTGAAAAAAGAGGAGAGACAAATAAGAATGTAACTCATGGAGTTACAAACAATTTTGATACCCCAGATTGAATCACTGCTGAAGCATATTCACAAGGCAAAAGAGTTAGTGAATACCCCTGATATTAGTGCTATGGCTAGAATGATGAGTCTTGCAGCTGACATAGGTGAACAAATTGTGGTGTTATAGACACTAAAAGAATCATGGGAGACATCACTAAAAGATGCATAGTAGAGGTATAAATACATTTTTGATAAAATTCCTCCACAAGATCCTAGTAAGTAATTTTGTTTTTGACATTTTTGTCAAAAAAGGGGGATAGATATATATATATGTATATATGTATAAGGGGGATAAATATGTGTATAAGAGGGGGATATAATCATAAGGAGATATGTATATAGGAAGAATTACCAAAGGGGGAGTAATGGACAATGGATAATGGAGAGTTATGTAGCTATGGAGTTATAAGGAGTTATACCGAGAGTTCATACATGGTCAAATTTTGCTTAAGGACACAAAATTTTGATGACTTTGAATTTTTTAACAAAGATGTAAAAATAATGACAAAGTGGGAGATTTATACTTCTATAGATTTATTTTGTTTTCATTAGTTGTGTTAAAGTCATATTGATTGTCAAAGTCATTCGATAAAGAAGGTTAGTCAAGTCGATAAAGGAAAAGACAATTTCGGTAAAGGGAAATAAGGAACAGGCACCATGAAAGGTAAGGAAAGCATCGAGCACTTACCGAGTCGAAGAGAAAGGTATTTGATGAGCTAAGAGTATACATGTTACCGAGTAAGAACAAAACATGTTACTGAGTAACACATTCCAACATAAGATACTATATTAGATACATGGAATCTAGACATCGAGCATAAAACATTTTACAAATATCAAGGAGAATTTTTGGTAATTCATTGGATATTTAAACATGATGATTGTGGATGATTACAAGGTAAGATCCACCAATCAAAATTAAGTGGAACATATATATTGGAAATGTAACTATTGGTAGCAACATTTAAGGAGAAGATTCTAGAACATTTCCACCACTTTTAGATCAAGTATAAAAGGATTAGAGTATGAAGATCAGAGAGAGAGAAGATAAATTATAGAGAGCGGGTGATGATCAGTTAGCGATAAGCATGAAGGTGATGAAAAGAGAAGCTACCAAGTAACAATGTAGTTAGAGCATAGTTGTGAATGTGATTAAGAGTTGAAGCTGTTGAGTACAAAAGTTGAATTGCGAGTGAAATACAAAATGAGATAATATGATATTGAGCATATTGAGTCTAATAAGCATATGTTGATGTATCATTACAAAAAGTTTATGTACTGATTTATTGTATAATCAGATTTGTAAAATATCTTAACCGAGTAGGCCCTAATAGGTTTTAATTTGTACATCCTTTAATAGGGTACATCTCTTAGATTAGAGTTGTAAAATCCTTTAGAAAGGTAGATTGAATAAGTCTTTATACTCTTAGCAGGGTAAATACTCTTAACAGGGTAAGCTATCAGAAATAAATAATTTTGTAGCTATAACCAAGAAATTTTTTTACTGCACTAACTTAAAGTATTGTGGGTACCATCCCCACTGTGATTTTTTCCTCTAACGAAGGATTTCTACGAGACCAAAAATCATGGTGTTATGAGTTATGTTTCATAATTTTGATTTATATGTTTTATGTTGATGTATGCAAAGTGTTCACTTCAGTGAATGGTTGGAAAAGTAGATAAATGTTTTTGGAGTACTGATTCACCCCTCCCCTCTCAGTACTTAGCTTTCCATAATTAATCTAACAAAGCTCATTTCACTGGCCTTGTATACTTGATAAGAAAGAAATGCAACATCTTACTGGTGATGTAGGGGCCCTATTGGAGTAGGTAGAAAATTATCAAGAGTGAAGTTACCAAGAGATACTAGGGGATTCTATCTAGAGTCTTGGACAATATGGATAGTCCCTTCATGTAGGAACTTCAAGATATTTTGGAGTACCAAAGGGACTCCTCCCACATAAGTCAACTATGGGATGCCCAATTTGACTCTGAATAGATCTGACTTCGGCATCACCATAAATGTTGAAAATATGACCTTGGATCCCACCTAAATGGTTAGAGTGGTCGATCCTACGTGAGGAAAGGATATCTTGTCATGTGTTCTAATGGTGTTGTGACAATCATCGTATTTTCCCTGATTAAGGCCATTCACGAAGAGGACCTTCTTCGTGATGATGTCAACTTGACACATGGGATCCACCAAGACACCCCTAATAGAAATGTCATTGATGGAAGCTAGGATTTATAAATGAGAAGTCTCTCCACTATAATGATCATCTAGAGGAGTGAAAGAAATAGTCATTTTAGGTATTCTCTAGGTTTGCATGCAAAGAATAGTGATGGTCACCTTGTTTACATAGATATTGCCACTTAGTGAAGGAGGAGATGAAGATGAAGCTGTGATAAATTTGGATGAATGTGGTAGAAAGGGATTATTATCAATTTTAAACTCTCTGCTTGTCTTATAAAAAAATTTCCTTTGGCTTCCTCTCGTACACCTTGATAGTGCCTCTATCGGCGTTCTCTTGCACCAGATGTTGGAGGTGTACTTAACCTTCATTATCATGACCATGAACATGATGGCATTGGAAGTATTGAGTTGTCATACAATTAAGGATAGGGGAGATTGTTGGGAAGGGGTTTGATATCTAGAGAGTCAACAAGTTATCCTTAAGAAACTTCTGTAAGACACTCACATAAGAATCAATTATTCTGGTGAATGTTTGATTCTTTTGTGAATCTATTATGAAGTAATTCCTTTAAGCACTAGGCTATGAAATTGCCACAACATTGGCCATAACTTTTTTCTTTTGATATACTTTGGAGGTAGAGGCCCCTCCATAAATATTTGAGGAGGAATCTCCAAATTGAGCTATGGTGTGCTACTAATCTATCAATGCATTATAGAGACATGGGAAATTATAATATCTATTCAAGGAAAACTTCTCCCTCAAAGCTACCTGTGAATTTCCAATGAAAATCCTCTAGATATTAGCATCAAGTAGGGCATAAGGTACGATTGTAGAGATGGATTGATATCTAGATATGAAATTAGACACTTATTGATTCAATTTTTGTTTACAATGCAAAAGGTCAGTAATAATGGAATTGCTTCTAATGTTGACCTAGAACAAAGTGAGAAAATCATCCATTATGTGATCAAAGGTCCCAATAGAATAATCAAGAAGGGAACTATACCATTTCATGATAGTTCCTTTGAGATATTGAGAGAATAACTTGAGTAGTGCATAATCCACGGTGTGATAGTCACTACATCGAGTTAGAATGGAATCAATGTGGATCTGCATATCTCCATCACCAATGTATCTTTCAAACTTGAGGATTAAACCCCCTATGGTAGTGGAGTATTCAACACTTTCATAGTCAAAGGACTATGATGATAAAATAGAGTTAGAGAGCTATGGTTAGTTGCAGTCAATAAATTGGCTAATTCTTATTGCTGTTGATCCATATTATGAAATATGGTGTTTAGAACTAGATTATATGGAGCAGGAGGTAGTGGATTACCTCAACCTTTGAGTGGGGTGGATGATCCACTATTTATACCTCCTCCACCATCATACCCGATGTTAGGACCGACATTTTACTAACCAAACCCGAAGGAATTCTTGTTGATTGTTATATTGGGGCCAGTAGTACCACTTCCAAGAGAAGCGTGGGTACTAGGCTCTACCATGTGCATAAATACTCCATGTATGGTAAGATATATTTTTTCTCTAGTAAGGCCCAATTGATTCCCTTGTTGGCTAGGAAGAGGGAGAGGTATATTTTCTTCTAATAGCTTCCCTATTGTCAAGAGTACTTCAAGACCTTCTTTCTTTGCTACCAATAATTCCCTTAAATTATATATAGAATCTCTAGCTTCAAGACAAACACCTTTTAACCTAAGGAAGTTTTCAAAGTTCTTCAAATTCTCTTCCACGGATTGGATCTTATTGAATTCAGCTGTGAGAGATGAATCATGATCTACCATAAGAGGATGAGACCCATATTTCAGAGAGGTGCTAAGTCCCAAAATCAGTCCTAAAAATAATTATGACCTGATTAGATTGTCTACATCCATATTTCTAGTGAAAAAAGATGCTAGTCTAGCAAACATTGTACCAATAAGGAGGGACACCACACCTCACCAATCTTTAGAAAGTATATCCCAAAGTGGCCTAAGTTGTATTGCTTATAGAGTTTTACCATACCCAAACTATTGGAGGAGCTTATCACAAGTAAGCTTCACATCGAGATCACCAAAATGCGGGGAAGAAAATAATTCACCTACCTAGAGGCTGATCAATACCTCAAGGAATGCATTAATTCCTTACACCACCTCAGGTTGATTGCTAGGCTTGTATTAGGGAGATCAGACACAAGATGAAGAGTTATACTTGGCTACCTTTGATGTGTTTGAGTATGAATTAAGTGTTCATGCGTAGATGGATTAAATTTAATTAAATTAATGAGATAAAAATTAGATATTTATAACTAAAGAAAACAAGTAGAGAAAAATGTTATAATTACATGAACTAAAGGAACTAACTATAATGAGAAGACCTCGAGCTCCACAAGCTCACTATCTTGGACAATATCATCGCACAAGGACTCCAGTGTGCAATGATGACATCTCATACATACAAGGTACAGACAAGTGGAAACAAAGTGCATAATAAAATAACAAGATACTAAGATACAAGCGTATGATAAAGACATAGAAGCAACATATAAACTAATATAATACAACTAATTTAAATTGGTGAACTGAGGAGAAAATTATAGAGTAACAACTATAGGTACCAAATGAAGATAATATAAGAAGATGAAGTGACAAGTAAACTAAGCGAGTTTTGAATAATGAGAGAGAGAGAGAGAGAGAGAGAGAGAGAGAGAGAGAGAGAGAGAGAGAGAGAGAGAGAGAGAGAGAGAGAGAGAGAATTGATTCAAAGGTTGATAATACAATCCGAGTTGAAGCTCATGAACCCACAAAAGAACTTGCACACAAATAAAAAGGAGAAAGATGTTGGGGTGGTTGTTTGGAAACTTACCTCAGTCAAGTCTCTAATATGGTGTCCCCACCTCCATAGTAGCCATTTGGACATGGATAATTGGTGATAGATAAATGAGTAGATATGACAAATGAAGAATAATGTAAATAGAGAAATAGATAAGGAAGATAATATGAAACAAAGAAACAAAGAGGAGATGAAGAGAAACTCCCCTATGAGACAAAGGAGCCCAAGTGAGTGAAGTACAGACAAATATGAGAGCTTGAGTTGTTTGATGGTGGAGAATATGCAATAAAATGGATATGGAGAGCCAAGAGAGTGTAAATGATCAAGATGAGGTTGTGTGTGTGTGTCCAAAAAGCTGTAGATTGTACCCAAGGGATTGTGAGACTGACCAAGAAGACCAAATAAGAAAAAATGAAGGGTATATGATAGACTTGGAAAAAATCCTCCACATGCGAGGCATCATTACTCAAGCGTCACTATTGAATTATAGAATCAATCAGAGATAAAATTGAAACACAATAAAAAATTTACTCAACCCATTGAATAATGGGAACAAGTGTACATACAGGTGAGAGTCTCTCCACAAAATATGGTCTGGACTCCTTCAACCTAGAGTGGTGGCAAAAATACCCAAGGAACTAGGATGAGGTCTCAAAATGGAATTGAAACCTCTCTAGTAGACTCCTTGATGTTGAGAACTTGATGAAAAAGTGTCAAGTAAGCATGGACACCTAAGCAGGCTTAATAAGCGTAAGTGTAAATAAATTAAATAATTACAATAACACCCTCCTTAAGCATAACTTGTGAGGACAAGATAAAAAATGAGTCCCAACTACTATCCATGTTAGGTAGCCATGTACAATACAATCTCTCATAAAAGGAGAAAGATAGAAAACCCAGTGGGAAAAACAATCCTCCCAAAAAGAGATAAGAAGAGAAGACTCTTGTAGCGTGTTGAAGTTGTAAACTATGCTAATGATGGACTCTTGTTTTATAGAATTGTTGAATCTTCAAAATATGTCGATCAAGATTTATCGCATGAGTGAAAAGATGACACTATTCAACTAGTGTACACAAAGTTGATCAAAATCTGTTAAGTTGATGATGCAGACAATACTTTTGATGATGAGTACTTGAACCTCAAACTGGTCCATTGAATCAATCCCCCATATGAGAGATCAAAAAAGGAAGTATATTTTATATCTTCCAAAAGAAGATTCTACTTCATGTATTGAAGCATTACCATACTAACACATTATAGTTCCCCCTTAATGCTTAAGAGAAATAAGAAGAAAAATTAAAATCAAAAAGTGTGTAGAGATGTACAAGATGTGCTCCGAAGCACACTCACATGAGGTGAGTATCACAAGATCTGTGTTGTGATGTTGTAGTCCCCTTACACTTTATAATTAAGTGTATATACTATAATTTCCTAATTTTCCTTTATGTGGGAAACACATTCAATTTTTTTTCACACTTTATATAAGTGCGTCTACCCTTATTCACCTCCAATCCCCACGCACGAAAACTGAAGTGGATGTAGCTCGATGCCCAAATAGAAGGTGCAAAGATACCCAAGGAGGACTTCAAATTTGAAAATCCAAACCGCATAGAGGTGCACACTGTCTTCTTTCAACTTGCCGAGGCCACGTCTCGCTGGGTGCCATAGGTGGATGACCACCAAAGGTTTGTATGAGCTGTAATTTTTTTTTGAACCAAACCGCACAAAGGCCTTTAAAACCTTTTTTGAACAAACTCCATTAGACGAAGTGGCCGACTAATAGAGGGAGCTGCGTATGTGTGGCCAGACAAGCCAATCAAACCATCATCACCTCCCTCATGTCATTCCATGGAGCTTTGCCATAGAAAGCCTCCTTTAGGAGACAAAGATTCATTTCCCTCCCTGTGCGTCCGAAGCACGGGCTGTGTAGAGAACAAAGACTTGTTGTTCCCCTTAATCAACAGGCCTCACTTTACTTCAGGCCCAGTGGCTTGCAATCGTTGCACAAAATAGCCATGCTCACGGGAAATAAGAGGAGGATATCAACTAAGCCGAATTTTCCAATCAACTTGAAAAAGAGGCCGATATCGATGGGCATCCTGGAGGCTTCCTATACATTGATGGATGCAAGATGTGTGAAAGATCTCAAGTTCGATTCTCCCACAGATGGACCTGATCAACCCACAGATGGACCTGACATGTACAAGGGTAAGGAGGCCGATATGATGAGGCACAAGATATACGCTGGTTTGAGCAGAACTTCTCAAACTGCAGTCATGCAAGAAGACAGCACTAAGGGAATGCTAGGACAACCGAGCCGCAGAGGGGTCAAGGACATGTGAGACAGTTGTGGCCCATGGGCACCACAAAACAACCAAGCTGAAAAATGAACCACAAATCACAGAAGATACAGATGAACCAAAGGAAAGGGGGCCGCTACTCGCCAAGATGAGACGAGCCACCGAGATGAGAGACGGCCACATGGGGCTCGTGGCAGATGCACAGGGTGGCTCAGGGCTGACGGACACCGCTCAATAGGCCGTTAATGTTGAACATCTCTTCTCTACACGAATCCAACGAAAAAATGTCCACGACCAAGGAAGGAGCTTGGGGTCAACCACTGCCACGACTAGGATCATACAACATTCAAACTAGAGGTTTCAAAGTATCTCAGATCAGCTCTGATACTATGTTGATTTCTAGAATTGATCAGCGATAAAATTGGAACATAGTAATAAATTTAGCTGACCTATCGAATAATAGAAATAACAAGTGTACATATAGGTGAGAGCATCTCCACAAAATATGGTTTGGACTCCTTCAATCTAGACTAGTGGTAAAACTATCTAACGAACTAGGATTAGGTGTCAAAATGAAATTGACACTTCTTTAAGAGACTCCTAAATGTCAACAACGTGATGAACAAGTGTCAAGTAAACATGGACACCTAAGTAGGCTTAATAAGCCTATGTAAGTAAATTAAATAATTACACTAATAGTTACGAATGTAGGTTTACAGTTCATAACGTTCCAATAGCAACCTGCATGTTTGTAGATTCACAAATGTCAGTGCGCCTCGTGGATGTCTCCACGACACGCACTTGTTTGGATGCATCAAGGCCACGTGGAAGCAATCTTAGAGTGGGTGGTGAGTTGGCTGATGATGGGGATTGTAGGAGAATTGAGTCCAAGGCTAAAGTGGACAAATGTGAAAATGGCCTTTTACATGGGGGTGTAAAATTTAAGCCATTACAGTTTCCCTTCACTTATTTCTACAAGCCTAGGTTGGGCTACTATTGGCTCATATCGCATTTTATTATGGTTCCAACCTTGAACCTCAGGTGACATTTGCAATCTTCTTAGACTACTTGGTATTGCAGATTTCAAACCATCTAGATTGCCATTATCAGGCCTAAGTTGGCTCACTTTTCCTAGTGTATTCTTTTACAAGCCTTGCTAATCCTTTTATGTAAGCCTTGCTACTAGGTTCTTGTTTGCAACACTTGGGTGTTCCAAACCTTCTTTTCCCATTTTGGTGGCAATCAAAGACCTTCATACACCCTTTTGGTATTGCAAAAGATCTCAACAACTGTGGAGTTGGATTAATATTTTTTTGGTCTTTTTGACCAGAGCCTATTTCTTGGCATATCGTTCTATTGGGAGATTCTTCCGATATTCCCTTCAAATTTATAGAGATATGACATGATTTTAGGGTGGAAATCCTTTTTACTTTGTGGAAAGATAGAAATGTTACATTCTCTTTCTCAAAACTCTATTGATATTCATGTATCACTTTTTACTAAACCATGTATTTGTAATAATGTAATTCTTTAGATTCAAGTGCAAGCCAAAAAGGTTGCACTCAAGGTGGCCCACTTGCAAAAGCTTTGGTAGTATTGGGGAAATGCCCCTTGTTATATGGTTGCTAGGTATCTCTAGACCTTTTTACCTATAGTGATCATTCTCCACCCCATGGTCAGTGGCGCGACTGCAATTCCTTTTCTCCCCACTCTTAGATCCGACATTTCCAAGCCCCTAGCTGCTAATTTGGTGGTGGAAGATATTTTCAAAGGCAACACTCCACCTCTTCGCCATATGGCGGCTCAACCTCTGGGTGGCGCAGGGGGTGTGGGCCCCTCTACAGGTGGTTGCACTAGTTGGATGGACACCAGCTGGCTGAGCTCATCAAAATGTCTCTTGTGATTGGCCCTAGCTATTTCTCCAGCAATGAAGGAGAAAGAGAATGAAGAAGAAGCTTCTAGAGAAGAAGTATGGTCCCTTCCAAATAGCAATCCTAACCTTGCTGATGTATAGGGTCACAAGGATGATAAAGATATTTGGCCACTGCTCTAACTACTTAGTGGCCATTTCTTTAGGTTACTATTTTCAGACCTTACCCATAGTTTTGTTTATTTAGCATTTTCGGACCCTACATGTCTGACACTCAAAAGATAATTTTGTATACCCCTACCTTTTTTAGTAAATAATATGACTTTAATTTAAATATTAATAAAAATGCCTATACATCTATTATATAACTTTTGGTAAGATCCATTTTGTGCGTCAAACAAATGTTATATAACTTTTGCTAATAAGATCCATTTTCTGAATGCCCATATGTTGTAGCCTTGACCAGGTTTCCATAACAAAAGATTATTGAGTGTTTCCTAAATTCTTTTTGTTTGTGTCCGTATGAAAATTATATGTTTTTCAGAAGCTCTATTGAAGGTGTAAGTACGATCGATATAATCTCAAATATCAATAACAATATCCAGAACTAAAAACCGTTTGCAATGCACGCACAATTTACTTTGCCATCGGTTAATATCATACATGATATATTTGTTACCTTTCTCTAAACCAATGTTCAATGGATAATTAAGAGAAATAACTGCTAAATACCATATAAATTTTCTGGATAACAACTGATAGATAATGGTTTATATTGACTGGGCAACAATTTATGCATTCTTATTATTTGATAACGGTCCAATCATAGTGATTAAACCTCAAACGCGTCCACTGAAATGATCAGTTTCGAAACTACGTGATATATTCGTTGTATATCTTACCCAGCTGTTGTAAAATTTACAATACAATAATTTGCTCAGACGTGTCCACTCCATGGATTATCACATGATAATTATGTCTTGTGATATATGCATTGTATATCTAAGTCTCCCTCATATTGTGGCTTCCAAAGCGATGGTCAATTCAAGTGAAAATGAATCAGCCATTGCTATATACTGATTTGTATATCTGACCCAGCTGGTAGATTATCAGTTCCAAATCTGATGTCAAATGACATATGCATTGTATATCCGACCCAGCTGAATGGATTATAATTATGTCATGAGATATATGCATTGTATAGCTAATCCTCTCTCATATTGCGTCTTCCAAAGCAATGACAAATACACATGAAAATGAATCAACCATTGCCATATACTGATTTGCCTCATACAATGAAAGGCATTAACATAGCAAATTAACAAATCAGTGATCTTCGCTACACCATACAATTATTTCTACAAACTGATGGGCTTTACACTAAGTAGGGCAAAGCCAAAAAATACTTTCATACATTACCCTATATATAGTTTTTCACAACCAAAACAAACACAAACATGATACCAATCGAGTGAGTACAAAATTAAACGTCTAAAAGATTCGGAATTGTCCATGAAAAAAGTCTTAATCTAAGCATTCTACTGTATCTTAATCACCATTATCGTTATAAAAGGCAGTTTATTAATTTATATTTTGTTTTCTAGTGATTCTACTCGTTTCCAAATGTCATATTATCCGCAATACTGGAGAGTCCATTTTTTCCTTCTCCCAAATTGTTTTTAGAATGACATTCAACCTTAACGTCATTGTCCTTCTCCATAATATTGCCGGACTGAGAATCTAACTTTTCAAGCTTTCTCTATAACTTGTTCGCATTGTCCGAATGATAACGCCCAAAATACAGCACATTCTTGTCTGAACTTCGTTTGATTATTAGATTTCTGAATTTCTTAAAGTTTTCTTTTGTATTCATTTTATTGGATAAAAAACTTGTGCTTGCGTAAAGTTCCGTTTAAATTTTTTAAATATATATGCTTCATTTTTTCTATTTTTATTTGTGTCCATTTATATATTCTATAATTAGACTTTTTATGACATCTAAGATAAGATAGACAACATCTAAGATCAGATAGACATCTATATAATCATTTCTTACTTGGAGATTTACACCTCTTTATGTTGAGTCAATTTCATATTATGCAAAGTTGATTTTGCATCATGTAGCATTGACTTGGCAAAGTTGAATATTCAAGTCAAATTTTGCTTACCTAACTCTATTTTATTTTACTTTGTTATGAGATGGCTTAATATATGTTTACATAACTACTTGTTATGTCTTAGTATTTAAAGACATTTAATTTACATTATTTCATAAGTAATTAATATAAAAAATAAAATTATGATTCTCTTATGCATTGAAAGGAGAACACTTTTAAAAGTACTTTATATTGGCGCACTAACAAGAATCTAATTCACAATGAGTCCTTAATCAATTGTTCAAGACTAATGAATGAGAGAGATGTGTGTTGAAATTTACAATAGAAAATGACTCATATTATTGATTTAAATATTAATTTAAATACAAAAAATGGTCCCAAAAGCACTGAGAGGAAAGGAAAGCTAAAATGAGTGTTAGAAGAGTGTGAAATTGAAATCTTTATTTAAAGGAATATAATTTATGACACTATATCTTATATACAAACATTTTACTTTTCACCTCTATTTAGGTCTCAACAAGTTCTTTGAATTCTTTAAAATTAGAGAATACCTATTTATTATTGAGGATAAATCCCATGATTTCTTAGAGAAGTCATAAATAAAAATAGTTAATATAAGGATTTTATTAGAGATTGTCCATTTGTAGGATAAATAACTACAAATCAAATGTACAGTATATGGAAATATAATAGCGATTAAAGGAAAAATAAATATAAAGTTTGGAAAAATAAATATAAAGGTTTATTTTTTATAAGTACAATATTCAAAAAATAAACTAGAGAATACAATTTGGTAGCTCTTATTCTATGTTTTTATACAACTTCAAGGTCATTTCAAATTTTTGATAATATCAGGTCTATATTTTGATGTTATGTTATGGCATTCTCTACTCTAACATTATAATTATATGAATATGGAACGAAAGAATTATTTCATTCCATAAATAGGTTGAGGGAATAGTAAATACCTTTTCATTCCTTTTGCTAAGGCTTGTGGAATGCATATATGTTTTGTGCAATTGTTTTGATAAATTAACTATGGAAGGGTCCCAACCTGTTATATATCAGACTTAAACCATTAGAACAATAAGTTGATGTGGAATAAAATAGAAAAGTTCCCACTAGATAACCTAAACAATATTATAATGCTATAATAGATCTAAAAAATACTTAATGAAGATAAGAGCTAGGACCAATTAGTGGGCTCAATAGAATAATATAAAATTTTTGGGTTGAAAGGGGTGTGACCCTTTTGATTTATTTGAACACCTATCCAAGAAGAAACATATAACTAAAGAGAAAAAAGGGGCACAATTCTATCAAAACCATCTAAATATCAATGAATGAGTTAGACAAGTGATCCACTAAACTTAGAAGAGTGATTTGGAAATTCAGATATAGGGAGTCTAGAATCATTAATGACATTAGATTAGTGTTTTAAAGAGTAGCTTAAGGAGCAGGATGACCGCAAATAATATGGAATAATGTAGGAAGAGATGTAGAAATAGGTTCCACCATGGAAAGAATAAAATCTATCAAAGAGATAGGGGCCACAATAGTAGGAACAACATACATCAAAGAGATAGGGGCCTTAGAGTAGAAATTGGAGTTGAGATGAAATGAACCCCTTGAGTAGGAATAACAATTAGATAAGGGGGCATAGAGTCCACATGAGTATATCCAAAGAAAATTTTTATTCCATATGGAAGATTGTAAGATTTCACCATTCAACATCTTTCCACCAAGTAGGAGAGGAGTGGAGCTAAGAACCTTGAGGATAGGAGGAAGCCAAATGTCCAATTACAAAGAATTACCTACACCTAAATAAGAATCCTTCATAATCATAGATTTGTCTCTAGTACAACTCACCCACCTAAAGAGAGATGTCACTAGGAAGTTTCTTGCAAATGTCAAAATCCACTAAAATCCTCACATAGGATATCTTGGAGAAAAGGATGGTATTAGGGTCAACCTTGATGAAGTGGTGTAGTATATTATCAATAGATTCATGAGTGTCATTTTCACCAAAAGTGAAGAGGGAGATGAGGGAGCCTGATCAGGTGTAGAAAAACTCAATATGATCCACCAAGTGATTGATGGAGGGTGTCCAAGGGCAAAGAGATAGGGCACATGAATCTCATTTCTAGATTCCTAAAAAGGAATAACAACATCTCTATCTTCTTTAGAGTCGAAAAACAAAAATAAATGACATGCACAATGATAAATTTCCACCTTACTTAAAACAAGTAGATTCTAGTGCTTAGTGATCCACGTTTACAATGTTGGAAGAGATAACCATAGGTTCCTAAGTCTTCCAATAAGAGAAAAATCCTTAAAATAAGATATATAATCTAGTACCTCTTTTCCCAACATAACCTCCAGAATAGAGGTGACATATGGGAAGCATTTTTTAGGTTGAGCAAGAGGTCCCTTAGAGGGATTTTGAAGTAGATCAAAAAAGGATCTTTTAAGTTGGGAGTTGATAGAAGCATTTTCTCTAGAAGCATCATGAATAGTTTTATATGATGGATGCATCACCAAGTTTGATATGTCAACCACCACACTATAGATGGGAGTGCCCCTAGCTAGGGGCCCCTTACCAGAGGAGTATTTGTTCCTAGTTTCCAAGGGTGAGATATGTGATTTTGAAGTTGGGGAGCAAGTAGGAGTCCATCACAAGAATTGTTTTTAGGTTCAAATATTTTTATTAGATTTATTTAGGAAAGAGCCCAAATGCAACATAGAAAAAAAAAACATCAAGTGTTAAGAAAAAATGAAAGGAATTAACGAGACATGAATTCAACCATAAAAAATACAAAATACTACAATAAAAGAGCTAGAAACTACACAACCAAAGTTTAGAACAAACTAATATAGGAAATTAAATAGTTAGGAGATTAATCTCCTTCAAATATTCATTGAGCTCCTTGAGAGAATCCAGAAGGGAATTACTTTTGGGAGGATACATAACCACACAAGAAGAAGTCCCCAGTTTATCCAGTTGAGCAGCAACTTACAATATTTCCTCATGTTTCCATCATTTAGCTTTCCTAAATTCTAGTTCCTTCTATAGAGTATTGAAGGAATAGGTCATTTTCTCCATCATTTTCTAGTTAAAACTTACTAAATTCACTAGATTTGTGCTGACCTGGGTTTGGTTTTCTTTAATATTACCTAGGGTACAATTTATCTCCTACTTCTCTTCATTTGAGGGAATGAGAGTCTTCATATCACAAATTCTATCTTGCATAATTTCTTAATTATCCAATTTTTGTCCTAGTTCATTAGCCACCTCCCAAATGCTATCATTCACCTTGGTGTGGGACCAATCTCCTGCTTTGGCTTAAGCCTCCAAAATAGCTTCTAGTTTGTTAATCTTTTTCCTAGTGGTGTGCAGTTGTGCAATAAGAGACATGATAATGGCATTTTGGCAGTTGTAAAGGATGCATAGCTTGTCCACCTTATTCACAATAGTAGCATAATCTGGTACCTCATATTTTGTGTAATGTTGAGAATGCACAAATTTAATATTTTTTGAAAATTTGTTTGGTGTACATGACTATAGAGGGGAAACATGGAATTTAACAATGCATCTAATAGAGGCCCTAAACTAACATTCCCCTCAATATATGTAATTTGGAGATGACAAGTAAATTTAAAAATGCTTGAAATTAGATAAGATAAGGTACATACCTCATAATGAAATTAATCTGGAAATACCTATTTTCTGATGCCTGTGTACAATTTCAGGAGATTCTACAACCAGATCTGGAACCAGAAAACCACAACGGAGAAAACCTAGAATTTTTTTCAATTCTGAGGAAGGTTGACCTTGACCCACATACCGGGGTAAGA
Source organism: Chamaecyparis obtusa (assembly GCA_027943335.1). NCBI lineage: Eukaryota > Viridiplantae > Streptophyta > Pinopsida > Cupressales > Cupressaceae > Chamaecyparis > Chamaecyparis obtusa. Next base: position 247,486 of record BSBK01004751.1, on the reverse strand, counting down.
TCTTACCCTAGGGTACAATCTTACTCCCCACTGAAAGTCAACCTTGACCTGAAACAACTTTGACAAAAATTTTGTTTGAGGATCCCAGAAGTTTGACAAAAAGGGTACTTAGATCCGCTCTACAATTCTCAAAAAAATGACTGTAGATATTTGAAAATGGTGTTTTGAGGTGGCTATATAGGGTTTTGCCTTAGTCAAACCCCCTTTTTGGTGATCTCCACCTCAACGAATAGTTGGATGTAATAGAATATGTGTGTGTATTGAATGTGTAATGCCAAGATCTAATCCTCTAGATTGAAACCCTAGCACGAATGATTATGAGAAAGAAATGCATAGATTTGAATAAGATAAGAAAGCATACCAAGGCCCCAAGGCTAAAGTACTCTTACCAAACTCACAATCCATAATTTCTTACCCATGATTGTATCTTTGAATGCTTGAATATTGATAATGGTGGATCAAGGAAGAAGAAATCTCTCTTGCTCCAAATAGATGTTCACAATGGTGTGTTCACAAAAATGCTTGATATCAAAAATGGATTGATCTTCTATATCATCCTCTTGTAATCTTGCATCTTCACTTCACCATCACTTTCTTGTTTGAATCAATTGTGTCTCCACTTGATAGATTGTGTATTGTGTGTAAATGAAGCCAAATGAGAGTCTTTATATAGAGATTTCAAGGTGAGGCTCCTAGACTAATGCGACGACCCATAATTGAAATTTCACATTGAGTTATGGTCCAATCACAATAATTGACTAAGGAGGGAAAATAATTAAATGAATTTCAAATTAAAACCCTTCCGCATTCAGATCCGAAAGCCTGACATTGATTTCGGGGTCCTCCGGGACCAAAATTTGAAAAGGGGGATCAAATCCTGATAGAGGTCAAGAATGACCTCAACTCTAACCTAGGTTAGAGTCAACCTCAACCTTGACCTAGGTTAGAGTTGACCTCAACCTTGACCTAGAGGTCCATATCCAATCTGTGTTGAAAACTGGAGGTCTCAGGGATGCCCAAAGACCTAGAAATGATGACAAAACAAGGCAGAGTGCTAGGGAAAGGCCCATAGTCATATGATGAACATGATGAAGGATAAGAGGACCTATGCATAGATCCTACCTAGAAAATAGAGCCACAAAGAAGGGAAATTAAGGAGAATCCTCGGGATCCTAACCCTAATTTCACCTAGAATGAAGGAATCAAGTGCAAAATTCATCCTAAATGCAAGTCTATCATAATAAATGCACTAAAAGAGGGTGCTAAACCTATCAAGATGGAAGTGATTCCATTTTAAGATGATACATTTAGCCCCCACTTTAGCTTAGATATGACACTACGTGAATATGCAAGCTAAAGTAAGAAAACATCATAGTAAATAAAAAGGATATAGCCAAGTCCTCGATGTAGAGATCTTGCATAAAACTATTAGAACCTGCAACACACAAGGTTAATGAAAATCCATGAATCACCTAGAGCTTACTAAATGAAAACTTGAGAAGTGCATAAAGCCCCTTATGCCCCCCTATTTTGGCTTTCTACTTTTGAAGGGTGAAACAAGGTGATAAGGATAACTTTATACATTGGATATGCAATTTTTTGAAAAGTTCTTTCCTAAACCAATTATAAGGATTCCTACACTTTCTAAACTGATTCAAGGAGTTAGGTATCTAAGTCATGATTCCAACACCACTAACGACACTAAAAATGGAGTTACCAAGCTCAAGTTATGATGAAAAGAGTGAATGTCTATCTAAATGCATAAGAAGGGAAATCCAAATTTACCATGAGTAAACCCTAAGAGAAACCCTAACAAAACCCTAATTTTAACTATAAATAAGGAAAAGGAAGTCATACTTACTCATTCTTACCATTTGTAGATTCGAAGAGAGAAAGAAAGATGCCGAGGAGAGAAGAACTTTGAGCAACATGCATGGAGCTCCTGAGACAATGCCTGGCTACCAGACGATCGCTTTCTGAGGTGAGTTTGCTGTTATTGGTTCTTGTATTTTCCAAATTCCTGATTTTTCTAGGAAAGGTCAACTCTGATCTAGTTATGTCGACCTTGACTGAAAAAGGTCGACATGAATTGGAAGTTCTTCAACTAGTTTGGAATGAGGTTGACCTTGACCCAAAAAGGTTGACCCTAACCCATGAAAGTCGCCCTTGACCCAAGAAGGTCGACCTTGACCTAATTAAGGTCGACCTTGACCTAGTAATGTTGGATTTGTAGATTTGATGATATAGAATGCTAACATGATGTTTGTTTGTGCTTATAGGACATGGTCCATCTTCGAGAGCATCCCTTTGGAGAGTTACTAGGGGTTGTCAAAGAGAGACTATCTGAGATGAATGAGGATGAGATGCAATTATAGAGAGATGTAAGACTGTACTAGGTATCAATCCTACCATAGATCAGACTACACCGAGCCATGTTATCAGCTCTGATGGAGAGGTGGGATGAGGATACATGCTCCTTTCATCTTCCCTTAGGAGAGATTACTGTGACACTAGAGGATTCTACAGGATCTTGCAGCTTCTAGCTCGAGGCGAGACTGTCAGACCAAGACCACAACAAGTTTGTGAGGAGATCCTTGCAGATGAAGAGTATTGTTTAGGATGGGTTCCATAGATGTGAACCCATTTAGATTAGATCCTTTTGTCACCCATACTATCAAGCCCTACACCTTTGGTATCAAGAGTGATGCTTTGTATAGTATCCTTGGTTGTGTTACCCAACACAAAGGGTACAATAATTTCAGCACCTCTTACTCATCTTGTACGGAGGATGGAGAGCGATAGGATCATGTTCTCATGGGGTCACAACATGTTAGCCCAACTATACCATGAGCTATGTTAGCTAGTGAGATATTAGAGAGAGAGTCTTTCGATATGCACACTCTTGCAGATTTGGTTGTTTGAGCATTTTGCATGTACACATCCATAGGGTGCTCTAGTGATGGTAGATGTGAGTACACTAAGAGGCTTTGCTTATCCTCTAAGAGATGCCTAGAAGTTCAGAGATATCCTCTATTGGAGGGTACATCTAGACCATATTCCAAGCACAGATGTGATATGGAGATCCTACTACCGGATGACAGAGTGGCCAAATACATAATATTAGATGAGACATTCACAATGTCGAAAGCTACTAGAGGGCCATCAGAATCATATAGTGATGTCATACTATTATGATCGGGTGATGAGATACTTTGGCCTGTTACAGGGAGTCCCCAGAGTAGTACCTCATTATGTACATCTGACGAGGTATTATCAGAGACCCGACGCCATACACCAACCATTGGTGGCAGACATGGAGGACACTGATGCAGATGAGACAGAGGATATAGAGGTACCATCAAATGTGACCTATTTAGGCATGAGCTGAGATTACATCAGGTATTGGAGTCTGCAAGGGACCCACCCCATCTTCCTTGAGGATTATCTTATAGGTGATCCAGGCCTTTTAGAGAGGACACACCGAGATAGTGGTACAACAAAGGAGGATGAGGATCTTAGAGATGAGGAGGAAAAAATCTCTGAGGGAGACCCCATGGTGGAGGAGAGAGTAGAAGAGAGAGTAGAGGAGATGCCCCCAACTAGTGACTGGTGCATATGTGCACCTTTTTCACACATCACTACTAAGATCATGACGGCCTCCACGTGCCCATATAGAGACACCACTATCAAGGCCTAGATATAGTGAGCGTGGAGAGAGTAGTCACTCCATGCCCCCACCATCTAGACCCTTTAGTAACATCCACGAGGGAGACCCAAGTATGAAATATGATATTTGATTAAAAATGTAACTTAATTTGAGATGAAAAGGCACTAGATTGATAAATGTATTTTCATTCTGCAGCTAGCGTAGCAGACTGGAGGAGCTTTGTATCCAAGATTCTGAAGGATACATGTATATCCTACCTACTACTAGCCAGCAAGCGAGAGTCTTCCATTGGCCATAGGGATCCCAGTAGGCATGCCAACATCTTTGCATGTGTCCAACGAGAGCTGAGGTTATGTAGAGAGAGAGAGGAGAAATTGATAGCTGACCTACAAAGGGCCTAGGAGCACATTTGTGATATGAGCATATCAAGGAGACACACACGGACACATAGATCTACATCCTCCTATCATAGACCAGAGAGATCTAGGAGCCATCGACCATCAGAGCATAGTGATAGACATAGTGACAAATAGGGCCATGGGCCACATATGTATCAGAACTTGAAAAACATTTTATGAATGAAAAACTTTCTCTACTAATTAGTTCTATGTTTGATTACTATGTTTTCATCAATATAAAACTTAACTGAAAGAAAGAAGGTGCATACATATATTCAAAATGTAATTTTTCTAAAACTACATAACCTATAAAATAAACATAATTATTTTATAAGGAATACATAAATGCACAAGGAAAGAAAGATGGAAATTAAGGATAATAGCATTTGAGATACATAATATTACTAGGTTCATTAAAAGAAACATCATCCATATCAGCAAGTTTATAAGCACCTGAACCAAAGTCTTCAATGACAACAAAAGGTCCAAGCTCATTAGGGCTAAACTTTCCTTTTTCGCTAGGTAAAGCATTCACATTTCATTGATTCTCATATAGGACTAAATCACCAACCGAAAATGTTCATTTAATTACCTTATGATTATATTTCTTCTGAAGAGATGTATGATAAGCTTTTATATGTTCTAACACATGTATTCATTGTTCATCCAACATTTCTAGCTCTTGTAAGCATTGTTCATGAAAAGTATCCTTGTCAATTATCCCATAAAATTAAACACGTAAAGAAGGTATTTCTAATTCCAAAGGCATAATAACATCATTACCATAGACAAGATTGTAAGGAGAAGTACCCATGGATGTACAAACACTAGTCCTATAAGCCCATAAAGCATAGGTCGGTTGAGTATGTCAATCTTTCGCATGCTTGCTAACTATTTTTCTCAGAATTTGTTCAATGATTTTATTTGATGCTTCACCTGGACCATTAGATTGAGGATAATAAGTAGTTGAAAATATATGTTGAATTCGGTATTTCTCCAAGAATTTCACAACTTCTTTGTTCTTAAAAGAGGTACTGTTATCTGAAACTATCATTGAAGGAATACCAAATTGTGTTATGATATTGTTAAGGATGAAATCACAAATAACATCTGCAGTCGTTGAACGAAGAGGGACAAATTCGACCCACTTCGTGAAGTAATCTATAACAGTCAGGATGTATGTATGTCCTTGAGAAGAAGCTGGTGATATTTTTCCAATAAGGTCAAAACCCCAAATACTAAAAGGCCATTGAGAAATTTGATTACGAAGCTCACAAGAAGGAGCATAAATTAAATTCCTATGTTGTTGACATTGAGGACATTTCTTAACAAACATGAAATAATATTTCTCCATTGTTTGCCAATAATATATGATTCTAAGCAATTTATTAACCAGAGTTTTTCTACCAAAATGTCCTCCACAAGAACTAGAATGAGCTTCTGCCAAAGCTATTGGGATTTTAGTTCTATTGAGACATCTTAATAGTAATCCTTCATAAGAGTGTTTGTAAAGTGTATCTCCTAAAATGATGTAACGTACTGTAAGCTTCCTAATACGATTACACATGTTCCTTGTTGTTGATTTAGGAAAAGTACCATCTTTCAAAAAGTGAAAAATACGAGAATACCATTCATCCAAATGCAAATTGAAACAATCAGAGGTAATATTTTTAGAAATTACAGGGTTTTTAAGAGTTTGTATAGTAAATTGAAAGTTTTCAGCATTATTTTCAAGACAAACCAAAGAAGCTGCACTTGCCATGGCATCCGCATGTTGATTATCTTTCCTAGGTAAGGTTTGAATCGTATAAGAAGAGAATTGCGAAAGCACATCAAGAGCTAAATCTCTATATTGTGTCATTTTATCACTCTAAGTCTGATAACCTCCTTTAATTTGTTCAATAATCAATTGTGAATCTCCATATATTTGTAAGTGTTTGATATTAAGGGATGAAGCTGCCGTAGGCCATCTATAAGAGCTTCATACTCCATAATGTTATTAGTACAAGGAAAGGTTAATTTGTATGATAAAGGGATTGGCTTTTTTGTAGGAGGAATTAAGATAATACCAATACCAGAACCTATCTTACATTTAGACCCATCAAAATATAATTTCCAAATATCATCCTTTTGAATAGCTAGAATATTGTCATCAGGGAATTCAATTGAAGTAGAACATGTATCAGAATGAGGACAATGAGCTTCAGCTAAGTAATTTGTTAAAGCTTGTCCCTTAATAGAATTAGGAGAAATGAAATTAAGATCAAATTCTGTAAGTAACATCACCCACTTTTCCAGATGGCCAGAGAGATCAGTTTGTGAGAAAAGATGTCTCAAAGGATCAAATTTAACAATCACATTGACTTCAGAATTTATAAGATAATGCTCGAGTTTCTGGCATGCATAAAGTACTACAGCTAAACATTGTCTTTCCAAATCTGTGTATCTTCTTTCCTAATCAAGTAAAGTTTGACTAATGTAATACACTGGTCTTTGCTTACCGTTATTATCATTTTGAGCTAACAACGCACTCACGACCTTCAGAGTTGTTGAAGTATACAAATGAAATGGTTTATCAAATTTAGCCAGTTGCAAGATAGGAGGATTCACAAGTCACTCCTTAAATTATTCAAATATTTGTTTACATTCATCATTCCAAGAGAAAGTGGTATCCTTTCTGAGAAAGGAAGTAAAATGAATAGTTCTATCTGCTAAATTAGAAATAAAGCGATGAATAGCTTGTATTTTTCCTTGTAAACTCTATAACTAAGAAATATTCTTAGGAGGAGGCATATAACAATAGCTTCAATCTTTTTAGTATCTACTTCTATGCCTCGCTTAGAGATTATAGATCCTAATAATTTACCAGAATCAACTCCAAAGACACATTTCTTAGGATTCAATCTCATGTTGTAACATCTAATCATTTCAAATATTCATCATAAAATAGTAACATGATCTTCTCTTTGTATAGATTTTGCTAAGATATCATCCACATAATCTTCAAGAATCTTATGAATGTAATCATGAAAAATCAAAGTCATTGCTTGTTGATAAGTTGCTCCCGCATTCTTTAATCCAAAAGGCATCATGACCAAACAAAATGTTCCCCAAGGTGTTATAAATGTGGTCTTAAATTGATCTTTAGGAGGAATAAAAATTTGATTATATCCAGAAAAACCATCCATAAAAGATAACTTTGAGCATGACCCGCTGTTGAATCCACAATCATATCAATATTAGGTAACAGGAAATCATCCTTTAAGGATGCTTTATTTAAGTCTCTAAAGTCAGTACAAATCCTTATCTTATTTTCTCCTTTTGAAATAGGCACAATGTTTGAAATCCAATCTAAGTAATCAATAGAACAATTAAATCTAGAATCCAATAATTTTTCGATTTTAGTTTCAACTAATAAAGCAATTCGTGGATTCATCTTTCGAATTTTCTGCTTCACAGGTTTCATATTTGGCTTTAAAAAAATATTATGAGTAACAATATTAGAATCTATACCCAGCATATCTAAATATGTCCAAGCAAAAATGTCCTTGAATTCAAGTAAAAGGGAAACCAACTGATCACGTTCATCCTGATTCAAACATTTCCCAATCTTTATCATCTTTTTAGAGTTGTTCTCATCCATTTGAATATCAACAATCTCATTTATTAACAAATCACTTCGTATTGGAGGATCCATTGGTAAAGGAAGAATATCATGTTTATCATGTTCTCCAAAATAAGCATCGGTACTTAAACAATAAGGCTTCCGTCATTTGTGATGAAACTTAGGTAAATCCTCGTAAACCCCTAAAAAATCCATTAAGGCTTCATCTTCAGGAAAAATATCAAAAGTAGGTCTTTGATTAATGTCAATGAGGAGTGGGTTAACCAATTTCAACTTTCCACTACATATATGATTAACATTAGGAGGAAAAGCCTAAGGTTGTCTATAAGGATTAAATCCTAATCCATACGTATGATCATAAATTTCATTATCCAAAGGTACTTGTATACCTTGCTCATATTTACCACATCCTTTCCCATTAAATCCTAACTTATTAAGAAAATGATAACTAGAACCATATCGATCAACCATATCAGATGGAGCCCAAGGAGTGACATATGTCACAATATCATAGAAATCATGTTTTATTGTTTCAATTGTTTCTTTAATCGAGGCAGAAACAAAATTACTTTTTAGTTCTTTAGAAAGCAGGGGAGGAGTAAAAACTTGTTTCTCAAATTCACTTTGTTGCTTCATAAATTCCAAATTAGAGACCTTATATTCTCCAATGAAAGTAGGATTAAAATCCAATGTCCCCCAATCATCCTCATTCAAAGAAGAAGATGGAGCTTTAGGTTGTTGTATCTCAGATTATTTTATCTTTGGTTGTTGTATCTCAGGTTGTTTTTCAATCTCTTTGCTTGGTTGAAGAGGCTCATAAATTTTAGCATATTTTGCATTTAGGCAACGATTTGGCACATCATCTGCATGTAATGTATATACATTAAGTTTTTATAAATGAAACTAACCTTGCAATGAAGAGTAGAAGGAACTACATGCATAGTATGTAACCATGGTCTACCTAAAAGAAGGTTATAATTGAGAGGTCTAGGCATAACATGAATAGGTAAATTTAGAATAACTGGACCCACTCTAATAGGTAAGGTAATAATGCCCAAAGTTCTCTTTGCAATATTGTCTAATCCACGTATAGGGACATTATCAGGTTGAATAGTTGTGAGATCAACCTTAATTGCCTTAAGCATATCCATGCTACAAACATTAATCCCAGATCCATTATCAATTAACGTTCTTTGAATGATACTCTGATTAATAGAAACATCAACCATAAGAGCATCATATTGATTCTGCACCTTAGGAGAAGGTAAATCATTATCAGAAAACACAATAGGAGGTACAAAAGGCATAGTATGCATGCAATATAAAATAGAATGAATGTTCTCTTGATTAGGAGGTGAAGCAGGAAGAGTGGATAAAGCTTTTTTCAATGCCTCATGATATATTAGGAAAGTTTGAAGTAATTCCCATAAAGATATCTTAGCAGGAGTAGTACGTAATTGGTCAACTAAGTTATACTTCTTAAAGGTAGAAGGAAGCCCAAGAGCTTGAGGAAGCATAGGTTGAGAAGGTGGTAAAGAAACTAGAATAGTAGGCTGAGGTTTATTTCGTGTGTGATAAGTATGTGAAATGGAATCAGTGTTATCAAAGAAATCCAAAGGATCTATAGGTTTACCCTTAATTGTTATGTGAGGAAATCCTTTTACCATCATCAAAGGTGTAGGATATATCATTTTAGGTTTATCAATGTTGCAAATAGTGGGACATGAAGGTAAGCATGCACACACCCTATTGTAAAGGTTGATTGGAGAGGTTATGGAGGAGAATGAAATAGGAATAAGATCAATGGAGATCTCATTTGAACAATTTGATAAACTACAAATGATTTAGAACATTGAATGAAGAATCTATAATTTAAGATCACTGAGCAGTTGCTGATTAGATATGCAAGATGATTAAATCAGTATTATGTTGTCATTGATGTCAACTAGCTTGATAGTACTTATCTTGTAAGTTACTATATCGACACATGTGAAGAAAGGTGAAAGAGATGAAGAACATAAATATCTACATGAGGAAGATGTATATATCAGATAAGGATAAGGAATACACTGAGTAACTTGTTTATGAGTCTATGACTTGATGATATAAACTTTATTATGTTGCATTCATCTATTATGAAGAATAGAGCTGAAAGACACAAAGCAGTGTTGTCAGTAAATAAGGCATTCCAGTATACACCGACAGAGTGTAGTGTATACCGAGCATAGTGTTAACCGAGCTTGTGTTCACCAATGCATTTCTTTGTTAACCGATCAAAATAGAAAGGAATTAAATGATCAGTTTAGCTGATAAAGTGATGAGCTGTAAAGTGTATGAAATCGAGGTAACAAATAAGGTTTGTTATGAAGATCTATGGCTAACATAATTCAAGAAAGATCTAATGGAGTAGATTGAAATGTGTTACTGACACATTAACTGAAGAAGGTTAGAGTGGCAAAATCAATGAATAAGATTAAGTGGCAAAATTTGATGGACAAAAAGAAAATGATTTACTCGTCTCTATAAGAGACATTGGTTTCATTGTTGAAAGACGCTAGAAGAAGAAGATACTGCAAAATTATCACGTGAAGGAGTTTTCATGCATTCTGATCATACTGGTTATTGAGAACCGAACTACAGAACAATTATTGAGCTAGAGAGAGTAATTACCGACGGACAGTAAGTTGATATAGTATTGAATCTGAAGTGATATATTGATCAGAAAGATTTGAATGAGCTGAACATTGATCTGTAAACTAAAATTGAAGTTGTTTGAAGGTAGATCATCTACTGTTACATATTTAACCATTGTACACAGTCAAATCTCTTAACCGAGTGGACTAAGAAAGTCTTTTTGATGTCTCATTCATAGAGTGAACATTGTTATCCTGTCAACCCTAGAGTGACTGCTAGTTGGATGATAACTTCTGGTCTAAAATCCTCTAACAAGGTCACACCTAACAGTGTGTTTGTAAACTTTTAACAGGGTTGGGTCTTCACCAACCTCACTTTAGAAGAGTGAACATTTTTGGGTTGCTGGTCCCAGGTGGTTTTTCGCTTCATAGGGTTTCCACATTAAATCTCTTGTGTTATGTGTTGATTGTGATATTTGTTTGTTATCATACTTTTCATATTACATGTTAGATTTGATCGGTAACTACTATAAGTTTTAAACTGACAATCAGTAAAAACACAGACAATGAAATTATTTTATGTTTATCGAGTAGCAGAAGTTGAAGAATTTGTTTTGGATTATACATTTTGTTTTGGGACACTGGATAACTGATTCACCCCCCTCTTAGTTATTCTAATAATTGGTATCATAGTTTTGGTTTCTTAGAATAGAGTTTTAAGGACTCTAGCAAAAAGGTCTCAAGATGTATAAGAGGGAAGTGCCAAAACTAAACAAAGAGAACTTCGCAGTATGGCAAAGTTGGATGAAGTTGCACATATCTGGAATTGGGAATTCTGCACTAGAACTGATGGAGAATGGCTACATTGAACCGACACTAGGTCCCCTGACACTTGATCAACTGAAGGATAGGCATGAACATAGTATTACTATGATGGAACTTGCTACTACCTGTACCGATGCCAAATTTGAAGACATTAAGGGATGCACAACTGCCAAAGCCATGTGGGATAAACTGACTCAAATATATAGTGGAGATGTGAATGTTAAGAGAGCCACAGCAGAAAGCCTAAGAGGTTGATTTGATGATACTAAGATGAAAGAAGGTGAGAACATTGTGCAGTACACAAACAGACTAAAAGAAGTAGTACATGCTATTAGAGCATTCGATGGAGTTATTGAGGATGAAATAGTGATAAGAAAGATTCTCAGAACTTTGCTGCCAGTTTATGCGATCATGATCTCTGCAATTCATGAAACAAGGGCTACATCCAACCTTACTCTTGACACACTGATTGGTAAGCTTACAACCTTTGAACTGAATAAATTTGACAATAGTGTTGTACCTTCTGTTGAATCCACTTTCATGTCCCCTTTGAAGATTGGTAAGTCTAGTAGTAGGAATAGTAAGAATAATGATAGTGATAGTGGTACCGACGATGAGCTTGATGAGCTTGATGAGCTTGAAGCTCTTATGGCCAGAAGATTACCCAATGGTAAAGGAAGGTATAGAGGTAAGCTACCTTTGGCATGCTTTAACTATAAAAAAGTTGGCCACATCGCTGCTAGATGTCTGAATAAGAAAGATGATGATAGATTCGAAGGAAGCTATGGGAGAAGAGTCAACAGAGGCTACTGATACAACAATAGAGATAACCGAGATAGCTATGACAAAGGGAAAAAGGTATGTTACATAGCTGAAGAATTTGAATCTGAATCTGACACTAATGATGATGTAGAAGTAGTATTTGTTGCTATGAAAGATGATTTAGAGGAAGAAGAGAAACATGAAGAAACATCACTGATCTCTAAAGTAAGCAAAAATGATACATGGATCATAGACAGTGGTTGTACACATCATATGAGTGGTGATATAGATAAATTTGATCTACTTGATGAATATGATGGAGGATCTGTAAGGATGGGAAATGATGCACCCTATATGGTAAGAGGTAAAGGTTCACTGATGATTAATGATAGAATAAAATGTGAAAATGCATATTGGGTAGATGGACTAAACTATAATTTGTTAAGTGTGGCACAGATGAATAACTCAGGCCACCGACTTTCTTTTGAGAGCAGAAAGGTAAGAATCTATGATGATGGAGGAAGACTTGTTGGAACCGGTGCACAATCCAGATGTAATCTATTTTATCTTGATATGGATGAGTCTTCTTGTTTATTAATAAAGGATGAAGATGCATGGTTGTGGCATAAAAGGTTATGTCATGTGAATTTTGATAACATGATCAAGATTAGTAAGAGGAAAAGAGTTAGAGGGTTGCCTAACTTATCAAAACCGCATCATCCTATGTGTCATGAATGTCAGAAAGGTAAGATGACTAAGTCTAGTTTTAAAAGCAAAGACTACTCAACAAAGAAGATACTTGAGTTGGTTCATACTGACCTATGTGGTCCTATGAGAACTCAAAGTTATTATGGTGATAGATACTTTATTCTTTTTTTGATGACTATACTAGACTGATGATAGTTATGTTCTTAAAAGAAAAATCTAAAGCATTTAAGATGTTTAAGTGGTATAAGGAAAAGGTAGAAAAAGAGAATGGAAAAGAGTTAAAATGCTTAAGATCTGATAGAGGAGGTGAATTTATCTTTGATAAATTTACTAATTTTTGTAATGAGAATGGTATTAAAAGACAGGTCTCTACATCGAGAACACCTCAGCAGAATGGGATTGCTGAAAGAAGGAACAGGTCAATCATTGACTATGCAAGGACACTAATGTTGCAAAAGAATATTTCTTAGACATACTGGAGGGAAGCTATCAGTATAGCTGTATATGTGCTTAACCGAGTACAACTGATGAAGGACACCAACCGAACACCTTATGAGCTATGGTTTAGACACAAACCTACTATAAGTTATCTCAGGATTTTTGGAAGAAAATGTTTTATTCTGAAAGATGAGAGAAATGGGAAATTTGATTCTAAAGGTGATGAAGGAATATTCTACTAAGAGTAAAGCATACAAATGTCTAAATAAGGTTACAAAATGATAATTGAAAGTAATAATGTCCGTGTTGATGAGTTTGATGACAAGAACATAGAGGAAGCTAGAAAGGAACTAGAAGACTATGGTAGATTCACTTACATTGAACTTCCTGACTATCTACCGAAGTCACAACCTGTGATAACCAGTCAACAGGAAAATAACCTTGAGGAACAGGAAAGGGAAATTGACAAACAAGATAGAGCTACCGAGCAAGCACATGAACCTGAACAGGATGAGCAAGAAAGGAGAAACTGAGTATTGGCTAGTTTTGTCAGAATACATCATCCCGAGACACAAATTATTGGAGATAGACAAGATGGCATGTAGACAAGAAGAAAAGAAAGATAAGGTACATGTCTAGTTTGTGAATTTGAACGAAAAAATGTGAAAGTTGCATTAGAGAATGAAGAATGGGTTAATGCAATGAAAGAGGAAATAGAACTATATCATCTTAAAATGGAAGCACTTCCATGTTAAGAGTGTTTAGCCCTCTGAGTAAGTGGTTTGGGGTCATATTGGATGCCTTGAATCGATCTTTGCATTTATTTGGCTTTTCTCCCCACTTTCCACTTCTTCCCCGCACTTGATTTCATCATTCTAGGTGAAATTAGGGCTAGGCTCTTAAGGATTCTCTTGAATTTCCCTCTTCTATGGCTCTATTTTCTAGGTAGGGTTTAGAAATGGATCCTCCTAGGCTTCATCATAGTAATCATAGGATTTTATGTCTATCTCTGACATTCTATCTTGTTTTGGCATTAGTTCTAGGTTTGTGGGCATCCCCGGGACCTCCTGACTTGGTTCTGAGTCAATTTGGGACCAGGGTGAAGGTCAAGTTAGAACTTGACTAGGTCAGGGTCGAGCTAAGACCCTAACTAGGTCAGGGTTGAGCTAAGATCCTGACTAGGTCAGGTCCAACCTCGAATTTGACCCCTTCCTCCAAAATTACAATTTCCAAAATTTTCGAGCTTTGGGCTTCCGGGAGATTTATTTTCCCACCTTCGGGTTGGCCATTTCGGGTTTCAAGATGGTAAATCTTTTAATTGCATTTAATCTAGGTATATTTTCTAAAGGTGAGGGCCTAATTGGGATTTAATTCTCCAAGGTGGCCCATCTAGAGGAGTGTGCCCTAGATCACTATAAAAGGAGGCCTTCCTCTCTCATTTTCACATCAAGTTTTCATATCTCATCTCAAGTTTTCATGTGCAAGCTCTCAAGCTCTCAAGGTGATCAAGCAAGCATCCATTCAAGCATTCAAGTCTTCTTCTCCATCCAAGTTCTCCATTGAAGATCAAGGATTCAAGCATTCAAGCCATTGAAGGGATTTGGTTCAAGCATTCAAGATTTATCATTCAAACCCTAGATCTAGCCATCAAGATGGTGTGATTGTCCTTCAAGATCCTTTGTTCATCTTCAAGATCCATTTCTTTCTTCCATCAAGGTGGATTCCAAACATACAATCATGGAGGTTTGATTTACATTTATTGTTGTGTTCAAGCTTTCATATCAATATACTTGTTTACATTTCAAATACAATTGCATATCTATTGAATGTCATAGCTTCATTGTTAGATCTACTTCTACTACTTGCTAGCATTCTGCATTTCAATTTCAATATTAAGGTTGATTCCAAACTGGGGTTTGACCAAGGCAAACCCCCCAACCAAACAAACAAAACCATTTTTCTTATAGATACAGGTGCAAAATTTTGGATTTGAGAGTGAATTTGGATACCCTTTTCGGTGAACTTCTGGGATCTGCGAACAGAATTCAAATCGGACTTCAAATAAAGAATGTGGTATTTGACCTTTTATGAGGGTCAAACCCGAGCTAAGCCATCTTGAGGAAATATTTTTGGGTTTTCTTTGTCTCAGCATTTCTAGTATAGGACAAGTTTCAAATTTTCCTGAAAGTGTACATAGACATCAGAATTCAACATTTTCCAGATTTGCCCTAATTTGAGGTTAGTACTTGTATTTCAATTATTCTATATTCTAAACATAATCCTCCAAATAGGGAAATATTGGATTTACTTTCTCTCTTCCATATTCTTCACAAAATTGATTCAATTGTGTATTGACCTTGCGGTTGATCAAATTGGATCTCTTCTTTGGGGAATTTGGGTTTTGAGAATAGTGTAGACACCGAAAAATCCTTCAGAAAATAAATTATTTTTGTTTTCTGAAAATCTTTGATGACATCATCATTTATTAATTAATTAATTAATTTATTTTTATGGCATTAAATCCCTCTCTCTTAATTAAAAATCTTTAATTAAAGAATCTAGCCTAAAAATGTCATTTGGACATTATCCCTAATTTATTAATTATTTAATTAATAAATTGACCAAAAAACTTCAAAAATAAATTAATTTATTTTTTATCCCAAACTTGGCCAATTTCCTTAAGACCACTAACCTCTTCCAAAATCTTCTAATCCCTTCTTAATTTCGATTAAAAGGCTAATCCCATCTTTTCTAACCCTAATCCCAAGGTTAAATATTTAATTAAGGTTAAATATTTAATTTTCATATTTATTAAAAATATTTTAATAAATATTCTTAAAACTTAAGCTTTTGGAATGAATAACTTTTATTCCATGAAACTAAGGAGAAATCTAGACTCTTCTAGAATCTTCTCAAATCCACCCTCTTCACCCATCCTAATCCTTTTTTTTGTCCTAATCTAATCCTAATCCTACCCTTAAACCTTTGTGCAATCCTAACCAAGCTTAAGACTTTCCTAAACCAAAGCAAAGTCTTTCCTTCCAAATATCTCAACCACAAAGCATTTATTGCTTCCCCAAAGTCTTCAAAGCCTCTTAAAGCCCATTCATTGCTCTTACAAGCATTTATTTGGAGAGTTATGAGCTTGGAGCCCCCTTTGTTGACTCCTCTTTGCCCTTCCCTTCATCCACTCACCTTGTGACATGTGTCACCTCCTGATTGGCTAAGAACTAGCACAATCCATGTGCTTCCCTTTGAGTGAATCTTGGCCTCTCTTAAAGATTTCAATCCTGGCCATTCATTCCTCCTACCCCAAGCCTTTAGAAATCCTATAAATACCCTCACTTCCTAAGGCAAATCATCTTTCAACTCTCAAACTCAATAGCAAAGTTATAATGCCATTTTCATTCTAGCATAAGCATAAACTCATCATTTTAGATCATTTTCAAGCTTGAATTACATCTAAATTAGCTTAATTGGATTAACATAGATTCATTTCTTGTTTAATCAATCTTAGTTCATCATTTAGCTTTGCATATTTGTGTATTCTTGAGGCCTTTTGAGGCAAAATAGGTTCCTCATACCTATTTTGTGTCATTTTGGGTCTTTTTGATCCTCAAAATCATTTATCTTGCATGCTCCAAGTGCTTGAGTTTGCACACCCACATCCATTTATATCCAAGCATATCAAACGGTGCATGGGCGCATCCGTTTTAGGCTTAAACTGAGGTGGCTTTGATTTTAGTTTGTTTACCATTAAATTTGATTTGATTACATGTTATGACGTTTGTTTGTCTTTGGCTTTCAAAATAGGTTTAGGTGCACGCTCAAATCCTAGTCTACATTCTGGCACGCCCGGTGGGACTCAAACCACAATCATTTTGATGAAATTATACTTTATATACTTGTATTTTGTAGGAAACAAAAGAAATGTCGCCTTCATGAAAAGAAATGTCGCCTACAGCAAAGAAATGTCGCCTTCAAGCAAAGAAATGTCGCCTTCATGAAAAGAAATGTCACCTACATACAATCCAGTCACGCCTTCTTGCAATGAAATCATGCCTCTGAGGAAAGAAATGACGCCTATGAGCTCTGTTTTCACGCCTGCATAACTGAGATTTTCCTGTGATCGACAACTTCTCTTCCGTCCCAGAATTCTTCTTCTGTCGCCTGCATGTAAAGAAATCATGCCTGTAACGAAAGAAATCACGCCTCTGCTTTTTTATCTGTCACCTTTTTAGGTACAGAATGTCGCCTGTAAGAATTAAATGTCGCCTCTGAACTTTCCAGCGTTGCCTATAAGCTGGACAGTGTCTCTTTTTGGTTTTTTATCTTGAGGTTCTAGGGACTGGTTTTTGTTTATTTCTCTTATTACAGCAAAGGTCAAACTCAATCTCGAATGAAACTAAAGGAATGAACTTAGGTCCTAAGTGTCATTGTCAATTTGAAAATCAAACCAAATCTCTAATGCACTAAAGGAACAAACAACTCTATTCCCTCATCTGTTTCAGATTTCAAAGCAAGCAAACAAATTCAATCTTGAGTGATCTAAGGGATAAAACAAAGCTTTTTCAAAGTTCTTAAATCAACTCGCTAATCAAATCTTGAATGCACAAAAGGAAAGAACTTGCAAACGTTCAATTCATTTACATTTTGAGGAAAAGAACAAATCAAAATCTAATCACGAGTGTCTTCATTTCAAAGTTCAAACATCACTTAATCAAATTTGGGAAAATGAACAAAATCTGCTTGATGTGCATGTAGGAGTTTTTCAATTCTTGCATAATCCTTGTTAGAGTAAGCAACGTGGAACATTTGAACTTGGACAAGTTCACCTGTTCTGCTTTTAGCGAGGCCTGTCCAAGGAGAAGCGCTTCCTCCTCGGAGAACGACCTCAAACCGGTATCCCCCCCGGCCGGTATACAAATAAGTGAATACCAAAAGAATCGCTTACATCTCCTAATCGCCGGGCATTCGTGCCAAACACGTGTCTGGGGATGGTAAACATTCCTCTCCCCTAGCATAATTGGCAAGGCTCTTAAGTGAGTCACGGATGATCAGCAAAATCGGGTATGGAGACACCACGGAACTATTAAAAACCTGATAAAATAGAGGCTACCCTATCTACATCTGAAAGTATCAAAATCCTTGTGCAAGGATCGATTCCAAGGGGTTTACCGGGTCGCCTCAAGATTACTCACCATTTGTATTCCCTTCTGGGGGATACCAAGCTGTGGGCAAGCGATTTTGATACTCACCTTCCTTAGGTAGATCTGTTTGAAGTGCTTGACAGTCAAAGACTCCGTGAAAACACTTGTTGAAACATACACTTTCAAAGCTTTATCAGAGTCAGTCATCCTGTTTGTATCCCGCAAGGTTGCTTTGTCCCTTGTGGAGATTGCTTCGACTTTAACTTTTGCCATTGGAAATATTTGCCTCAAAATCAGAAGCCTCTTTTCCAAGTGATGCCCAGCAAAAACAAACATCCTAAAGCAAAGTTGCCCAAATCCCAAGCCTATCAAGAGCGAAAAGTTATCAAGAAGAACACCAAGACCTATCAATCCATTATCCAAGCAACCCAAGCAGAGGAGAAGTCCCAAACCAAACTTGAGAACATTGCCCATAACGCCGGCATCAAATAGTTCGCCTTCCGTTTCCGAGTTAACCATCACTTTGTTAACCTTGAGCCAGAAGATTAGCCAAAATCCTTGTTCATGTCTTGTTCCATCTTCAGATCTTGAAATCTTGTCTCAAACAGCCTTGCATCTTGGTTTCATCCTAGTTTCACCCTTTGCATCAGCATCAAAACCTTAGTTGCATTTCAAAACATCATAAAGTTGCATTTTCATTCATCTTCCTACCAGCATTCTAGAATCAATCCTTGTCATCCGCATTGTCCCTTTAGATAGAGCACTTGTCCCTTCACCCTTCAATACCTTTTCCACCAGCATCCCCCCCATCAGCTTTCCATATCTTTCCAGCAGATCCATCATCTTTTGCTCCAAATCCAGAGTTCCACCAACACTTAGTGTTCTACCTTTTGAGTTGTTCCTATCCCATATCCAAGATCAGAGACCATCATCCTCTTTTTTGACACAACGTGTTGTCATAAAGAAATCAAACCTTGTCCTTGCATAGCCATCATCTCGAGCAAGAGATTGGAGTGTATTGATAAGAAACTAGTTGACCGAAGATCATCAGTCTATCTTAGGTTGACCCCATCATATATCTGATCCTCCATTTGGGAAAAACAGCAGCTCATCTGTTGACCACTCAGTAATCTTTCACCAGCTTTTCACCAGCAACCTATCCTTCCTCCACCGTCTTGATCCATATCCGTTCCATCCAGCTTCCATCATCGCCATCTTGATCCCTGTCTTTGCATTTGCATCTTAGAAGTCATCATCTTTAGAAGTTCATCAACTTTGCATCCATCAACATCTTTTAGCCAAATATTTTGCATACATTTAGCACTTGCATCTCCATGCCTGTTGAGACCAGATCTCGGAAAAGAAGAAGCATGAATCCTTATCCACCAACAACCTCATCCGATCCCAAACTTTTCACCAACGCCATGATGACCTACAATCCCTAGATCCAAGCCAGTAACCCATGTGAAGATCCAAACATCCCTTCATCTCCGTTGGCAAACCAAGCATTTGTAAAACCTCCAGAAAGCCCACCAGCAACCAATGCCCTTGTACCACAACATCAGCAAAGCACGTTTGCCCACTATCTGCCAGAAAGTACCTCCATCCCACCATCTCTCTATCCACGCATCCCCATCAAAACTATCCAAGTTCCAGCACAAGCGTATTCTCCGTTTGTCCAATCATTTCTCGATCCTATCATGCAAACACCCCAAGAGCTTTCCACCATTCCCCTTTTCTTGCAAGGAAGCCTCGCCAGTCCCGCAACAAAAGCTGCAACACCATCCGCTCCATCTCATACCCCTTTTGCTTCATCATCTGCTATGGCTGCCCAAGCCCAAATCCAACACTTAACCCAAAGTCAGCTTCCACCTCTCACGCAAGCTTTTACACCAAAAGCTTCGCCACCATCCGCAAGTCAAGCAATGCCTTTTACCATTAAAGGAGCACTGTCACCCTTCACCCCCCAAGCACCCGTACCTTCTTCTTTGGGGTTAGCGCAATCACTTTCCATTCTGACCTCATCTTTCTCTTGGGTGTTTCCTTCATTTTCCTCCTCACAAGCATCCGCTCAACCACAACCTCAACAAGCTCCTTTCTCTCAACCATCATTCATGTCCCAAGCTCCCGTTGCTCCTACCATTCTATCATCCACTGCAGTGCACCCTAACACAAGCTCTCAGTGGGGCCTTACACAAGAAGAAATGAAGGCATGGGGGATCCCATCTCAGTCCCCTACATCTATGGTTGCAAGTCAACAAACTGCCTTCGTCCAAGCAACACAACAGCAACTACCCCAAACACCGCCAGCTTCAAGCTATTCGTCCCAAATCCCAAATACCTTTCAGCAAGTTACACCACCTTAACAGCCAACTTTCCCCAGCTATCTTACCCCATCACCCTTTGCTTCTAGCTTTCCCACATCTGTTCCACCTCTAAGTAACGCAGGCATGCACCCAACTTATATCAGCCAAACCCAAAGCCAACATTAGCAACTACCACCATCATACCCGCAAGCAACATCATTGCAACAGCCTCCCCCACAGCAACCACATGTCCCCTTTCAGCAAACACCCATCATTCCTCCACAACAGCAAGTCCCTTGCTATCAGCCCCAGCAACAAATCCCTATCATCCCCCAGCAACAACAAGTTCCCACCCATCAGTTACAACAGCAAGTTCCAAATGACCAATATCAGCAAGCAGTCCCACAACAACCGCCAGTTCAACAACAACAAGTAGCCCAACAACATCAAGCGGTCCCATATCAATATCCCCCTATGCCACACCAGCAATATCCCCAGCAACCATTGCCCCAAAATCAGTTCCAACCCATTTATCCACAGCAAGCGCCATATCTAGTTCCACAGCTTCCATCACAAGCAGAAGTCCCAGTTCCCTCGCCACTCAATGCTGAGTGGGAAGCAATGAAAAATGCTCTAAAAGAGCTACAAAGCGGAACAGAGAATAAAACATACAAGTTCGAAGAGGTGTGCTCATATCCCTTCGATCAGTCTATAGCAACTATCCCTTTCCCCAAGCATTTTGAGATGCCCAAGTTCGACAAGTATCGGGGGAAAGGAGATCCAGTAAACCATATCAAAGAGTTCTACATGGCGTGCCAAGAAGTGGCTTACAGTGATAACTATCTCCTGTGCCTGTTTCCCAAAAGCTTGGGAGGAACTGCTGTTGAGTGGTTTTACAAAATACCACATGGGACAATAAAAACCTTTGCTGAACTCTCTGAGAAGTTCATCACACACTATGCCCATAATGTGGAGAATGAGTTGTCCTTGCTAGACCTATGCAACTCAAAGCAGAAAGATGGAGAAAGCCTTGTAGAATACTTGCAAAGATGGTAGAATCTTACAACCAGGTTATCATATCAGCCGCCAGAGAAGCATCTAACAAAGATCTTCATTGATAACCTACATCCAAAGCTATCCCATCACATGCGAATGAACTATCTCCAGACATACCAAGACATCAAGAGCAAAGACATAGGCATCGAGAAAGCTCTCCTAGATGAAGGCACTATTCGTCACTTCAAGGATGATTCCAAGAACAAACCCAACAATGATAAATCCCGTTACTGGAATCGTAACAAGAATGTTGTTACAGATGGAGCCACTGACACTAAGAATGTACAATTCGTTGTGGCTAGTCCTACACCAGCTCAAACATACCAACCGCCACAAGCGCCCATCTATCAGCAACCACCAGCTCCCGCATATCAAGCACCTATTTATCAGCAGCCTCCTCAAGCTCATCAACCACCTGTGCAACAGTATCAGCAGCAATACCAACAGCAGCAGCCAGCACGTCAAGGCAATCCTGTTAATGCAGTTAACGTTGCCCCAAGGCAGAACAAACCCAACAATCAGAACAATCCAAAGAGGACTTTCACACCTTTGGGTGAGCCTCTGGATCAGATCTTTTATCGGCTAGCCAAGGCAAATATGATCACATATCCACCCATTCCACAGAAGGATGACAACGCACCAAAGTCTGATTGGTATAAAGAACATGAATACTGTGATTACCATCATGTGAAAGGACACACAACATTGAAGTGCATGCGGCTTAAGAACTACATCCAGGATCTCATTGATCGCAAGGAGATCCAGGTCGATGCACCAGCTCAAGCTTCACCCAACGCTGGTTTGCAAATATATCAAAATGTGTTCCCTCAACACGATACCGGGAAGAATCAAGCCAACGCCAATTAGCCCCAAAATTGTGGCAAAGGCAAGCAAGATCACACAGCGGCCTACATCAACTATGACAAGTATGTCGGATGCATAACTCAAGTTGAGCCCATCCAAGATGAGCCCACCATCAATACCATCCACGTCAAAGGGCCGGATCGACAATGTGCTGCAACTACCTGCAGTGGTAGGATAACTGTTGCCGGTGCTCCTCCAAGATCAGCTGCTCCTCCAAGGCCAACATCTACTGCATCCATAACACAGTCTAACACCAGGCCAGCATCAAATGCACACGCAACACAGCATAATGCACCAAGAGCACAATACAATATCATAGAGCATCTTGGGAACATGCCAGCCCAAATATCTATCTTGGATTTGCTTCGCACATCACCCATCCATCAGGAGATCTTGGACAAAGCTCTAAAAGAAGGTCATGTCCCCACGAACATTAACACAACTCAGTTTGAAACTCTTGTGGGACACCTATCAGCAACATGTGCCTTGTCCTTCAAAGAATCTGATATACCAGATGTCGCTCCTGACCATACTCTCCCTCTCCGCATTGCTGTCATGGTCAGAGATTTTGCCATCAAACGAGTTCTAGTGGATAATGGCTCAGCCCTCAACTTGTGCACATTAAAATTCATCAAGAAGATCGGGTTCACGGAGGCCGACATACAACATGAGCAAATCACTATCAAAGCATATGATAACTTGGAGTGTACCTCTGAAGGTACTATAACTTTACCTATCCAGCTAGGCCCAGCAACGCAAGATACTCTCTGCCACATTGTTGATCTTGACCTACCGTTCAATATCCTCCTCGGTCATCCATGGATCCATTCCATTAAAGCTGTACCATCTACTTACCATCAGTGCATCAAGTTTCCACATCAAGGCACTGAGGTTACCATCCACGCTGACCCTAACCCCTTCGCATACTGCCTTGCGATGGAAGCATCTTTCCCTCATTCTACTCATTGTCCTGGAACTGATATTGGTACTTCTATTGCTAGCTCATCCCGATCCCATCGCGATCCAGAGACCATCCTCTCTTCCACCTTATCATCCATCAAGATTAACAACCAGGGTTGTGGTGAATATAGCCTCAGTGATGCATTTTCTGTAGGGGCTCTTCCACGTGATCCACATACTCAAGGGCGCCCAAGTTGTCAAAAGAAGCCTGTTGAGGAACATTATAAGCTCAAGCAGATAGGAAACATGACTTTTGAATCCCATGGCAATATAAACAGCGAAGAGATGGAGCCGGATATTAACAAATGGTTATACAAAGATCCCCCATCACGTGACACCCAACTTCTTGAGTACTTCAAAGAGAAATACCCAATCCCCTACAAAAATGTCACAGAACACTATAACTATCAAGGTGGTGGTCTAGGACCACAAGAGGACGGAAATTTGTTTCCTATCATACCATCCTAGAATCCAGAACAGCAAGGACTTGGCTTTAATACCCCTCGCATGCTTGAACAAGAGCCCAATACCACAACTACGGGCACTAACATGACCAACGTGAACTTTTCGAATAGCCAGGATGACCTCGTGGAAATTGAAGACATCCCCAAAGAGAAAGACATCCGATCCTACGATGATATCTTTGCCGACGACACCCTCCTGGGGACTTCTGTTCTCCAACAACTCTCCATTAACCTCATAGATCTTCCCCTCACAAACCCCGACCTCATAGATTGGGACCAACCAAGCATCGCACACATCGATGAGTTCCAAAGCGCACAAGCACTCCTAGAATTCATGGGGGCATCAGGTCCAGCAAGCAATCAAGATCCAACATCAACCTCTGTCTATCAGCTTCACCCAGAAGGATATTTTGGGGAAGAGGCAAGCTTTAGTCACAAAAATGAAATAGCAAGAGAACATCATGAGTCTTTATGTGAAAACCCCCTTGGGGCACATTCTGATTCCAAAATAGTAAAAATAAAGGGCGTATCTTCTAGTGAAAACCTGGCAATTCAGGCGCTAGAAGATGAAGCCTTGCCTCTTCCCCCTATTCAAGATTATAGACCAGAGCAATCTCCAATCATCATAGAAGAGACCAAGCCAATCAACTTGGGAACAGAAGAATGTCCAAGGATCACCTACATTGCAGTCAACCTAACAGAAGGAGAAGAAATCGCTCTCAGTGCCTTGCTCAAGGAATCCATCATCAACTTTGCATGGTCATACGCCCACATGCCTGGGCTTGATCCAAACCTTGTTGTTCATCATCTATCAGTAGATCCAAACGTCAAGCCAGTGAAGCAGAAGCTAAGGAAAATGCATCCAAAGGTAGCATTGCTCGTCAAAGCAGAGCTTGAGAAGCTCCTCCAAGCTAAGATCATCAGAGCAATAAATTATTCAGAGTGGATCTCCAACATGGTACCTGTCACAAAGCCTTCAGGAGACATCAGAATATGCACTGATTTCAGAGACTTGAACAAGGCATGCCCTAAGGATGACTTCCCATTGCCAAACATAGACATGCTTGTAGACCTCACAGCGGGTCATGAGATGTTATCATTAATGGATGGTTTTTCAGGCTACAACCAAATTCATATAGCGGAAGCAGATCAACATAAAACAACATTCACAACCCCATGGGGTACCTTCTGCTACAACATGATGCCATTTGGGCTAAAGAATGCAGGAGCAACATATCAGCGAGCAATGACAACCATTTTTCATGACATGATCCACAAGATCCTTGAAGACTATGTGGACGATATCCTTGCAAAATCCAAAACAAGGGATGAACACCTCAACATCCTAGAACGTGTGTTTGATCGTCTGAATCATTATGGCTTAAAGCTTAATCCTAAGAAATGTGTCTTTGGTGTTACATCTAGCAAGCTTCTAGGCTTCATCGTCTCTAGACGAGGCATAGAGATCGATCCTAAAAAGGTAAAAGCAATAACGGAGATGCCTCCACCAAGAAATCTCAAACAGCTCAAAAGCCTACAGGGCAAGCTTCAATCAGTACGGCGGTTCATCTCGCAACTAGCGGACAAGTGCCAACCATTCTCACATCTCTTATGCAAAGACACCAACTTCAAGTGGGATCCCATATGTCAAAGAAGCTTTGATAAGCTCAAGGAGTATCTAGCTAATGCTCCAATCCTAGTACCACCGGTTTCAGGATGCCCACTCATCCTTTACATCTCAACAACAGCTACAGCACTAGGGGCACTCCTAGCACAACATGATGATGAAAATAGAGAGCGAGCTATCTACTACATCAGTCGCACTCTTGTGGGCTATGAGCTTAACTATTCACCCATGGAGAAAGCATGCTTAGCAGTGGTCTTTGCCACTCAAAAACTTAGACATTACGTGCTTAGCCACACAATCAAGCTCATATCAAAGGTGGACCCTCTTAAGTATCTGTTATCAAGGACAACCCTCACAGGCCGTATGGCAAAATGGGTCATGTTACTCAGCGAATTTGACATTCAGTATGTAGATCGCAAAGCAATCAAAGGGCAAGTCATTGCCGATCAACTAGCAGAAGCACCACTGGTGGATGCCTATCCACTAATCATGGAATTCCCCGATGAACATTTATGCATGATTGAAGAGCAGCCCATGTGGAAACTATACTTTGATGGTTCCAACACATCCCATAGCTCTGGGGCAGGAATCCTATTCGTCACACCTCAAGGTGACTATATTCCAAAATCATTCAAGTTGGGATTCCCCTGTACCAACAATATTGCAGAATATGAGGCACTCATCTTAGGTCTCAAAGCAGCTATCCAATGGAACATCACAGAATTACAAGTATTTGGAGATTCACAGCTGATTATCAAACAAGTCCTAGATAAATATCAGACAAAGGATGACAAATTGCTACCCTACAAGCAACTGGTGGATAAACTGAAAGAGCATTTCCTACATCTACAATTCAATCAGATCCCAAGGCTTCAGAACAAAGCAGCAGATGCAATGGCAACCATCGGATCCTTATTGGAAATACCACGAGACGCATCACAGTATGAATTTCTAGTCGAGCAGCTACATTCACCAGCTTATGAGAACGCCGATGCAGACATGGTGTGTGTCTTGGTTGGTCCTCAATCCCCATGGTACCACGACATCCATGCATATCTAAAAAATGGTATCATATCTCCCCATCTCACCAATAACCAACGCCAAAACCTTATTCGCAGAGCTTCCTGCTACACTCTTGTAGCCAACACCCTATATCGTCGCGGGTATCATAATGTCCTATCTAGATGTTTAGACTCAAACGAGGCCATCCTGGCCTTACAAGAAGTTCACGCTGGAATTTGCGGTGCCCACACGAGTGGCATGGTTCTAGCAAAGCAGCTGCTTAGAGTTGGATATTATTGGCCAACAATGGAACATGATGCATGTGAATTTGTCAAGAAATGTCTCCCATGTCAACAGCATGCCAATTTGATACATACACCAGCATAGGATCTACAGCCTATTGCACCACCATGGCCTTTTTCATGTTGGGGCCTCGACCTCGTTGGCTTGATCACCCCCCTCTCTTCGGATGGACACAAGTATATCATAATAGCCACAAAGTACTTTACCAAATGGGTTGAAGCGATTCCACTCACGCTAACTACTGGCATCCAAATATCCAAGTTCATCCTCTATCATATCATTTGTCGCTTCGGCATACCATCTACCATCTTCACAGACCATGGCACACCTTTTGAAAACCAGCATGTGGATGATCTATGTGCCAGACTCCACATCCATCACCGTTTCTCCAGTCCATATTTCCCTCAAGGAAATGGCCAAGCTGAGGCAACTAACAAAACTATCTTGAAAATCCTCAAGAAGGTTGTCAATGATTCTGGTCGTGACTGGCACCTCCAAATCAATCCCGCCCTTTGGGCCTACCGCACTTCTTATCGCACTCCCACAGGCACCACCCCATACTCCCTTGTATATGGTGCTGAAGCCGTTCTACCGATCAAGGTCGAGCTTCCATCCTTGCGCGTCTCCATGAAGAACTATACAACTGATGAAGACTATCGTGTGGCCCGGCTCACACAGCTAGATCTGCTAGATGAAAAGAGACAGCAAGCCTACGATCACTTGGTTGCATACCAGAATTGACTCAAAAGGAGTTATAACAAAAAGGTCCATCCTAGGCAATTCCAAGTCGGTGACATGGTCCTTAAAGAAAATCAGAAGGTCCTAGCAAATAGAGAAAAGAAAGGCAAGTTTGAGCCTACTTGGTTGGGCCCCTATGTTGTCACCGCATCCTTCGGCTCGGGAGCCTATCAGCTATCAACACCAGAAGGTGAGCCCTTGAATGATCCTATCAACATCATCCATCTGAAGAGGTTCTATGCCTGAACCTGATCCTGCATATATCAGAAAAAGCAAAAACTTCAAAAAAGCAAAAAAAAAGCAAAAAAAGAAAAATAGAAAAAAAAGAAAAGAGAAAGAGAAAATAATCGTCCAACGGTGAAAACTTGGCAATTCAAGCGCCTTGGACAAGTATGTTGGTGAAAACCTGGCAAACAGGTGCCAACATAGTAAACTGAGCTTTTTATCTATTCAGTAGTCCTTTCAGTTACCGTCCTCTTCCTCCATCCATAACAGATTTCCCAGCAGTTCCATCTCCCCTATTTTTCAAGCATTCAGCTTCCATCTTCCTCCAACCCATCTGCAATCCATATCCTATTCCAAAGCTTTGTACCATATCTTGTACCATATCCTTTTCCCTTTCCTGTATAGCGCATTCCTCCCTGTATTTATCCTTCTTGTCTCCGTCCTAGTGAGAGTCCCGCTGAGTGTGATCTTCCTATCCCCAATCCTAAGCTTCTGTACGTATCCCTTGTGCATATCGTTCCTCCTTGTTGTACATAGCCTTTGTCCGTCTTGCAGCAGCATTTGATCAAATATCTTATCCCATCCCCAGCCTCAAAAAATTTGTAGTCCCACTCGAGCCTTGTGCTTCAGCAACATCAATTGTCGACTTATCCTTGCTCATCCTGATTATTCCTTGAACTTCAGCTTTTGCCAGCAAACAACTACACTTATTCTCTCACCAACCCATGGGTCCTTGAGGATATATCGTTCCTCCTGTCTGACCTAATCTTCCATCCTGGTCCTTGAGGATATATCGTTCCTCCTGTCCGACCAATCTTCCCACCATCAATCAAACCTAATCTCTCTCCTTGGCAAAGGATGTCTTTTTGGAGTTATCATTTTGATCTTGGGTTTTGTCCTTTTGATCTTGTTAATCTTTTTGGCTTCTCATTATCCCACCAGGGTCACCATGATTCATTATATCACGGTGTGCTGCGTGTGCGGGTAATCTGGGGCAAGGTCTTTTGATCTTTCGCTTCTACCTGTGAGTTAGTTGTGTGTTTGTGGTTCCTTCAGCATCGGTTTCACCATGTCGCCTCTGCGCTTCATGTGTGATGTTGGGGCAACCCTGTGTGTTTGTTTAGCATCATTCCTCGTCAGTCCTCTGTGACGTTATTGACAGGCCTCGTGATCCCAGTATCCTTGGCAGGTCTCTAACATAGCTATATTAAAACTAGGCTATGCACTCCCGTTTGCACTTGGAGCTATCTGGTCCCTTGCATTTATCATATAGATTAATCTTGCATCTTTGCATACAGCTGCATCTTGCATCTTGCATTTCCATCTCATCTTGCATATCATCCATATTTGTTCTTAGAAGTGAGGTTAGTTATCTCCCCTTTCTTCCTAGGCCTTTCCTTCCTCGTCTCGCCGGGCACACTCTGTCCCAGGGCGTAATCCCTCTTTCTCCTTGTCCCACTGGGCGCATCTTCCATGATTTTGTCCCACCGGGGCATGTTCCTCTTTCTTCCGGTCCACCCAGGCGTCATACCCTCTTCTTCTGATTCTAGCCTCGGCATCTTGTTTTCTTGTCTTTGATGCCATGCCACTTGCGGCATCGCATCAAAGAGGGGCAAAATGTAGACACCGAAAAATCCTTCAGAAAATAAATTATTTTTGTTTTCTGAAAATCCTTGATGACATCATCATTTATTAATTA
Source organism: Chamaecyparis obtusa (assembly GCA_027943335.1). Taxonomy (NCBI): domain Eukaryota; kingdom Viridiplantae; phylum Streptophyta; class Pinopsida; order Cupressales; family Cupressaceae; genus Chamaecyparis; species Chamaecyparis obtusa. Next base: position 218,036 of record BSBK01004751.1, on the reverse strand, counting down.
ATTAATTATTTAATTAATTAATTTATTTTTATGGCATTAAATCCCTCTCTCTTAATTAAAAATCTTTAATTAAGGAATCTAGCCTAAAAATGTCATTTGGACATTATCCCTAATTTATTAATTATTTAATTAATAAATTGACCAAAAAACTTCAAAAATAAATTAATTTATTTTTAATTTATTTTTTATCCCAAACTTGGCCAATTTCTTTAAGACCACTAACCTCTTCCAAAATCTTCTAATCCCTTCTTAATTTCGATTAAAAGGCTAATCCCATCTTTTCTAACCCTAATCCCAAGGTTAAATATTTAATTAAGGTTAAATATTTAATTTTCATATTTATTAAAAATATTTTAATAAATATTCCTAAAACTTAAGCTTTTGGAATGAATAACTTTTATTCCATGAAACTAAGGAGAAATCTAGACTCTTCTAGAATCTTCTCAAATCCACCCTCTTCACCCATCCTAATCCTTTTTTTTGTCCTAATCTAATCCTAATCCTACCCTTAAACCTTTGTGCAATCTTAACCAAGCTTAAGACTTTCCTAAACCAAAGCAAAGTCTTTCCTTCCAAATATCTCAACCACAAAGTATTTATTGCTTCCCCAAAGTCTTCAAAGCCTCTTAAAGCCCATTCATTGCTCTTAAAAGCATTTATTTGGAGAGTTATGAGTTTGGAGCCCCCTTTGTTGACTCCTCTTTGCCCTTCCCTTCATCCACTCACCTTGTGACATGTGTCACCTCTTGATTGGCTGAGAACTAGCACAATCCATGTGCTTCCCTTTGAGTGAATCTTGGCCTCTCTTAAGGATTTCAATCCTGGCCATTCATTCCTCCTACCCCAAGCCTTTAGAAATCCTATAAATACCCTCACTTCCTAAGGCAAATCATCTTTCAACTCTCAAACTCAATAGCAAAGTTATAATGCCATTTTCATTCTAGCATAAGCATAAACTCATCATTTTAGATCATTTTCAAGCTTGAATTACATCTAAATTAGCTTAATTGGATTAACATAGATTCATTTCTTGTTTAATCAATCTTAGTTCATCATTTAGCTTTGCATATTTGTGTGTTCTTGAGGCCTTTTGAGGAAAAATAGGTTCCTCATACCTATTTTGTGTCATTTTGGGTCTTTTTGATCCTCAAAATCATTTATCTTGCATGCTCCAAGTGCTTGAGTTTGCACACCCACATCCATTTATATCCAAGCATATCAAACGGTGCATGGGCGCATCCGTTTTAGGCTTAAACTGAGGTGGCTTTGATTTTAGTTTGTTTACCATTGAATTTGATTTGATTACATGCTATGACGTTTGTTTGTCTTTGGCTTTCAAAACAGGTTTAGGTGCACGCTCAAATCCTAGTCTACAAATAGATCTCATATTTCCCCTTTTACATTTGAATAGCGGTGAATCCATTTTACCTCTATTCATTTTGGTGAACCTGACACGCTTACCCTCCTTCATTTTGTGGATTTAGATGCTCTATTAGATCTCCCTTTGCATTATCTTATGTGTTCACCTTCACTATTCATTTTGGTGAATCCGACATACTCTCCTTTATTTTGTGGATTTAGATGCCCTATTGTGTTAGATTTGTGGTTAATATTTTCTTGCATTAAGATTAGGTTTATTTATGTCCTTGCATTTATATTTCAAAAATCCAAAAAAAAAATTGCAAAATTTCTTTAAAAATACAAAAACATTTCCATTTTCATGCTTTTAGTATTCAACATGTATGATTCTTGTTTTGAGTACTTTGATGAGGCTTTTGTTGTTCAAGATGATAGATACCTTAATGGGGTACATGTAAGTGAGGATGAAAATTGTTCGAATGAGATCTCCATTGATCCTATTCCTATTTCATCTTCCTCTACAACCTCTTCAATTGACCTTTACAAAGATAAGTTAGGGATTGATGTTAATTCTTCTCCTAATCTATGTATTTTCTATGAGCCTACTTTAGAGTATAATTTACCTTCTTTCCCCTTTAGGGATCAAGCTTTAATGACTTATGACACTCCTACAATGTGCTTTATGGATAGGGATGATAATCCTCCTATTTGGGATTCACCTTTGAATTTGGATATTGATTACTCTCTTCCTCCTATTTGGGATGAACCTTTGGATTTGGATGTTGATTACTCTCTTCCTCATGAAACCATTGTGAATAATCCTCCTATTTGGGATGAACCTTTGAATTTGGATATTGATTAATCTCTTCCTCCTATTTGGGATGAACCTTTGGATTTAGATGTTGATTACTCTCTTCCTCATGAAGCCATTGTGGATAATTCTACTTTTTGGGATGAACCCTTGGATAAATACATTGATTTATCCCCTCCCAGTGAAGAATTTTTGATACAAAAGGATGAAATATTCTCTAAAACAAACTTCCCTTATGTGAAAGAAGATGACATTATAAATCCTTCACCTCAATTTAGGATTCCTTCTAGTGATGAGGCATTAGTGGAGAAAGATAAGAATTCCCTTAATGCTCTTCCTCTTAGTGGTGATCTTATGGGAAATCAAGATCCTACCTTACAACCTTCTTACCATAGTATTACTTATATCTATTCCAACCCTTTTCCAACTATGGTTGTGTCTTCCATTCATATCACTTCCTACACTTTTACCAGTATTCCTAATCTTCCTAATCCTAATCCTATATTTCCTAATCCGATTCCTAATTCTCCATCTTCTATTCCTAGTTTTTCCCACACTTATATTGAGGTTCAAACTATGGTTCATGATGTAGATGTGCAAAGATTCTTCAAAGTACCTTATCATTATTATCCAATCCATAAAGATAAGAGAAAAGAATCTCCTTTGACATTTATTCATAATTTTACCCCTCACTCTCTTTTCTCCTCTAGACTGGGGGGCAAGAGGTATATTTCTTCCTATCTTTTAGAATCCATTATATTCCTACTTTGAGCTTAATTGGTTATTCTTTCATGGTTTGTATTATGATAGTTTTTTATCCATTGTTCTTTTCTATTATTCAAGATATCTTTTATAGGACATGTGTTTTGCAAAGATATCCCTTGCCTTTCATCTCTGGGGGGCAAGGTTCTTCCTTCTCTCTCTTTGTCTAGGGAACTGCTTTCCTTGGCTTAGTGGTATTTATTTATATTGCAATATTATTTCATCATATTGACAGATGTTTTGACTATGGATAACCTTCTTACATGAGAAGTTGTTGTCCTAGGTCGTCACTTCTTCTCTATGTTGCAAATTATGTTTTTTATAAACTCTTACCCTTGCTTTAGTGTTAGAGTTGTTTCCCTCATTCCAAAGATTCCTCTTCCTCTTGTTTTACAGGGGGCTTGATGATTGAATCTTTGTTCCTGCTTGATTTATCTTTGAAAGATGATATTTTATTAAGAGTAATCCTCTTTGGTGGGGGTCTTGTTGATAAGATCTCTTTCTTTGAGGATCCTTTTTCCATGAGTGACATATCCTTTTCAAGATTATCTATATTCTTGGATGTAGGGGTCAATATCCCTTGCTAAGGATATGGTGGACATTGTTGTTAACATGATATCTCCTTGCATTGTGAAGTAGGTATCCTCTTTCATCTTTGTTCCTACACTTGGGGGGCAAGGATGCCATCTCCTTCTTTTCTGTCTTCCTGGGATGCACCTCTTTCCTTGGGTAAGCAGTATTTATCTATTATGTGATATCCAATCATACATGAAAATTATGGTTTACATTGAGGATCTATGTCCTTGATCACAACCTCTTTTATTGTTTGACATTGGGTTTCCATGGTTGATATATCTCTCACCTTGGAAACTGAATAGTGTGCTATCCCTCATAAGGGTTACTTTCTTTTCACTTCTTGCATGATATCTCTTTACATTCATCCCTTCCATGGCCTCATAGTAGCTGTGACCTTCTTGGCTTGGACTGGGTGTTGTTTGAGGATATTGTCTTGATGCTGAAGAAAGGCTTTATCCTTGTTCTTTTCTTTCCTTAACATGTCAAAATAGTATGTTTTTGCCATATTAAGGAGGGGGGCATATATAGGGTCTCCCTTGTACTATAGTTTTTTATTTTTTATATGCTAAATCTTGGAAGGTAACGCACATAAGTTGCTAAATCCTGAAAAGACACGCATTTATATGCTAAATCTTCTGATGGTAATGCACATACGTTGCTAAATCTTGAGGAGACACGCATTTTTCAAAATTTTCAATATGCTAAATCCACTGAAGATAACGCACATAAGTTGCTAAATCTTGAAGGGACTCGCATTTCTAGTTTCAAATATGCTAAATCTTGGAAGGTAACGCACATAAGTTGCTAAATCCTAAAAAGACACGCACCTATATGCTAAATCTTCTGATGGTAACACACATAAGTTGCTAAATCTTGAGGAGACATGCATTTCATATTCATAGTGATACAAGAAGGTGGATCTATGGGTATTCCAGAAGCTGTCGGAAGACACATTACAATTACAAGCACAATTTTTGGGTGAACCTATTGGGCTCTCCCTCCAGGGTGATTCAGAGTAAGGTGGGCATCTTACTGGGTGAGGTAATCACTTTCTCCTTTCTCTCTTTTTACTTTCATGCTAGTAGGATAGGATCATGAAGCTATGCTATTTATAGTGTTGCTCTTGTCTTTCTTATGTAATCATTTATTCTTTTATGGTAGCTTTCCAAATATGATATTAACATGAGGAATATTTCTTAGTGATATTTCTTATGCTAATTGATTTTGGTTATTTAGTGCTAACCCTTGTTATTTTGGTTTTATTGTTTCAAACCCTCATGTGTGTATGTTGCATTAGAATCTTGAGTCTAGGGGCTCATGCCTTTAGCTAAGTGTTATTTTATCTCTTTGCAAATCCACTTGGATCTCCTCTTTCTTCTCCTTTACCAAGAGTTTGCATCGAATCCATACTCCTGCTAAAGTGGAGGCTTAATGTATTGTCTTAAAATGGAAGCACTTCCATGTTAAGAGCATTTAGCCCTCTGAGTAAGTGGTTTGGGGTCATATTGGATTCCTTGAATCGATCTTTGCATGTATTTGGCTTTTCTCCCCGCTTTCCACTTCTTCTCCGCACTTGATTTTTTCATTCTAGGTGAAATTAGGGCTAGGATCTTAAGAATTCTCCTAAATTTCCCTCTTCGATGGCTCTATTTTATAGGTAGGGTTTAGAAATGGATCTTCCTAGGCTTCATCATAGTAATCATAGGATTTTATATCTATCTTTGACATTCTATCCTGTTTTGGCATTAGTTCTAGGTTTGTGGGCATCCCCGGGACCTCCTGACTTGGTTCTGAGTCAATTTGGGACCAGGGTAAAGGTTGAGTTAGAACCTGACTAGGTCAGGGTCGAGCTAAGACCCTGACTATGTCAAGGTTGAGCTAAGACCCTGACTAGGTTAGGTCCAATCTTGAATTTGACCCCTTCCTCCAAAATTACAATTTTAAGACTTTCTGGGCTTCAGGCTTTCGAGAGATTTATTTTTCTGCCTCCGGGTCAGCCATTTCGGGTTTCAAGATGGTAAATCCTTTAATTGCATTTAATCTAGGTATATTTTCTAAAGGTGAGGACCTAATTGGGATTTAATTCTCCAAGGTGGCCCATCTAGAGGAGTGTGCCCTAGATCACTATAAAAGGAGGCCTTCCTCTCTCATTTTCACATCAAGTTTTCATATCTCATCTCAAGTTTTCATGTGCAAGCTCTCAAGCTCTCAAGGTGATCAAGAAAGAATCCATTCAAGCATTCAAGTCTTCTTCTCCATCCAAGTTCTCCATTGAAGATCAAGGATTCAAGCATTCAAGCCATTGAAGGGATTTGGTTCAAGCATTCAAGATTTATTATTCAAACCCTAGATCTAGCCATCATGATGGTGTGATCATCCTTCAAGATCCTTTTTTCATCTTCAAGATCCATTTCCTTCTTCCATCAAGGTGGATTCTAAACATACAATCATGGAGGTTTGATATACATTTATTGTTATGTTCAAGCTTTCATATCAATATACTTGTTTACATTTCAAATACAATTGCGTATCTATTAAATGTCATAGCTTCATTGTTAGATCTACTTCTACTACTTGCTAGCATTCTGCATTTCAATTTCAATATTAAGGTTGATTCCAAACCGGGGTTTGACCAAGGCAAACCCCCCAAAAAAACAAACAAAACCATTTTTCTTGTAGGTACAGGTGCATAATTTTGGATCTGAGAGCGAATTTGGATACCCTTTTCGGTGAACTTCCGGGATCTGCGAACAGAATTCAAATTGGACTTCAAATAAAGAATGTGGTATTTGACCTTTTATGAGGGTCAAACTTGAGCTAAGCCATCTTGAGGAAAGATTTTTGGGTTTTCTTTGTCTTGGCATTTCCAGTCCAGGATAGGTTTCAGATTTTCCCAAAAGTATACACAGACATCATAATTTAACATTTTCCAGATCTGCGCTAATTTGAGGTTAGTACTTGTATTTCAATTATTCTATATTCTAAACATAATCCTCCACATAGGGAAATATTGGATTTACTTTCTCTCTTCCATATTCTTCACAAAATTGATTCAATTGTGTATTAACCTTGCGGTTGATTAAATTGGATCTCTTCTTTGGGGAATTTGGGTTTTGAGAATAGATCTCATATTTCCCCTTTTACATCTGAATATTGGTGAATCCATTTTACCTCTATTCAAGAACAAATAGAGAAGAACAAAACTGGGTCCTTAGTACCCTGACCTAAAGATAAAAATGGAATCGGTACTAAATGGATATCTAGGAACAAATTGAATGAAAATGGTGAAGTGATAAGAAATAAAGCGAGATTGGTATGCAAGGGATATGCAAAGGAAGAAGGCATTGACTATGGTGAGACATTTGCACCTGTTGCTAGATTGGAAGGAGTTAGAATTCTACTTGCATATGTTGCACACAGGAAATTTAAGGTTTATCAAATGAAAGTGAAGTCAACATTTCTAAATGGTATACTTGAAGAAGAGGTCTACATAGAACATCCTGAAGGATTCATTGATCTAGACAACAGAAACATGGTATGTAGATTACACAAAGATTTATATGGTTTGAAGCAAGCACCGAGAGCCTAGTAGGAAAGGATGCATACTTACCTGTTAATTATTGGATTTGTAAGAACTAGTGAAAACAATAACTTGTACATGAAAGGTGATATTGATGACACTATTCTTATTGCTGAAATTTTTGTTGATGATATTATTTTTGGAGGTCAAGATCATGTATGTAAATCTTTTGCTGATGACACGAGGAATGAGTTTGAAATGTCTATGTTCAGAGGGATTAAATTCTTTCTAGGATTACAAGTGATTCAGCAGAGTGATGGGATATTCATCACACAGTCCAAGTAGATAAAGGAAGTCTTGAAGAAATTTGGCATGGAAGATGCTAAACTTGTGGGAACACCAATGGCTACTGGATCTAAACTGACTAAGGAAGATGAAACTACAGAGGTAAACCAAACACTTTACTGATCCATGATTGGTAAGCTAATGTATGTAGTTCATAGTAGACCAGATATAGCACATGCTGTGGGAATTGGTTCTAGATTTTCTGCTAATCCTAGAGAATCACACATGATTGCTACTAAAAGGATCTTAAGATACCTGAAAAAGACAGATGATTATGATTTATGGTATCCTAAGGAAGGCAAGTTTGAATTGATGGTCTATACTGATGCTGATTAGGCTAGAAATGTGGATGAAAAAAAAAGCACCACCAGAGGAGCATTCTTCTTTGGTGAAAGACTTGTAACCTAGACAAGTAAAAAGCAGGCTTGTATTTCTCAGTCTATAGCTGAAGTGGAGTATGTTGCTACTGCTACTAATTTCTCAAACATTTCATATATCAAGAAAGTGTTGGAAGGAATGAATGAGGTAATCACTGACCTGGTGATTATATACTATGACAACACAGGTGCTATCAATATTTCAAAGAATCCAGTGATGCACTCTAAGACAAAGCATATATCAATTAAGTATCACTACTTAAGAGAACAAGTGCAAGAGAAGCAAGTGAATTTAGAATTTGTTACATCTAAAGAACACCTTGCAGATATCTTTACAAATCCTCTACCGAAGGACACATTTGAATATTTGAGGACTAGACTTGGGGTCCATCCCGTGTCTATCGGTCACTAATGTGATCTGGATGTTGCATCAGCTTACACTTATAAGAAGATCACACATGTTGATGCAATATAATTCACACTTTGGATAATGTTCAAGGTTGTGATTAAGTTTGAAAAATTGAAACAGAATGGGATATCAGTATACAGAGATACATAGAATGTATTGGACAATGGAGAGTTAATTGGCTAAGTTACAGAGCTGATTGTTTATTTATTTCTTTAGCATTGTTGTCAAAGGGAGAGATAAATAATATAAAACAATATGCATTGATGAAGAACTATCTAAGGGAGAGATAATCTGAAAGAAATAGAACACTGAAGATCAGTTACTGAGAATAGAAGAAGGAATCTGAGAGCTGAAAAGATGATATTTGTAGAATGTCAAAGCTGCATTGATAATGTTGTTTAGTAACGTAGTGATTAAACATATTAATGCTGTATGAGCTTAGAAAAGCATTTGTTTACAGAGTTGTAGAACATATGTTTGGTACACTTCATATTACTTGAGTTGCCATCAATGCCAAAGGGAGAGATTGATGAACTAAAACTGATTTAGAACATTAAATGAAGAATCTATGATTTAAGATCACTGAGGAGTTGCTGATTAGATATGCAAGATGATTAAATCAGTATTATGTTGTCATTGATGTCAACTAGCTTGATAGTACTTATCTTGTAAGTTACTATATCGACACATCTAAAGAAAGGTGAAAGAGATGAAGAACATAAATATCTACATGAGGAAGATGTATATATCAGATAAGGATAAGGAATACATTGAGTAACTTGTTGATGAGTCTATGACTTGATGATATTGACTTTATTATGTTGCATTCATCTATGATGAATAATAGAGCTAAAAGACACAAAGCAGTGTTGTCAGTAAATAAAGCATTCTAGTATACACTGACGGAGTGTAGTGTATACCGAGAGTAGTGTTAACCAAGCTTGTGTTCACCGACGCATTTCTTTATTAACTGATCAAAATAGAAAGGAATTAAATGATCATTTTAGCCGATAAAGTGATGAACTATAAAGTGTATGAAATCAAGGTAACAGATAAGGTTTTTTATGAAGATCTATGACTAACATAATTCAAGAAAGATCTAATGGAGCAGATTGAAATGTGTTACTGACACATCAGCTGAAGAAGGTTAGAGTAGCAAAATCAATGAATAAGATTAAGTGGTAAAATCTGATGGACAAAAAGAAAATGATTTACTCGTCTATATAAGAGACATTGGTTTCATTGTTGAAAGATGTCGGAAGAAGAAGATACTACAAAATTATCGTGTGAAAGAGTTTTCATGCATTCTGATCATACTGGTTATTGAGAACCAAATTGCAGAACAATTACCTAGCTACAAAGAGTAATTACCGACGGACAGTAAGTTGATATAGTATTGAATCTGAAGTGATATATTGATCAGAAAGATTTGAATGAGCTGAGCATTGATCTGTAAACTGTAATTGAAGTTGTTTCAAGGTAGATCATCTACTATTACATATTTAACCATTGTACATAGTCAAATCTCTTAACCGAGTGGACTAAGAAAGTCTTTTTGATGTCTCATTCATAGAGTGAACATTGTTATCCTGTCAACCCCAGAGTGACTGCTGGTTGGATGATAACTTCTGGTCTAAAATCCTCTAACAAGGTCACACCTAACAGTGTGTTTGTAAACCTTTAACATGGTTGTGTCTTCACCGACCTCACTTCAGAAGAGTGAACATTTTTGGGTTGCCCGTCCCAGGTGATTTTTCCCTTCACAGGGTTTCCACGTTAAATCTCTTGTGTTATGTGTTGATTGTGATATTTGTTTGTTATCATACTTTACATATTACATGTTAGATTTGATTGGTAACTACTATAAGTTTTGAACTGACAATCGGTAAAAACACAGACAGTGAAAGTATTTTATGTTTATTGAGTAGCAGAAGTTGAAGAATTTGTTTTCGATTATACATTTTGTTTTGGGACACTAGATAACTGATTCACCCCCCTCTCAGTTATTCTAACACAATTTTCATTCTCACTACCATGTACCTCATTAGGGAAACTATCCTCTTGTATAATAAAATCCTCATCAAAGTATTCAAAACAAGAATCATACATGTTGAACACAAAGAAATACTAAAAGCATGAAAATATAAATGTTTTTGTATTTTTTTAAAGAGATTTTACAATTTTTTTTAATTTTTGAAATATAAATGCAAGAAATCTAATATTGTAAGCATGCAAGATCTAACATAAAAGGAAAATTTAACACCAAAAAAGAAAGAGTTGTCGTAAATGGGTTCACCAAAATGTAGAGGGGAAAAATGGAGTTTAACAATGCATCTAATAGAGGCCCTAAACTAACATTCCCCTCAATATATGTAATTTGGAGATGAAAAATAAATATGGAAATGATTGAAATTAGATAAGATAAGGTACATACCTTATATTGAAATTAATCTGGAAATACCTATTTTCTGATGCCTGTGTACAGTTTCGGTAGATTCTGCAACTAGATTCGGAATGAGAAAATTGCAAGGGAGAAAACCCAAATTTTTTTTTCAATTCTTAGGAAGGTCAACCTTGACCATATATCAGGGTAAGATCTTACCCGAAGGTACAATCTTACCCCCACTGAAAGTTGACCTTGACTTGAAACAACTCCGATAGAAATTTTGTTCGCGGTTCTTGGAATTTTGATGAAAAGGGTACTCAGATCCGCTCTGCACTTCTCAAAACAATGACTGTAGATATCTAAAAATGGTGTTTTAGGGTGGCTATATAGGGTTTTACCTTAGTCAAACCCCCATTTTGGTGATCTCCACCTCCACGAATAGTCGGATGTAATAGAATATGTGTGTATTGAATGTGTAATGCCAAGATCTAATCCTCTAGATTGAAACCCTAGCATGAATGATTATGAGAAAACAATACATAGATTTGAATAAGATAAAAAAGCATACGAAGCCCCCAAGGCTAAAGTAATCTTACCAAAATCACAATCCGTAATTGCTAACCCATGATTGTATCTTTGAATGCTTGAATATTGATAATGGTGGATCAAGGAAGAAGAAATCTCTCTTGCTCCAAATAGATGTTCACAATGGTGTGTTCACAAAAATGCTTGATATCAACAATGGCTTGATCTTCTATATCGTCCTCTTGCAATATTGCATCTTCACTTCACCATCACTTTCTTTCTTGAATCAATTGTGCCTCCACTTGATAGATTGTGTTTTCTTCTTGTGTGTTGTGTGTAAATGAAGGCGAATGAGAGCCTTTATATAGAGATTTCAAGGTGAGGCTCCTAGAGTAATGTGAGGACCCATAATTCAAATTTCACCTCAAATTATGGTCCAATCACAATAACCAACTAAGGAGGGAAAATAATTAAATGAATTTCAAATGAAAACCCTTCCGCAATCGGATCCAAAAGCCCAACATTGATTTCAGGGTCCTCCGGGACCAACATTTGGAAAGGGGGATCAAATCCCAACAAAGGTCAAGGACAACCTCGACTCTGATCTAGGTCAAAGCCGACCTTGAAGTTTACCTAGGTCAGAGTTGACCTCAACCTTGACCTAGGTTGAATTTGACCTTGACCTTGACCTAGAGGTCCAGATCCAATCTGTGTTGAAAATAGGAGGTCCCAAGGATGCCCAGAGACCTAGAAATGATGATAGAACAAGGCAGAGTGCCAGAAAAAGGCCCAGAGTCCTATGATGAACATGATGAAGGCTAGGAGGACCTATGCCTAGATCCTACCTAGAAAATTGAGCCACAAATAAGGGAAATTAAGGAGAATCTTTAGGATCCTAACCCTAATTTCACCTAGAATGAAGGAATCAAGTGCAAAATGCATCTTAAATGCAAGTCTATCATGATAAATGCACTAAAAGAGGGTGCTAAACCTATAAAGATGGAAGTGCTTCCATTTTACGATGATACAATGACTTAAATGAAAGTTGGCTTTGGATTAAGGCCATGAGAATAAAATGCAACTAGCATTAGTGGTTTTGAATTTCCTTTCAAGAAATTGAAGGAAATGCACCTAGAGCAGCTCTTAGAAGATCATCTCAAAACAAAATATAATAAACAACCATATAGATTGAAAGAGTTTACAAAAAAAATATGTTTAGGTCAATGCACGAATTGTATATGTGAGTGTGAGTCCTAAATGTTAAAACTTAATTTGTCGATTTCAATGCAACCCATTTTACAAAGAATGTAAAAATCACTAAAATAATAGACAAATCTTTGAAAATCCATTCCCATTTTATAACAAAAAAATCTTAATAATTTTTTTCACACCTTTCATAAAAATTACCTTACAATTCTTATTTTTTCTGATCTGAAAATTCAATGAGCCTTTTTTCAATCCTAAATAATTTAAAGTTAAAATATAATGGAATTTGACATATCTATTCAATACATCATATGCCCTAAAGCTCTTATTTCCAAAGAAACTAACCTCAAATTGAAGAGAATAGTAAATAGATCATTTACAAAATGTTATATAACTTTTTCTAAGATCCATTTTGTCAATGCTAATACATTGTATTCTTCACCAGGGCTCTATTACCAAAAAAATAAAATACTAAATTGTTTTCCAAGTTCTTTTTGTCACTATCCTTATGAAAATTTTGTGTTTTCCAGAAGCTTTTTTGTTGGTTTAAGTACAAACGGTATGATCTGAACAATCAATAACAATATCCAGAACTAAAAATCGATTGCAATGTACACACAATTTACATTAAACAGTACATTAATATCAAGCATGATATATATGTTACATTTCACTAAACCAATGTACATTGCACAATAGATAATTAAGAGAAATAACTTCTAAATACCATACATTTGACTAGATAACAACTGATAGATGATTCGTACCTACCAGGTTTGATAGAATTTGTACCAGGTTTGACTAAACACCAGGTTCGATAGAATTCGTACCTACCACTTTGTCTTGTTGAATCACTTTAGGCATGGAAAAAAGATTTCCATCCCATTTTATCTCTATTCCTCCATAAATGAGAATATTAATGACTTTAGAGAGAAGAACATAGCTAACCCTGCCTTGCATGAAGGCTTTTTACTGTTGACTTACGATTTCTTCAAAGCCCAAATTTTGGGTAAGGAAATTATGGATAATAAAGCTAAAAGTGAAGATTCTGGGTCAGACTACATCCCGTCGGGAAATAGTGAGGGTACTCATTCTGAGGGTAGCGAGGAAGAACAACATAAATTTTTTAAAAAGGGGTCCTCATCCAAGAAGAGACCCTCGAGCTCGGTCAAAATAAAAAAATCTCTGAAAAGAAGGATAGAAAGGAGATAAACTCAGATGAGGAATATAATGACAATGAGGAAGACATGAATACAAATGATGAGGAGGGCAACCCAAACAAGGAAGCCACAAAAATGCCGAAAAAGGTCAAAGGGGAAAACCTCAACACTATGAGGGATTGGTCGAGTCGTCTCTTTGTTGATCTCACAATTAGCGATGATAACTCCCCACCTCTTCAGCCCCCATTAGGAACCAAAAATGAGGCTCAAGACCCCATTTCTGAGGACCCCAAAGAAGAACAGGAAAATCCCTCTACTTAGTCTCCCATTATGCTTGAGACCTCGGAAGATAAGTCCAGAGGGGAATATCAAAGTCAAGATCCCAGAAAAGGGAAAAAGGTCTAGAGGAGCTTCAATATCAATACAGTGCACATTGGGATCATAAGGGAGGCCATTTATCGTAAAATTTTGGAGGATACCGAAGGAAAAATCCATAAGGAGGAGCTGATTGACCCCGCTTTGGTGCTTCTTAGCGATAAGGCCAGGGAAATGTAGATGGATTTCCTCAACAATACTAAGAATAGTATGTTGGATCAGTATAGGTCCTTAAATTGACTCTTCCATGAAATTGAAGACCTCAAAGAAAAAATTCAGAGTACTGATGACAAGGATCACAAAACCATCGAGCGAAAGGAAACCTTGGAGGCTAGAGTTGAGCACTTGGAATCTAAAATGATCAATCTTGAGGACACCCTAAAGGGTATTGTTGAGCAAAACTATAAAATTCTTAAAGCATCCAATGACCACATTAAGCTTCTAATCAACAAAATGGAAGAAAAGATGGACAATAGGGTTGATCAGAGGACTATGGAGGAAGAGAAGAAGAAGCCCAACGAGGGTCCAGGCAAAAGAACTAGAGCCAGAACAAAGAAAAACAGGGAGGATGATGGCTCGCATGGACCCCAAGACATTCAAAAAGCTAAAGAGGTAGCAGAGATGATGGAGGTTCTCGAATGCAATGCTGTCGTCATGCTGAGGAGCCTGGCTTAACCCAACTTCCGGTGCTTGCCTCTTTTTGCTCTGTTTTGTCTTTCCTTTTTAGTGGTTGTTTCTTGGTTAGCCTTTCTGTGGCCTATTCCTTTGTTTTTTAATGCTTTAGCTCTGAACTGAACTCGTTTCTACTTCTTTTACCTATGTTGTGGGTTTTAGGCACCCCGTAAAACCTGTTTTACTTAATAAAAAACCACTGATAGATAATTGTCTATATTTACTGGGTAACAATTAATGCATTCTTATTATTTGATAACACAATCATAGTGATTAAACCTCAACCACATCCACTACAATTATCAATTCCAAAAATGATGGTTTGTGAAATATTCATTGTATATCTGACCCAGCTCTTGTAAACTACACAATGCAATAATCTCCTCGAATATGTCCACTGCATGAGTTATCAGTTGATAATTATATGTCTTGTGATATATGCATTGTATATCTAACTCTATCATATTGAGGATTCCAAAGCAATGATTAATAACATGAAAATGAATCACACCATTGCAATATACTGATTTGTATCATACCATGAGAGGTATTAAAATCGAAAATTAACAAATCGGTAATCTTCGCTAACATCATATATTCATTTATGGAAACTGATGGGCTTTACACATAGTTGGGAAAAGCCAAGACAAACACCTTCATTTGTTACACTTTAAATAGCTTTTCACAACCAGAACAAACACAGACATGCTACCAATCAAATGAGTGCAAAATTAAGCGTCCACAAGATAAATTAACAATTCCAATTTGTTCACGAAAAAAGGTATTTATTTAAACATTCTACTGTATCTTTATCGTCATTATCATTATAAAAGGCAGTTTAATTATCTATATTTTATTTTCTAGTGATTGTAATCATTCCCAAATGTCGCACCATCCGCAATACTGGACAGTCCATTTTTTTTTCAATTCTCCAAATGTCATACCATCCACAATACTGGGCAGTCCATTCTTTTATTTCTCCAAATGTCATACCATCTGATTTTAGTTCAACCGTTGGGGTGGTATTCCCGGTGTTTGGAATCAACTACACCATTTATTCCTTACTATTAGGGACTATAGGAGATGTGGTATCGTTGAAGATCAAATTTAAATTATATATTATCTTATGATATTGGTATTAAAATACAATTAGGTAGTTTTTGAGTGATGTTCGTAGAGGTGAAGCAATAAGACTTCTTGGGAGGTCACCCATCCTAGTACTACTCTAGCTCAAGCACGCTTCACCAGAGAGTTGACACATGTTTCATGAGTAGTGGTTCACAAGGTTCCATCTCTCATGAGAATGAATGGAACATTTCACACTCATTACATCTAGGTGATGTTCATAGTGGTGAAGCACCAGGAATTCTTGAGTGTTCACCCATCCCAGTACTACTCCATCTCAAGAATTCTTAACCATAGAGTTTCCTCCAAGGTCAAACCCACTTTTCTTGCAACTTAACCTTGGGGGAACTTTGTGGTTAAGAATGCTTGAGTTGGAGTAGCATTGTGATGGGTGACCTCTTGGAAAGTTCAGGTTGCCTTGGATGAGACTCCATAATTAAGTGTACTTGAACTGGAGTAGTGCTTGGATGGGTGACCTCCAAATAAGTCTTCGTGCTTCACCTCTATGAGCATCACCTAGATGCAATGAGTGCTAAATGTCCCATTCATTCTCATGAGAGATGGGCTCTTTTGAACCAGTACTCATGGAACATGGGTCAATTAATTTGACTCAAAAACTACATAGTTGAATCCTGATAGAAATAACATAATTTGACTTGCTATGGAAAATATCTCCTACTTGTTATATATTACCTTTCAAAAAATGTTATTCTTAAGCTTGTAGCATTTCATATTATCACCATAGTTTAGGTAAACAAGTGATACACTAATTTGTTCTAAAATATAAATTTGACCTCCTCTCTTTAGGTACATACATATAGTTGTCACAACAATACACCATGATATCTTGCAATGCACTTTTCTTTATGAATAATTCCTTACCCAGTTTTTCTTCTATAAGAAATGAAGTAGGAGAAATATTATTTAGATAACAGATTGATCTTATAACCTTTTCCCAAATTATTTTCTTTAAAATAAAATCAAGTATGCATCAATGTGTCTCCATCAACATCCTATACAGTCTAGATATTCAACTTGGTTTATTTGAAGAGTGTAATGAGTTGTTTAATTCCTCACAATACCATGTTCCTTATAAAAGCTAACAAAATTTTCTAAATAGAATAATTCACCATTGTTTATATATAAAGATTTGTTTTTCCACCTCTTTAGTTCTTAATAAGACCTTTGAATTATTTAAAATTTAAAAATTGCTTTAATTTATTCTTAGAGGAAAAATCTCATTAATCTTTAGAGAAGACATTAACAAAAAATTGGTAATATAAGAATTTTATTATACGTGGTACATATAAAGAAAAAAAAAATCATTATGTATCAAGAATATATAAATCTAATAGAGATGAAATAAAAACCACATATAATATTTTATTTTTTATAAGTACAATTTTCACAAAATAAAATATAAGGCACAATTTGTTGGCTCTTATACTAAGATTTCATATTTCAAGGTCAATTAATTTTTTTGATTATATCACCTATATTCTCATGCCATGACATGGTCTTCTCTACTCTAATCTTATGATTCTATGAAAATTGAATCACATAATAACTTCATTCTATACATAGGTTTAGACAATAATAAATACCATTTCTATTCCTTTCACTGAGGCCTAGTGGAATGCATATATGTTTTGTGCAAAAACTTAAATTAAATTAAGTGGGGAAGAGACCCAAAGATAAAACTTGAACCATGAGAGCAGCAAGTTTTTGCGGAATGAAATAATGAAGTTACCATTAGGTAACATGAACAACACCACAATGATACAAATAAATACAAAAAATTTAATGCAGAGTTAGGAAAAAGGAGTGGGCCAAATAGAACAATATGAGATTTTTGGGTTGAAAGGGGGTGACCCTTTTTTTCTTTCAGCATACAACTATCTAATAACTAGGATCAAACATTAGAGAATAAATGAGGGTTGTATTTTTTAGAAGTATTAGAAGAAACATATGAGTCAAACAAGTGAGTCATCAAACCCAAAAGATGCATTTGGAAATCCAGAGCCCAAGGGAGTCTTGAACCACATATGAGATTAGGTTAGTACTCAAAATAACATAATAAGCTAAAGGAGCACAAATAAGATGAACTATCATAGGGGGAGCACCCAAAACATGAGCCACCATGGAAAGAACAATATCCACGAGAGAGATAGGTGTCACCAAAGCAACAACCAAAGGTGAGCTGATATGAACCACATAAGTAGGATAAATGATCAAAGAAGGGGGCATGAAGTCTACATGAGTATTTGTATGAGAGAATAGCTCTACAGGGAAGATTATAAGATGACATCATTCAACATCTTTCCACTAGGTAGGAGAGAGTGGAGTTGAGAACCTCAAGGATAGGAGAAAGCCAAATGTGTAGTTGCAAATAAGTTACATCTACACTTGAATGTGATTCTTGGATAATAAAGATTTATCTCCAATACAACTCCCCCACCCAAAGGGAGATCTCAAAAGGAAATGGTTTGGAGAGGTTTATGTCTACTAGAATCCTCACAAAGGATGTGGGGGAGAAAAGTCTAACTTTAGGGTTAACCTTGATAAAGTGAGCCAATTAATTACCAATAGATTCATAAACAACATTACTCGAGAAGTGAAGAGGGATATGGGGGAGCCAAACCTAGGTGGGGGAAAAATCAATAGGATCCACTTGGGTATTGAAGGAGAGTATCCAAGGGTGAATGGACAGGACATATGAATCCCATTTCTAGACACCCAAATAGAGAACAACATCCCTATCATTCGTAGAGTTCAAATAAATAATAAATAAACTATGAGTACAAGAAATTTTTTATATCTTACCTAAAACAAGTAGCTTATAGTGCTCACAGATCTAGGGATACAGGACTAGAAGAGACAACCATAGGTAGTTAAATATTCTAACAAGAGTGAGCTTCTCAAAATAAGAGATCATGTATTCTAGTATGTCCTTTCCAAAAACAAACTTAAAAATAGAATTGACAGAGGGAAGACATTTTACAGGTTAAGCAAAACATCCCTTAGAGGGCTTTCTAAGTAGATTGAAAAAATGGCTTTCAAGTGGGGAGTCGATAGAAGCATTTTCCTTGGAAGCATCTTGAATAGTTTTCTACAATGGAGGCAACACTAAGTTTGATATGTCAACTACCAACTTGTAGACATGACAACCCTTAGCCAAGGGTGGCTTACTAGAGGAGTTGTTGTTCCTAGTCTCTAGGGGAAAGATATGTGATTTTGAGTTTCGAGAGTGAGTGGGCAAGTGAGAGACCATCACAAGAGTTTTTAATGTCTAAATATTTTGCGAAAATATTGAGAATGCACAACTTTAATATTTTTGAAAGCTTACTAGGTATACATGACTTAAATGAAACTTTTCTTTGGATTGAGGCATTAGACTAAAGTGCAAACTAGTGTTGGTGGGTTTAAATTTTCTTTCAAGGAATTGAAGGGAATGCATCTAGGGGGTGGCTATTAGAAGCTTATCTGAAAAAAAAACATGAGAAACCACCATATAGAATGAAAAAAGTTAAAGAAACTCTTGTGTTTAGCCCAGTGATTGAATCATTCATATGCTATTGAGTCCTAAATATAAAAACTTTGTTTATTAGTTCCAATACAATGCCCTTTTACATAAGACATATCAATCACTAAATGATAGATAAAACATTGAAAGTCCAATTCCCATTTCATTTAAAAAAAAATTCTTAATAATTTTCCACACCATTCATAAAATTTGTCTTATAATTTATATTTTCCCTACTATAACAATAGCACTTTCTATATATATTTGAGTACTTGAAAGTTTACAATAAAAAATTGGCCTTAAATCTTCAATGAACCTTTTTATAAGGCTAAATAATTTAAAATAAAATAGAATGGAATTCGACTTATCTATTCAATACATCGTAAGCCCCGAAGCTGTTATTCCCAAAGAAACTAAACTCAATGAAAGAGAACATAAAATAGATGATTTTCAAAATGTTATATAACTTTAACTAAGATCCATTTTCTTAATGCCCATTTGTTGTAGCCTTGACCAGGGTTCTATAACAAAAGATTATTGAAGCGTTTCCCAAATTTTGTTCGTAACTGTCCATATGAAAATTCTGTGCTTTTCAGAAGGTTTATTGAAGGTGTAAGTACCTACCATGAATAATCTAAACTATCAATAACAATGTCCAGAACTAAAAACCGTTTCCAATTTTCACAAAAAATTACTTTACCATTCAGTTCATCTCATTCATGATATATCTGTTACACATCACACTTTACTAAACCAATGTCCTACATAAATACGAGAAATAGCTGCCAAATAGCATATAAATAAGAGAAATAGCTGCCAAATAATATATAATAGTTTATTATGACTGGGTGACGACTAATACATCCTTATCATTTGATCAGAGGTAATCATAAAGAGTAAACCTCGAGCCTGTCCGCTGCATGGATTATCAGTTAGGAAACTGATGTTAAGTGATAGATTCATTTTTTATCTGACCCAGCCGTTGTAAAATACACAATGCAATAATTTTCCACTGAATGGATTATCAGTTGAGAATTATGTCGTGTGATATATGCATTGTATATCTAACTCTCCCTCATATTGCGGCTTCCAAAGAAATGATTAATACACATGAAATGAATCAACCATTGCCATATACTGATTTGTATCATACCATGAAAGGCATTGATAATCTTCGCAAATCAACAAATCAGTAATCAGTAATCTTTGCTACTCCATAATTGTTTTCCTACAGATTGATGGGCTTTACACATAATTGGGCAAAGCCAAAAAACACTTTCATCCATCGCACTATAAATACTTTTACAAAACCAGAACAAACACAAACATGATAACAATCAAATGAGTACAAAATTAAGCGTATACAAGATAAATTGACAATTAGGATCCGTCCATGAAAAGCGTCTCAATTTGAACATTCTACTGTATCTGAATCACCATTTTCGTTATAAAAGGCATTTTATTATTTATATTTTGTTTACCAGTGATTTACTCGTTTCCAAATGTCATACCATCCGTAATACTGGAGAGTGCATATTTTCTTTTACCCAAAGAATTTTATAATGACATTAAACGTCAATGCTGTTGTCCTTCTCTATAATATTGCAGGACCGAGAATCTAATTATCCTTTCCTGATTGCGTGGAAAATGAGGAAGTTTTCAAGCTTTCTCTATAACTTTTTCGCAATGTGTGAATGGTAACACCCCAAATACAGCACATTCTTGTCTGATCTTCGTTTTACTATTAGGTTTATGAATTTCTTGAAGTTTTCGTTTGTATTCTTTTTATTGGACAAATGACTTATTCTCGTATAAAGTTAAGATTAAATTTTTTAATTATATATGCTTTATTTATTCTGTTTTTGTTTGTGTTCATTTATATATTCTATAATTATTTCTTTATGACATCTATGATGACATATATATCTATATTCAATCATTTTTACTTAGAAATTCATACTTCTTTATGTTGAGTAGAAGTTCATACTTCTTTATGGAGTCAATCTCATTGTATGTAAGGTTGATCTTGCATCATGTGATATAGCAAAATTGAACATTCAATTCAAATTTGGTTACCCTATTTTACCTTTTTCATGAGATGGTTTAATTTATGTTTACATAAATAGTTTCTATATCTTGATATTTAAAGACTTTTAGTTCACATTATTTTATAAGTAATTAATATAGAAAAATTATATATGATTATTTTATGTATTGAAAAGAGAACAATTTTAACATTACTTTGTATTGGTGAACTAACAAGAATGTACTTAGCAATGAGTCCTTACTGGATTATTAGGTCAAGAGAATTGGCTTCACGTTGAAATCATTACTCATAAAATGTTGGTATATGAGTTTGGCTAAAAAAATTGATTGTTGAATTCTAATAAAACAATATAATTTGAGATAATATGGAACATACCTCTTACTTGTCATTGATTAAGCTAAATGAACTCACTTTCTCAATAATGCACACCACTTGTTAAAGGTTGTATTGTTAGTGTAATATTTTACTCAATTTTGGATATGTTTATCCTAAAATTCTGATAAAGCAATTGGTTGTAAATTCTCCTTTAAGGAGATTCTATTTTTGTTGTTGTTTTCATAGTCTTAATAAGTAGAACTCTCAATATAGATTTGTCTTCCTCACATTTCCACATCTATTAAAATATCAAGTTCAATGTTATTTATCTATTTATAATTTTGTAACTTATTTTTCTTATATAAAATCCATAGACTTATAATATACAGGTTAGATTCTAACTATTAAAAAAAAATGATTAGAGGTTAACAAAAAACTATTTATAGTCCACTAGTTGCTCAATGACATTAGGGTGGCATTAGCTTACTTGAACTTATTTATACCTGTTAAAAAATAATATTATCACATAGGTTTTCAATATTTATCTAGTACATTTATAGTTTTTATATTTTGTTTTTATTATTTGAAGTAGTTGTTCATCAAATAGAAGGTAGTAATGAAATATTATTTTTGTTTTCTCTACTAACATTAGGATCTCCTCGGTGTTTGCATATTCTTTTTCCCACCCCTCTTCATCAAGTTTTCTAATTTGATTGGAAAACTTCAAGATACTTATTTTTGTATTCCCTACTAACATTAGGATCTCCTTGGTGTTTGCATATTCTTTTTCCCACCCCTCTTCATCAAGTTTTCTAGTTTTATTGAAAAAATTCAAGATACTTATTTGAAGCCATATGGAGGCAATTTTTAACAACATATAATTATTTAACTATAGTATTTTGAGTAAAAAAAATGATGATTATGTTATTTTTATTTAATTTTCTTATAAAGTGCGATTAATTATGTTATGATGTTTTACTTACGGGAAACACTTTTGACTAGAGCTATGAACTGTAAATAAATTTTGAAAGGATCCTAAAATATTTTATATTTTAAAATAAGTAAAATAAGGAAAATAAAATAATAAATAAAAAATGATAAGAAGGACCACCCAAAAAAGGCAACATGCTACAGAGCTAACAAAACAAAAATAGCGGGACACCAAAACAATAGTTCACACAGTTTAAAACCAAATCTACTAAAAGGATTTGGAGAGGACCAAGATTGGAATGTGTAGTACTAAAATATCTATAGAATCCAAGATCTAAGAGAGATAAAATTAAGCACCATGAAAATTGAAAGAAAAATTCAAGCTTGGGATAAGCTACAAAAGAAAGATACATATAGGAAGAGTGATTGGGTGTGTAGCACCATAATCTATAATCGCTTTAGCAAATAAGACCTTGCCTTTCAATTTCTCTTTGTCCTTACTAATTTCCTTATTTGATGAAGATGCTTTGACATAATCAATTACATCAATATTATACTTTTTGAGTAGAAAACTGATGCACTCAATTTAATTTTTCATGCATTGATGTGCTTCATAACCACTTTTATTACAAAGGGAACATTTAACACTCTTAATAGTTGATTTACTTCGTCGAGATGAGTTATCCTTTTTGAAGTTGTCAATTTTATCTTCTTTCTTTCCTTCCTTGTTATTTTTAGTGTTCCTTTTATCTCCTTTAGTATTTTATTGCTTTCCATTTGCTGTAATCAGAGCTTGTGCCAAGTAGTAGATTTTAAAGTACCCATTTGAATTAACTTTTCTTTTTCCCTTGTAAGATGAGAAATAAAGTTATCAAGTAGAGCATAGTCCATGAGGTACCTATTATGGACCAAAATGTGCACCCTTGAATAAAATATAAAATTTAGAAATCTTGGCATAACATGGGAATCACTTCTATGTGGGACATGCTAAGACTGAAGTGAAACCTCCAGACTCTAGGCTAGTTCTTGTTGAATAATCACCTAATATACTCAAACTACCTAAAACTTGAGGGAAAAGGGAAAATAAACTAAAAGGAAAAAATTATAGAAATAAACTAGCTTAAACTATCATGTGATACACCAAAATGATAATAATTTTTTTATAGATGTAACAACACAAATTTTTTTTGATACTAACACTGAGAAGGGAAAACAAAACTTGACATATAAACAAACTCATATAAATATTTCACAAAAAGGAGAAGAAGCCAATTTTGAATTTTGAACTAATAGGAAATGACATTTCACAATTAAATAAAACTCTAAATGAAAGATCACAAAATTTAACCTACTAATTTATAATAACATTCATTCAAAGGTGAAAACTTGAGACATAATATACAGGATTTTTATAAAAATAACAACATGGAACATCAAATCAAATAATGGGACACAAAAGAATGAATTATAAGATAGGTACTCAAAATCTCTATAACATTTTTTCAAAACTACAACAATCTTCCAATATATCATGAGTTACAACTACACATACATGAAAACTTTTCTCAAAAGAAAGTCTCTAAAAGACTTTGCATACATGAAGTAGAAGTGCTATAAAATGTGTTGGAAAACTTATTAAGTATAAAATATCCTCAACCTATGGGGGTAGACGCAAGGAATCAGGCTAAAAAAGAGGATCTAAAACCCACTAAAAAGATGTCCTTATGGTGGAAAAGTCACTCCAACCCATAAAGGACTAAAAACCTCATCAAAATCATCCATGAAATGCTCAAAAATTGTTAGAGTAAAGTATTAATTTTATTAATTAACTTTACTCCTTTTTTAAGATGTAAACACTTTTTTTTAGTTGTTTATATTTAAACACACATGCACTAGTTGATTTAAACTTATGCACTTGTTGTTTTAAATATAAACTTGCATGCATTAGTCTTGTAATAATTAAACTAATTATTACATGCACTTCTTTTTTTAGGGTTTTCCTTTCAAGGCTTTCGATCTCCTGTATAAGATTGATCCATTGTATATTTTATTCATTCATTAATTGAGGATATCTTCTTCTTCATTTTTTGAGTCAAACCCTTGCCCTCTTCTTGTCTCTACTTCCTTGTAACAAGTTTTCGTATGTAGGTGATCTTCAGGTTTTGTGGATTTGTATTGCTCAAATCTTACATGGTATCAGAGCCTAATCTGCTACAGCTTGTTCGCATTTGAAGGATTTAGATTAGGGTTTTTTTGGTTATTTTTTATTGAAATTAGGGGGTCCCTAAATTTTGGTGCACTTTGAGCTCAAACAGACCTCACCATTGAGCTTGCAACACCCAAAAACCCCTATTTTGATATAAGTCATGTCCAATTTGGACAACTTTACATTTTGGGGCTTTTTTTTGGGTACCATAAGCTTGACATGCTTCACGAGGTGGAAATTGTACGGATTGGCATGCTACCTGAGGCAAAATTTGTACGAATTGACATGCAAAATGAGGTGAGAATTTTTTTGTCTGACACACAAATCAAGAAAAAAAATTGGCACACAAATCGAGACAAAATTAAAAAATGTTTGGCACAGATCCCGAGGTGCACATGCAATTTTTACTTTTTTTTTTGGGTGGAGACAGCCATTTGGCCGTCAAATTTAAGCCTGTCATTTGATGACGTCAACATACATCATCCTCACCTGCACCATTTTTGGGCCCTCCGTAGCACTCGGTGGTTTTTTGCTCATAACTTGAGCATACGGTGTCGAAATTAGGAAAATGAGATATCGTTAGAAAGCTGGTTCCGAGCTCTATCCAGATATGGAGGTTTGAATTTCTGATTTTTCTTTTTTGATAGTGTTTTTTACTTTCAAAGTTAGATGTTCACTTTAACACTCCGGAAGCTCTATATTGCGTATTCGGACTTCATTTTGGGAAAGTGAGATAGCGTTGGAAAGCTTATTCTGAGAGATTTATAGTTCTATGAGTCATTTTTCCAGATTCTTCTCCAGGTATATTTTATTCAATTTTTTGCATTTCTGCACTCTGGTGGATATCTTGGATGTTACAGGTCTTGGGATCTCTTCCCTTTAAGGGATGGCTCTTCTTAGGTTGTTCTTTTGTTTTAGCAACCTTCGTTGTTCTTTGAGCAGTGTATACTTCATTTTTGTAGCATTCTTTTATGCACACACACTGAGATAAAGTGTCATTCTATTGTATGATGGGATATTGCACATGTCTGTGCTTTATGTACTCACACTCCATTGTAAAGTGCCAGGGGGTTTGATGTTTACCTTTGTTTTCCATCTTATTTTTTCATGTGAGCGTTACTCTAATGACATTAGCCTCAGGTATCTCTATATGTGTTTGTACTCTCTCTGCACATTCGATGTTTCAGATTCTTCTTCATCATGTAGCTCATATTGGACAATCTTTTCAGTGTACCTATTATTACTCCCTTGTCAGCAGTATGGGGGGGGGGGGTTTCTACTGTTGGTTCTACTGCTTCCTTGGTTTGATAGTGTGAGCTATGTATTCAGTATTTGATTCTATGTACTAGGTGGTTGCAATGGCTAGGTACCTATGCATTCTAGTGAGATGGATCATTTACCATATGGACACTCTTTTCTTTCCTATTTTTTGGATGCACTCTTTGATCTTTGATTGATCATCTCTTTAGAATTTTGGTGTTTATGCCATCTGTATCTTTGAGTTCAGGTGTTTGCCTTTGTTTGCCTCCTAATTTGAGTAGTGTTATTTGAGGGCACTCATGCAGATTACAGTCTTCTCTACCTGGTCATATTTCTATGGAGGATATTCAGATCAGTAGTTACTTCTTGACAAAGTTAGCATCTTCTTGCTTCAGTGATGTTTTACATGTTCATTCTTGTTCCTATTTTTTGGAACATTCTTAGTTTTGGAGGCTTCTTTAGTCCTTCAGATTAGTTTTTGTCTCTTTTTGGAGTAGATTTTTTCTCATGTGGTTTTCTCTATTTCTCCACTTTATAGAGACTATCTTTTGTACATGGGTACTATTGTCACTAAGGATTGCACCCTGTTTTGCTAAGTATTGAACCCAACAATCCTATGAAACATGGAACTATTCTCAGGCTGTGGGTAACCTATCTAAGAATAGACCTTCAGATTAAGGGTCGGCTTCCCTTGGATCACTTGAAACTTATCTAAACTTGGAGGGAAAAGGGAAAGAAAATGCTTGAAAGTAAACAACTGCAACTTGAAATGAAAGGAAGGTGATCCACCGAAATTGAAGAGAAACCACAATTAAGAAACAAGTTCACCTCATCAACAATTCAATCTAACTCACAACTCAATCTCCCTTTCTTAACTCCCTAATGAAATAAGGTACTTAGAATCCAGAAAAGGAAGGAAACTTCACAAATCTGATATTCTTGATTATACACAAATCACACCACTCAATTAAGACAAATCCTTGAATACCCACTTGAATCCAAGATGCAAATTAAGGATATAGAAACATCACAATAATATCACATATGGCTTCAATAGAAAACCCGAAATTATAGAAGAGCAAGAAGGATCAATTTTTATTGCTAAAAAGAAATAGGTATAATTGTGTCTCTCAGAGTTACAACACTCATATCAGAGAGAAAAAGTGAAGAGCTAACCTCAATCACCAAAAGTGAGAGGTATAAAAACAACAACCTAAGAATCTACATTCAACTCCACTACATCCTAAGAATAGAAAAGTCAAAATATGGACCCATGAGGCAGCATCATGGTTTGAACGTCAGATTCCCAGATTCCTAGGGGTGAGGAAAGTGGGGGCCTAAAAATGAATAGTAAAAAATGACCATTATACCCACTAAGCCATGACACTAATTGATAATTTGACAAGGGTTTATAAAAATACCACTTGTCGATTATCTTACAATAAAAGATGGGCCATGACTTAACATTAAAACTATCCACTATGACCTCAAATAGGTACAATTATATTTTTAAAGAAAGGCCTCAACCAAAAGGGAAGCACATTCTTAAAAATAATAGCATTAAAAAACAAAATCTTCAAACCATAGGAAAAACTATAGGCTACATACAAAAAGATGAAATATCAACCACCCAAAATGGGAGGATATTCATATGAGCAATTAAATGATACATAACCTAAGTCTAGAGATATCAGCATAACACTCAATCCTAAAAGGGGAGGACGAAAATAACACTATTGTCCAAACATGGCATGAAGATGAAGAGCTCACGACATCAAAGCCCTAAAGCTTGGCACCTGGCATGATACTCAAGAGAATATTACCATGTATATTGATCACTTATGCTTAGGCACTGTTAGGCACTGTTTGGGCACTGCACTTCCATTTTGAACTGAGGGTATCATGCTGACTGAATATATTGTTGCATCTATTTTTAATGCATGTTGGAATCCAACTGTGCTCACTGTTATGTTTATATTTGACCCACCATGGAGGGAAAGCTATGGCATCATTTTGTAGACTAGCCCAGTTGTATTACGAGGCACTGTGAATGGATCCAAAGCTCACTGTGATTACTTCTATGTTGCACTATTGGATCATCACTGTTAATGATGACATTGTGTCACTATGCTTAATTGTAATGATTCATTCCTATATTTCATTTGAATTGGTATCTCCTTGATTTGTTGTATGTTTGTGGATGCTTATGATAGTAGTGTTATCATTGTGTTGCTATTGCCTCATGCTACAACACACATATGATATGCCCTGTTATAACATTGATGCAAATCTAAGATACATTCATGTTTCAGTGTGCCTTATCTCTCACATAGATTTGTGTGCCTTGATTCTAGTTCTATCCTCCTTGATGCCATGGTGTCCCCCTGCTGGCTTATCATAATATTGTGTGTGTGAAAATTGTACCTGATCTGTAAACACAACACTCAGTAAAATATTAGAGGTTAGTGATAATCAAAATCGTGCAAAATTGAAAGCTATCTAACCAAGTGATTTACTGCCTTCTAATAGGTGCGAGATTAATGTTCTCAGATTATTATCGAGATCAGTGACCTAGACGACACCTAAACGAAGGATTTGAATGCAAAAGATGGATATAAATGCAATTAATCTATATTTTTGATATTTTCTATGCAATAATAATGAAAAACTTGATAAAAATCTATGCTAGTATGGAAATTGGTATGCTATGAATGCTAAATGATCTAACAATGAAGATTCTAACAATGATATGAAAACTATGAAATTCTATGCTAAGATATAAAAACTATGCAATTGAAATTGATCTCACAAAGCTTTGGATTCACAAGTTGATTCCTCAGCCTCTAATTCTCCAGCGTGATTGTGCAAAATATGAGATGATTTGTGAAGAGCTAAAGCCTTAATTTATAGAAATCCAGGGCTTTGGAGGTGCATGGGAAAAAGCCATAAATCACTCAAATAGCTCAACTTTATTTTTGAGTTATTTTTAAATAAAGGATAATTAACTCACAAAAACATGCAAAAGCTAAGTTTTAACTCAAAATAGAGTTTAGCTTTAATTGATAATTGATAGTTGTTTGCTTTTATGATTGTGCATGTTTTATTTATGAATTAATTTAATAATAAAGTGATTTATTTCCAACTTAACTGCTTTTTGAAAATAAATAATTAATTTATGGGTTAATTAACTATTTATTCAAACTTTTATTAAAAATTATATTATTAAATAATGACAACATGCTTTAATTAATTAAATAAGAATTTAATCAATTAAAGATAGGAATTTTGATTTATTGTCAAAATTAAATAATACAATTAATAATAGATAGAATTAAATTTAATTACATAATTAAGTGGCAAATATTAAATCTAATTAATTAAATATGAAAATATTCAATTAATCAAATTTTAGGATAAATGTGATTTATTGCCAAATAATTATAAAATTAAAGATAATTATGATAATTAGGAATATTACTAGGAATATTCTCCGATGCAAAATTTAAGATAATCAATTATGATTCGATGATGTTTAGATGTGCCTTAGATTAGGACTTTGATGTCGATTTCATATGATTTGATGATATAGGAGGTTAATGAACTTATAGCCCATTTTTGGGGTATTACATTTTGCCCCTCTTTGAATTACTGTGTGAAGCGCAGTGGTTCAAAGATAGTCTGTGTTTGATAAAGATATGAAACTGATGTTTGAAATTGATAATTGATATGAGATAGAAGCTGATTGATATTGATTTGATATGAAGATAATAGGTCCTGAATGACCAAAGATAATGTTCACTATAACAGAAAATGAACCTATGATTGCGAAAAAGTGTCAAAACACCTGATTCTGAACCTTAGGATTGATAAGAAGTGAGTGACCCGTTCTAGACTCGATTGTCTTAGCAGAACTAGCAGGTATCACATCCGAATCCTTTAGTTGCTGAAGAACCAAGGAAAGAACACTATGATCTGATGGTTGCAAAAACTGATACAGTTTACAAGATTAGGAGAATACCAGATTGATATGGATCGATGAATCTGATATGCCCCAAGTGATGATAGATTTGCCCCGAGCGATGAGGACTTTTGATGAATCAGTAACTAGACGTGATTGTTTGTCTTGATTACTGATGAAAGATATTGATAGATTTGATTGACAGAATTTGATTTACAGACTTTGAATGATGTGCAATACCATGCCCCCTTCGGGATTAAAATTGAAATCTGACAAGAAAAGTCAACATTATAGTTTAGAATCATGTTAATTGATTTGAGAAGTGGTTAAACACGTTCGAGAACGCATTCTGCATCATTTGGAAGGTCCCAAAAGACCAAGTTTGACTAGGTTTGACCATGAGTTGACCATGGTTGACCAAGTTGAAATTTTGATAGTTTGATGTAAGATAATCAGTTAAGTTGAATACTAGATTTCTGTGATGATTGAAGGTCGAATATGCAAGTAGTTAATAATATGAATGATCTCAGATTTGAATTTTGATCCCGAAAAAGGATTCTACTTGCTATTTCATTGGAGGAACCTTCGTGTGAGATTCAGCTCTTGTTAGACTTGAAGATGCGATTTGAAGAATCATTTAAGCATTGAAGTTCGTTTAATCATTGTGAGATCATGTAAACATGCAAAATGCAATGAGACATGCAAA
This sequence comes from Chamaecyparis obtusa, assembly GCA_027943335.1. NCBI lineage: Eukaryota > Viridiplantae > Streptophyta > Pinopsida > Cupressales > Cupressaceae > Chamaecyparis > Chamaecyparis obtusa. Next base: position 187,483 of record BSBK01004751.1, on the reverse strand, counting down.
ATGAAATGCAACCTAAGACCTAGGACCTAGTCACTGATCATGTGTCGATTTGTTATCATCATTGAACTTTTAGGTAACCGGATAAATCAATACAATGCCCACTAGCCATGAAACCATAGACATATGAATATCGATTTGTATGCGCAAGAATCAATACAACACCCACTGGACAACAACCATGGATATATGAATATTGATTTTATTTTCAAAATGTTGGATTAAATATAAGCATCAAGGCACAAATGCCAGGATGACCTGAATATCATGTCCATTTTGATATAGCAATTTGTACAAGCATCAAAACATAAATGTCGTGATGACCTGAATACGCCTTGCATTGCAAACACATCAAACAGTCAAGAGATCATTCTAAATCCAATGTGAATTACCCGTAGTGACCCTTTATTGTTCACATCCTTAGGCAAGATTGCGTTCCACAATAGGAGAAAGAACTTACTCAAAAAGATAATAGTTAGATCAAAATTCCTTGAATTGTCTGGGTATCAATGGTCGAGGTACGCATGGCCATCCAATTCGAGATAGAGGCTCTTACAGTCGGACACCATTTCAATCCAGAAGTTCCAAAAATGTTAGATTTTCACATACAAGCAGAAGACAAAGAAAAGATTATGCCCCCAGTCATCACTCTCTAAATCCTATAAAAGACATCATCGAAGAGCTCGAAGGGACACAATATGCAAAAATCTCAATGCGAATCAGTAAGCCTACAAGGAGATAAAAGCATGAAAAGCACAGATTGTTTTCTGTTGAGTTTTGATGTTTGATTGTTGTAGATGCAAAATCTTTTCTGGAGACGAGACAGACAGACAGACTCAACAGGAAGCTTCAAAGGACTCTGACTGGATATGACACGTCTAAGATACATTGGAGGCCATAGGATATGACATTGATTGCCCCCAAGTTTGAACATTGATAGGATACAGACGCTTGAGCTGATTGGTGTACAGACCGACTTATTGAAATCAGGATATGCAGAAACAAACCGGGAGATATGTACAAACTAAAGCAAGACTGAAAGCTGGGAAAGACCAAGATTGTGCTGATAGATGGAGCATTTTGGAACAAGTGGTGCCCGTTTGCCGAGTTTTCACCATCTTGGTAGAGATTCTATTTTTGCTACCGAGGTGCCTGTTTCCAGGTTTTCACCAAGGCACTTTTTTTTTCTTTTTTCTTTTTTTCATTTTTTTGTATTTTTCATTTTTTCAATTTTTTTGTACTTTTGATATTTTTTTGATTTTTTTTTGCGAATCATCAAGGCGCCTATTGCTAGGTTTTCACCAAGATGTTCATTTTTTCAGGACTTTTTCTGATTTTTAAGATTTTTTTCAGGACATTTACCAAGCACTGAATGCCTTAGGCATAGGATTTCTTTAGATGGAGAATGTTGATTGGTTCTCGGAGCTGTTCTCCTTCAGTGGTTGAGAGTTGATAGGCACCAGAGCCAAAAGTAGCAGTGATTACAAAGGGACCCAACCAATTGGGTTCGAACTTCCCCTTGCGTTCTCGATGTGATTGATTTTTAGGATTTTCTCTCAACACTAGATCGTCAACCTGAAATTCTCTATGTCTGACTTTCTTGTTGTAGCCTTTAGACATTCTTTTTTTGATACACTCTGAGATGATCATACGCTGCTTGTCTGCGCTCATCTAGTAGTTCAAGTTCTTGTAACCTAGACACTCTGTAGTCTTCATCAGTGACAAGTCCATGCATTCTGATTCTAAGTGATGGGATTTCAACCTCAATAGGTAGTATTGCTTCAAACCCATAAACTAAAGCAAATGGTGTAGCCCCAATAGGTGTTCTGATACTTGTTTTGTAGGCCCATTCTGATACTTGTTCTGATACTAGTTCTGATACTGGTTCTGGTACTAATTCTGATACTAATTCTGATAATTGTTCTGATACTGGTTTTGATACTGATTCTGATACTGATTCTGATAATTGTTCTGATACTGGTTCTGATGCTTGTTCTGATACTTATTCTGATACTGATTCTGATAATTGTTCTGATAATTATTCTGATACTTGTTCTGATAATTGTTCTGATACTTGGTATACTTGATAGCATCTTTTTCCATTTGCAAACTCCCAAGCAAGATCATATTGTGCAGTCCCAATGTCTAGCAAGGTGGAGAACAAGAGGGATTAGCAAGCTGGTGGAAGAGATGGAAGATAAGAGAATGAAGGAAAATGAAGGGAAGAAATCCTCAAGGGAAAACTCCTCCAGAATACTCAAGCTAGGGAAAAAATTGTCATGTAAAGCACATTTGGAAAAGCAATGAAAGGCCATCATAGGATATATGTCACAAAAGTGTACTGCCAAAGAAGGACAGGATGTAGTCCAAAGGAGTAGACATGTCAAGAGGCTTCATAGCACCGTGTTTTACTCTTTCTTTTTTTTTTTATTAGATCAAGACCAAAGGGGAAAAGGATAGCGATAGGCAAAAATGAATGGAGGAAGATGGATATGAAGGCTAAACATGGAAGGAATGAAAGCAAGATCACCGTAAGATAGCTCACAAAATAGCCAAATATTCGTGTATAGATCAACATTGTCAAGATCAAAGAGAGAAGACGGAATGGATGAAATATGTATAAGAACTACGCATGATGCCTGATTGCCAGGTTTTCATCATGGTACTTATCCAAGGTGCCACAAGGGAGTGGTTTTCACCTTAGGATGAAAATTTTTTCTTTACTTTTGCTACCAAGGCGCCTATTTCCAGGTTTTCACCAGGGCACATTTTCAATTTTTTTAATTTTTTTTTTCATTTCCTTTTTTTTGGAAGAAGGCAAGCTTTTTAGATAATGCTCCTTGAAAGGATAAACCATGATATGCCAAGGATTCAAAATGATATGCTCAAAGATGCTGATAGGGAAAGGAAGATGGAAGAGAAAAATGGAGGATAAGGTTTTATGTAAAGCGAGTGAGGTTGGAAGATAGGAGAAATAGGAAAATGAGGAAAAATGATAGAAGGTAAAAGGATAATGCATGGAAGGATTGTAAAAGGGTAGGTGGAAAGGAAGGCAAGATCAACGTAAACACACACCTTGAAGGGTAGCGAGAGGGTGGAGGAAATGTGAATGAAGGAATACGTGAAGGAATATGGTGAATGGATAGCAGAGGTTGTGGTTTAGGCGCATGAAATGGAAGAATATTTTTGGAGGGAGATGAAGTGGAAGCTTTTGGAAGCTTGAATGTCAATTTCACTTTTTGTTCAACACCAGACTCTTTCAAGAGAGATTTTGGAATCCATATAGCCGTAGGCTTTTTATTTCCTTTTGATGATTTAGAGATAATATCTTCAATGATGGATTTTGGAACCCATACTTGTCTTGTAATTTTTTTCTTAGATATCTCTTTTGACTTTATGCCTCCATGTCTATTATAGGAGACATGGTGATCTTCTTTTTTTGATGGATTCTTGTATTGTTTCTTTTTTTTGTATTGAACATTCAAGTTACTTCCAAAAGACTTGGGATTTGTGGAAGAGGGAGGATATGACTGGTTTAGATGGGTGGTTGGATGAAAAGGATTCAAGGGTATGCATCTATGTTGATCTTGAGGAAAGATGGGAGATGGAGGTATGTAAGGACCCAAGATGGAAGGAATGCGTGAAGATCTTTGTAGTGGTGGAAGAGGTCCAAGGATGGAAGTGGAAGATGCAAAAGGATAATCAATAAGTTCATCATCATCTATATGACAACCAAGGATATCAGCATCTTTAGAGTGAGCATTAGAATTTTCAATAAAATCATGGACATCTTGAATAAGAGCATTTTCTTTGATAGGATCATTCAAAGCTTGCGAAGACATAGGAAGAGTAGAAAGTGGAAGTGAACATGGAGTGGTAGAATAAGAAGATGGAAGACTTTGATCTTGACAAGGATCTTTGGATAGCATAAGCGCATAATTTTTCTCTTGTTTTTCAATAGGCTTAACATTGGAAGGAACACCATTTTTACCAACCTTAATGGAAGTATCATCTTTGGAAAGTGCAAGTGTAGTAAGGTTATTTTGATTGTCAATAAGCTCAACAGTGTAAGTAGTAGCTTGATCTTGCTTAGGTGAAGACTTAAGACATGGTGGAATGCATGAAAAAGGGGGTACAGGATCAAAAGAACCCTGAGGCAGATAAGAGACACCGTGAAAAGGAGTGGATGAAATGGAGGGTTCTTGATCTTGATCTTTCTTTATGTTCTTTTCTTTATCATTTTTAGAGTCCTCTTGACATGGAGCCACTTCTAAGGACAAGGAAGCATGTTGGGATTGTATGGATGATTTTGGAAGAGATGGTGAAGGACTAGCTGAAGTAGGCATTATAGCATATGAAGGCTTAGGCTCTTTAGGTTTATCATTATTGAAAGTATTTGCAGCCAAGTGAAGGTTAGCTTGAGTTTCTTTAAGAGGTAGCCCTGGAGGATAACTATAGGGAACCACATGAAAAATATCAGAGCTTGTGTCAGATGAAGGTTCTATGAAAGATTTGAAAGACTCAGAAGCTTTAGGAAATGTACGAGTATTGGAGGAAGTAGGGGATGGAAGGGAACCATCACAAGACAAAGATCCAACATTAACATGATCTTCCTTGAGAGTGTAATCTTTATTTTCAGCCTGAGAGTTCTTAGAGGAGAGATCCTTATAATATTGACGTTTCAAGCTAGCACGATGTATTTTATAGTCCTCAGCAGTAGTAGATGGATCATCATCAAGGTATTGTCCACAAAAGCCATCAAAATCTCTTTCAAAATCAGAATCATATGGATCACCATCACGATCTATCCAATGTGACGGCCCATTTGTAGTAAGCAGGAATGAACGATGAGGAGGACTCTTAGGAATAGAGGTGTCATAGGTATCATTACATTGTCTATCATCATAGTCATCATAGTCTTCAAAGCTAGATGTGTCACTCTTCGTGGAAGAGGTATCATATTGCTCAATTTTTTTTCGGGGGTATGGTGACATGTACAAGTCTTTATCAAATGGAAAAGAGTATAAAGATTCCATGGAGAACTTTTTAGATTCCTTCTCTTTCTCAAGTTTGTCAAGCTGGACTTGCATAGCATGTATCTATTTCATTATAGCGGCGATCAGAATTTCTTCCTCATGTGTACTGATTCTTTGAGACATGTGTACTAATTCTCAATAGCTACTGATTTGTTCTTGACACAATGATATTTTTGACAGATTCTGGAACTAGGCTGGAAACATTGGATATCTTGCAATTTGACAATTTCTGACAACTCTCTCAAATTTTTCCAAACGACACTCTACAGACTCGTACGACACTGGGTAGTCTATGAAATGACAGTTGCTAAACTCATACGACAGTTGGGTAGCAATGAAACAACAGTTGACAAAACTCGTACGACAGTTGCTAACAGGTTTTTGACTTCCTTGGATTTGCTGGTTTGAAAACTCATACGACTCTGGGTTCTCAATCATACGACATATGGGCGATACTGAAATGACATTTGACAAAATTCGTACGACTTTTGACTTCTTGAAATGACTTTTGACTCCAGAAAGAACTTTACTTCAATTTTTGCAAAATTTAAGGTCTTCAGTTTTGGATTGTTTGCAAATTGTACTATCCAGATTTTGAAGGTTATACTAGATTTGATCGTTTTTAATAGCCAAGTAGATAAACAAACACGTAGAACAGCAAGCAAGTGATTCCAAGCACGTCTGAAAACAATGAACAAGGGCAAAAGTAACCTTGCACATGAACAATCAAGTGACCAAATTGTGCTAATCCCTGAGAGTACTAATTGTGTATGTTCTGAAAAAGTTTTGCAATAACGCACATATACCTGAAAGTGAAAAATTGGCCTCTCTAGGGTTTTTAGTAATGGTTTGACTCTGCAACTTTTATGATTCAAAGGGGTGAACTCCAATCCCGGCGCACCAGGGTTTTGACACTGTCCGAGAACTTAATCTTCAAGAGCTGCTAGGGAGATCTGACAACCCAACAATGAACCATACCCATGGAGATTTCTTCCACAAGGACATTTATATAGCGGTTGTCACTACCATGGCGAAAATGGCTATTACCGCTTGAGGTTCCGTCAATGCAGTTTGCCCTGTGAAGGGATTGTCTGCTACGGTTAACCCTCTCTAAAGATGACTCACAATAGTATACCACAAGGGGACTTGGCTCCAGATTCAAGGTTTTGACACCTCTTCACTTTTAACCCAAACAAAGCAAGCAGATTAATCCGACACGCTAAGACAAAGTTTTGTTCCACCAAGGTCTGTGATATCAAATCCACGTGATCTATCAACCTCTCCGGGGAGAGAATGTATCAATCAATAAGAGAAGATGCACTAACCAATTTTGATTCACCAAAGCTTGTGATATCAACCCCACATGATCTATCAACCTCTCCAGAGAGAGAATGTGTCGATCAATAAGAGAAGACTCACTAACTAAGTTGAATGTGAAACGCACTAAGTATCCTCCCTACCTACAAGGATTCTATCGTCAAGAAGGATTTTGCTAGGAATCCAATCTCTCAAGAATCACAAATAGTGTTCATAGGGCCTAATTACTATGTGAGCACAGATGTATGTTCCGAAAGCAAATCTACCAAAAGCATCCAAAAAGTAGAAAGAGGAACACTTAACGTTTAAAGCGAATATGAGATGAGTCCACAAGGTGGAACACTTAACACCTCACACAAGCTAAAAATGAGTCCACAACTTACAAAACAAGGGAGTTCCTAAAAGCACAAAAGGGTTGCCAAGTGGAACATTTAACGCTTCTGTCCTGTTGACCCCTCCCCTTTATGGCGCTGAGATTGCAACCACGGGGCGGAAATGAGGGGCCGGCGGATTAGCGAGTCCAATAACCCAAGATAGCAATCAAGATCAATCACAAGTATTCTAAGACTACTTAATGAATCCTTAAGGGTTCACAACCTAGTATCAATTATGCAAGTGTGTAGAAATAGATCAAAAGCATGAAAAGATGCACACAAGCTTGACACATAAGAGATTTATTTTAAGTCCCAAATCAAAATATTATTAGATGAAGGAGAATACCTGGGATCCTTGCAACGCGCTTAGTAGATTTTACTGGATTTTTAGCAATTTTTGTTGAGCTTTTCCATGCAAGCAAGTGACGAACTCTCCAACAAGCAAACAAGCAAACAAGATATGCAAAATATATTCAACTTATGAAAACCATAGGGTTAGCTCTAAAAATCAATTATTATCAGTAATAATAACCAGCAATCAACCCAAATGACAACTCATATCATTCATTGAACCATGTAAAAAAATAAGTGCATACCCATCACAAAACTTTATTTTTTTTACTGCATTTGACCTAGTCAACAAGATCTAATTTTTTTGATATGATTTTGGCCACAAAAATAGAAATTCAGAATAGGGACCCCTACTAAAAAATAGAGAGCTTTCCAAAAATGCAAAAATTTTAGAAAAACCTCTTCATTTGTGCCCTAGAGACCCATTTTATCAATACAAACCAGTTTTTGTAAATTGACTATTTGAGCTATGATATCATGTCGAAATTTAAAACATAAAGAATGGACCCCCTGTAGAATTTAAAGAGCTTTCCGAAAATATAAAATTTTTTGAAAAATATGCTGATTTGCGTCAGATATTAATTTTTTCCGGAATTTCAAGAAAAAATTATTAAAAATTCAAAACATCTCAGAAAATTCTAAATTTTTTACTGTAGCTTCCATGACATGTCACCAATCTGCAAAAAAAATTTCAAATCAAAATTACAAGCTGTTTGGGAGATAAAATTAAATCTTTGAAACTTTGGGGTTTTAGCTCCCAAAAAAAAATCAAAACCAGCATGCAAAGGTGGGTTGCCCCACGGTGGGCGCCAGAAATGTGTGTGTGAAAATTGTACCTGATCTGTAAACACAACACTCAGTAAAACATTAGAGGTTAGTGATAATCAAAATCGTACAAAATTGAAAGCTATCTAACCAAGCGATTTACTGCCTTCTAATAGGTGCGAGATTAATGTTCTCAGATTATTATCGAGATCAGTGACCTAGACGACACCTAAACGAAGGATTTGAATGCAAAAGATGGATATAAATGCAATTAATCTATATTTTTGATATTTTCTATGCAATAATAATGAAAAACTTGATAAAAATCTATGCTAGTATGGAAATTGGTATGCTATGAATGCTAAATGATCTAACAATGAAGATTCTAACAATGATATGAAAACTATGAAATTCTATGCTAAGATATAAAAACTATGCAATTGAAATTGATCTCACAAAGCTTTGGATTCGCAAGTTGATTCCTCAGCCTCTAATTCTCCAGCGTGATTGTGCAAAATATGAGATGATTTGTGAAGAGCTAAAGCCTTAATTTATAGAAATCCAGGGCTTTGGAGGTGCATGGGAAAAAGCCATAAATCACTCAAATAGCTCAACTTGATTTTTGAGTTATTTTTAAATAAAGGATAATTAACTCACAAAAACATGCAAAAGCTAAGTTTTAACTCAAAATAGAGTTTAGCTTTAATTGATAATTGATAGTTGTTTGCTTTTATGATTGTGCATGTTTTATTTATGAATTAATTTAATAATAAAGTGATTTATTTCCAACTTAACTGCTTTTTGAAAATAAATAATTAATTTATGGGTTAATTAACTATTTATTCAAACTTTTATTAAAAATTATATTATTAAATAATGACAACATGCTTTAATTAATTAAATAAGAATTTAATCAATTAAAGATAGAAATTTTGATTTATTGTCAAAATTAAATAATACAATTAATAATAGATAGAATTAAATTTAATTACATAATTAAGTGGCAAATATTAAATCTAATTAATTAAATATGAAAATATTCAATTAATCAAATTTTAGGATAAATGTGATTTATTGCCAAATAATTATAAAATTAAAGATAATTATGATAATTAGGAATATTACTAGGAATATTCTCCGATGCAAAATTTAAGATAATCAATTATGATTCGATGATGTTTAGATGTGCCTTAGATTAGGACTTTGATGTCGATTTCATATGATTTGATGATATAGGAGGTTAATGAACTTATAGCCCATTTTTGGGGTATTACAAACATCATGCCCAATGTTACAACACATACAATTCTGTTTGCACTTTGATACCAGTATTTGCTTTATCATGCCATGCTGCTTGATTGATCCTCATTGATGTTGAATCATCTGGATGCTCCTCATCTGTACATACTGTGTGTGCTCTTGGCCCTTGATGCGATCATGACAGGGATCATGAGGTTTCCCTATCATGATTCGCATCAAGGGCCCAGATCATTCATGAAATTCATTACTAGATCAACTTCCCTGTATCTGCAGATGAAACAAACATGTCAGTGGAAACATGGTGCCTTGTTGTTTTTAGAGCCTTGATACACATGCCCTGAGCACAACCTTTGTTAGAAGTGCATGGTTGAGTGTATGTATGCATTCTATGATATTGTGATACCAGCCATTGCATAGATCCATTGGATCTAACCCATCTCCTCTCATTTCTTCTTGCAGGTTCTGGATCTTAGGAGCTCTCTAGACAGGACCGGATCTGGACATCAATACCAGGCAATGTCTGGTACCCCCATATTAATTATTTCTTTATGTATATCTACACTCATCCATTCAAATCTGATAACGGCTATGCTCACCGCCTGTGTGAGCTTAGATAGATGTTTTTCTTTTCAGTTCTTTGCTTAGTGAATAGTATACATGTCACTGATACATGCATGAGTAGATGTAGATGCAGTTCATTTCCTTTTTATCTTCATGTACTTTGGAATGAAATGAACAAAAATATAAGCAATACCACCTAATAACACAAACTAGGTTATTGTAGCTCATCTAGTAATTAGGTCTTCAAACTTAAGAATGAGAAAAAATATGACAACATTCTGGCGACCTCTATGGAGTGCTTGCCTACTAAGCATCCTAACTAGCGACCTAATTGATCCATTGCACAAAGTCACTAAACCACAACTAAAGCTAGCTTCTTTTAGATAACCAATCCTTCTCAACAAAACTGCTAACTACTAGAGATAACTTCTCTGGATTATTGCTACTCACACCAACTGGAAACAACTAAAAGAAACTACTAAAAACAACTTGTGCCAGGCACTTAGGGAACACATAAAGCCAAAAAATCTTAACTTACTAATATATAGGGTAGAAAAGAACCTCAGAAACAAGCCTTGAGGTGGATCCCATTCACTGGAATGAGAAGCTCCTTTCCATCCATGCTAGCCAGTTGAAAAGCATTGTGGGCTTTGCATCCAATCACCATGAAGGGCCCACTCTAGATGGCATCAAACTTAGTATGCCTCCCTAGTTTATGTTTTGCTTCATCCCACTTGAGGACCAGATCCCCTTCTTTAAAGACTTTAGGTGTGGCCTTCTTGTCAAAAATCTTCTTCATCTGAGCATGATGAGCCTCCAGGTTCTCCAATGCCAGTTTCCTTCTTTCTTCAAGTTCAACAAGTTCAGCCAACTTGACTTGCATAGTATCTTCCTCCATAAGATCAATCTCTTTAATTAGACTCAGGGTAGGCAACTCAGTAGACAGGGGAATCCTGACTTCCTTTCCATATACCAATGTGTAGGGTGAGTTTCCTGTAGACCTCTTAGGTTTTATTTTGTCTTCCCACAAGGCCAGCTTCAACTTGCTGTGCAAGTCTCTCTGATTTCCTTCTATAGTCCTTTTGATTATTCTAAAAAAAAATTTATTCATTGATTCTGCTTGACCATTACCCTGAGGGTAATAGTTAGAAGAGGTACTCATAAAGATATTATGCTTGAGTGCCCATTCTAAAATCTTAGTTCCTAGGAATGCCATGGCATTGTTTGAGATGATTGAATCTGGAGCACCAAATTTGGACACAATGTCTTGATAGAAGTTTAGGACAGAGGTTTCATTGGCTTCCTTTAGTGCTACAGCTTCTGTCCACTTGGTAAAATAGTCTATGGTAGCAAGTATCCATTTGTGTCTAGCATTGGAGGGGGGGTTGATAGGTCCAATAAAATCTAGTCCCCACTTTGAGAATGGCTGTTCTACTTTGATAGGATGAAGAGGGAGGGCTGCCAGCTTTTGCTTTCCAGTAAACAAGGCACAGTTCTTACATCTTCTTACCCAATCAAAAGAATCCTTATACAGGCTAGGCCAGTAGTACCCAACTCTCATCACTTTTAGAGCAGTGGTTCTGGCAGCAAAGTGCCCACCAGAGCCTCCATCATGCAATTCTTCTAGTATTTTATTTACTTGATCAGTTTCAACACATCTTAGTAGAACACCACTATGATCCCTTCTATACAGAATGTTATCAATAACAATAAATGGAATGGCTTGGAGTCTAAAGTACCTTCTTTTACTCTTTTCAAGGCCCTAAGGACATTGACCAATTGAGAGATAATGTTTCATCTCTGTTGTCCAGCTTGTATTCTGCTCTGCATTTTGGTTCATCAGGACAACCTCCTTCTTCTGCTAGTTTGAGTATGCTATTCCTTCATTTAGCTGCTCACACAACCCCTTTCCTCTAACTAGCTTGGTTACTTTAATTTGAATGTCATATTCCATAAATTTGGTGACCCAACTAGCCCTCTTGTGGCTCAGATCCTTGTTTAGCAGGAAATCTCTTATGCAAGGGTGAGCAACCATCAGGTGTACTGTGTTTTTGGACAACAAGTGTCTAAATTTTTTTAGACTTCTCACAATTGCTAGGACATGCTTTTCTACAGGCATATAATTAAGCTCATAACCATCTAGGCATTGACTATAGAAGGCTACTGGTTGTTCTTGCTTCTTAGCATTTTGCTGAACTAACATAGCAGAGATACTATCATTGTCTCCAAAAGCATACAGTATAAAATCTTTAGAAAAGTTAGGGTTTACTAGAGTAGGGGCGAATACAATTGCTTCCTTGACTTCCCCAAAACACCTTTTACCTTCATTGGTCCAATGGAAGGTTGAGTTCTTTTTCAACATTTGGGTCATAGGCTTCAAGAGTGCTGCAACATTTGGAATGAACCTCCTCAAAAAATTGATTCTTCCTAGAAAACTCTATAATACTTTCTTGTGAGCTGGTAGGGGTAGAGCCAGGATGGCTTTTACCCTTTCAAGATCAATGGTTGTCCCTTGTTTAGAGAAAATGTGCCCCAATAGTCTGCCTTCATGGAAAACAAAGATGCACTTTTTGGGATTCAGTGAGACTCCAAACTCTCTGCACCTCTCAAAGATTTTCTTTAGATGAATTAGGTGATCCTTTGTGTCTTTTGAGAAGATAGTTATGTCATCCAGGTAGACCAGAACAAACTTGTTCATCAGGCCAACAAACACCATCTCCATGGCTTTCTGGAATGTAGCACCAGCATTAGACAACCCAAAAGGCATCCTCCTGTATGCCATAGTGCCCCATTTAGTGGTGAATGTAGTTTTATATTGATCTTCCTCCTTAACCAGGACCTGGTTATAACCAGAAAAACCATCTAACAGAGAAAACCTATCAGACCCTGAGACATACTACAAAATCTATTCCATAGATGGCAGTGGGTGATGATATTTGAGTGAGGCTCTGTTAAGGTCTCTAAAATCCACACATAACCAGATTTCACTATTCTTCTTCCTAAATGGTACTAGATTAGAGACCCAAGAGGTGTGCTTAATTGGAAAAATAATATTGGCCTCAATCATCTTCCTCAACTCTATTTTCATCAAGACTTCTAACTTAGGATTGATAGGTCTCTGTTTCTGTCTCACTGGTTTGGCATGGGGTTCTAGCTCAATGGTGTGTTGGGCTAAGTGAGGATCAAATCCCTTTAGGTCATAGTATTCCCATGAAAAGACATCACTATATTCTTGACATAATGAAATAAAGGCTTACTATTCTAGCTGTGCGCATACCTTTCCAAGCTTAAGGTATTTGTCCTTAAGAATCTCCACAGGCTGGTAGTGTTCATCTTTAACTGTCATACTAGCCTTGTCTCCCCTAAGTTGATCATCAACATTAAATATAGACTCAAGTGTGACTAATCCTTTAGGAAGTCTATTACTCTTCAACTGTAACATCTAGTCACCATACTGATGAGCATGTTTGCTCTGGTTAATTCTGGAGAACTCAGCTTCTTCTATCAGAAAATTGAAAATTTCTCATCATTTTCAAAAACTTGCCAACTCACTTGATTGTCTGGTATGGATGGTCTTACCAGAATCTTTACATGCTGAGAATTAGGATTTGGGACCTCTTTTGGAATATCATATTCTTCTCCCATGGTAGCCAACTTGTTTGCCTGTTTGTTCTGATTTCTTGGAACATCAACCAGATTAAAAACATGAAAATCTTCTATTAAATCCCAAACCCTGTGCTTATACATCTTAAGTGTATCATTCTTTGTGAGGTTAGTGCCATGAATTTGATTGACCACTAACTCATGACTACCACCTATAACTTCTAGGCATTTGATTCCTCTTTGTCTATCCCATTCTAAACCATGAATCAATGCTTCATACTCTGCTATATTATTGGTACAACTAAAAGAAAAATGAACTGTAGAGTAATACTTTTTCCCTTCTGGAGAAATTAGGATAGCACCACCTCCTGAACCAACTTTTCTTCTGGCACCATCAAAGAATAGCTACCACAAATCACCACTCTGACCACCAGAAGGTTTGTTTTCCTTTTTCATCAAATCTAGTATCACAACACCTTCTTCATGAATGATATACATTCCAATGCTAGAGATCTCCATTTTTCTAAAAGGGTTATCCTCCTCCAAGTCTCTTTCAGCCCATTCATCTAAAGCAATATCAGGAATCTTCCCAATAGGGGTCCCAGGCTCAAAATCACTTGGGTCTTGTTCATGATACATCAAATTGGCATTTATAGGATTTGGGGTATATGGTTCAGCATGGATTTTTGCAAAAGCTTCAGACTTGATTCTAACTCTAGTCCCGTATCTAGTTTTGAAATATATATGAGACCAATCAACTGAGAGATATCCCCCCAACTTGGTAGTAAATTCTCTTCTTAGACAAATGGAAAAATGAGGAGGTAGATCTATGACATAGACATCTTGGGGAATAGAGAAATTGGGACATTCATGTAAAGTGAGGCTTAGGTCCTTTATGACTCCCAAGGTACTAACTAATGACCCATCCAAATGAGCAAGAGGCCTGTCTATTGGCTCATAAGATAATCCTAGTAGGTCTGCTAGCTGCTTAGAAATCACAAAACTACTTTCTCTTGAGTCTATCATATAGTTATGAACTAGATAGTTTCCAACAATAAGAGTTACATAGAAAGGAGGAAGCTTAACCTATGGGACAACAATGGGTTGTGGCTAGCTTCTTCTTTTTGTTGCTCCACATGAGGTATTTTAGCTACTAGGACCCTAGGCTCCTCCAAAATAGCCTCTTGATTTGGCAAGATTTTAGCCAATTCATTCAGTATTAGCTCCTTTTGTCCAGGAATTGCTAGGGTGTCCATTAGAGGCACATTGATAGAGGTTTTCCTCATTTTCTCCACTATATTAAAAGATCCCAAATTCACTTTGGGCTGTCCTTTTGGTGCAGTAGTCTCTGTTTGTGTAGGCACCAACTATGTAGCTACCTTAGCTGGTTCCTTAGCCTCCTTAGACTGGTTTAAAGCTGGAGGTTGAACTGTTTTAGGTTGTGGATTCACAACAGGAGCTTGCTAACCGGTATAGGCCACTTGTTCAACCTCCAAAGCTTTCTTTTTAGACCTTGTGTTGGCTGCAACTGGGATGTAGCTTGGGTTATCACTTGGTGAAAAATTCACTCCAAAAAAATCTTCCTTCTAAAAATTCACTAGTGCCACCTCAGGTGTTTGCAACTCGTTTGTGGTAACAACTGAACCTTGCTAAACTTCTGGCTCTTGGACTATCTCTTACGGCATCATCACATTGTTCTATACCATGAGGGCCTAATTATAGCCATTAGGAAACATCCCCTGGATATGTTGTTGATTGCATGGGCAGCCCCATTGATAATCTTGTGCTATATTATTCTGGGCTATAGGAACCAGCTCCCTAGAAGCACTAGGAATATTAGGATTATAAGGCTGGCTGGTCTTTTGGTTATAACTTCTTGCTTGACCTTGCTGGCCTTGTTGGTATTGGGTCCTATTCTGCTGGTAGTGATTTTGATAGGGTTGCTGATAAGGTTGCTGATAGGGTTGCTGGTAAGGCTGGGACTATTGCTTCTTTAGACTAACCAGCTCATTAGTAACTATTTGCAAGGCCTTTTTAATCTTAGTCAGCTCTTGGGATTGATTTATAGCTGGGTTAGCAACTTGTTGAGGAGGACCTAGGAGAGGTGGAATAGATGCCAAGGCTGGAATTACTTCAGGAACAGGATGAAGCTCTGGGAAAATAGGCATTGGAGGTCTTGGGGCTATCTTTCCAGCTTGGATTAGGCTATTTTTAGCTCTTATGGCAAGATCATATGCTGCTGGTAGATTATTCCCTCCCATGGATTGGATCATAATGGAGATATCACTATTAAGACCTCTTAGATAGTATAGAAAAGCATGCCGACTTGAAGGTCTAACTGTAGCTGGTATTCTGTTCCATGTTCTTTGAAATCTAAAATTAAAGTCCATCATGTATTCTTGAGGTGCTCTTTTGATAGTAGTCAAATGCTCAACTAATGAGAGGTGATCTGATTTATCCTCAAACTAATTAGTTAAGGCTTGTCCCAACCCATCCCAATCAGCTATGGAACCAACTGGTAAGCCTCTAAACCATTGCAATGCTTTGCCTTTAAGAGAGGCTTCCAGCAACCTCACAGCCACATTATCCTCTATTATATTATGAAGGGCACAAAGGGATGCTACATCTCTTATGTGTTTAATGGTTGAGGTTTGATCTTCTCCCATAAAAATGGGCAAACTCTTAAGGGCTGATATAGGTATGTCATTATGCTACTACAAATTTAAAGGACTACCTTGATTAAAAGCTACAAAAGGATGCAGTCTGGGTTGAGCCATTAGAGGATTTAGGGGAACTTGAATTGTAGGGGCTGTTTGTACAGGTAGTAATACTTGTATTGATTGGATTGGGGAAGCACTTGTAGGAATGTGAGTAGGCTTAGGAGTAGGATTGGGAGTAGGATTTGCAGATTTTGATGCACTAGCTTGGGCTGCTTTAGAACTCTTCTTGATAGATGGCAGCTCTACATACACAAAAGGATTCTTACTCTGCCTAGTTGGGATCCCACTCATAAGCTTATATACTGATCTACATAAAACACCATTAGAGTCACTAGGTATGATCTCAAAACATTGTCACTACTCATACCAAACAATAACATGCATAAAAATTTCTAGGAAATAGACTCACTAAGTCTCAGTCCCACCGGGCATGCCAAAAATTGTTGTCACTAAGGATTGCACCCTATTTTGCTAAGTATTGAACCTAGCAATCCTACGAAACATGGGACTATTCTTAGGCTATGGGTAACCTATCTAAGAATAGACCTCCGTATTAAGGGCTGGCTTCCCTTGGATCACTTGAAACTTATCTAAACTTGGAGGGAAAAGGGATAGAACATGCTTGAAAGTAAACAATTGCAACTTGAAATGAAAGGAAGGTGATCCACCAAAATTGAAGAGAAACCACAATTAAGAAACAAGTTCACCTCATTAGCAATTCGATCTAACTCACAACTCAATCTCCCTTTCTTAACCCCCTAATGAAATAAGGTACTTAGAATCTAGAAAAGGAAGAAAACTTCACAAATTGGATATTCTTGATTATACAAAAATCACACCACTGAATTAAGACAAATCCTTGAATACCCACTTGAATCCAAGATGTAGATTAAGGATATAGAAACATCACAATACTCTCACATATGGCTTCAACAGAAAACCCAGAATTATAGAGAACAAGAAGGATCAATTTTTATTGCTAAAAAGAAATAGGTACAATTGTGTCTCTTAGAGCTACAACACTCATATCAGAGAGAAAAAGTGAAGAGCTAACCTCAATCACCAAAAGTGAGAGGTAAAAAAACAACAACCTAAGAATCTACATTCAACTCCACTACTTTCTAAGAATAGAAAAGTCAAAATATGGACCCATGAGGCAGCATCATGGTCTGAACGTCAGATTCCCAGATTCCTAGGGGCAAGGAAAGTGGGGGCCTAAAAATGAACAATAAAAAATGACCATTATACCCACTAAGTCATGCCACTAATTGATAATCTGACAAGGGTTTATAAAAACACCACTTGTCGATTATCTTACAATAAAAGATGGGCCATGACTTAACATTAAAACTATCCACTATGACCTCAAATAGGTACAATTATATTTTTAAAGAAAGGCCTCAACCAAAAGGGAAGCACATTCTTAAAAATAATAGCATTAAAAAACAAAATCTTCAAACCCCAGGAAAAACTATAGGCTACATACAAAAAGATGAAATATCAACTACCCAAAATGGGAGGATATTCATATGATCAATTAAATCATACATAACCTAAGTCTAGAGATATTGACATAACACTCAACCCTAAAAGGGGAGGAAGAAAATAACACTATTATCCAAACATGGCATGAAGATGAAGAGCTCACGACATCAAAGCCCTAAAGCTTGGCACTTGGCAACCTTCCATTCTCACTACAGTTTGAATGACAACCTCCCTCTTTGATTTAGAAACAACAACCTGACCCCGACAACATCTTCTCAAGGTAGGCATGCATGTACTCATTTCATTTTTTGTATGGAAAATTTGTTTCCTTTTCTTGATTGCAGACTTCATTGTATTAGGGAATTTGTCTGTTCTTTCATAGTACTATTATACACTTGAATTGCTCTACATTTTATTGTAATGCACTGTTGTTTTCACGGCATCATCCCTTTGAAAAATGGGGCACTGTGACTTGATATTGCTCTTTGTATACAGTAATATCTTGCAGGCTATTTATTTTATGTTTGATTCTTTGCAAAAGTAGGGCATCACTACATTTGAAAAGTGTTTGAGCTTTGATAATGGTGAGGGCACTGTATACATATTGTGCTTACTGGTTTTTAGTTCATGTGCTCAACATTAGGATGCTCCCCTATTTGTATTAACTCTCCATATGGAATTGTTGTATTTGTATTTTCCTCTTATCATATTTGAAAGAAATGTGTGAATGCCAGGTGCCCAATGAGCCATGAGCTAGGGTATGACACTGGTCTCATTTGATTCTTAACATATATTGGTTTTTTGCCTTTGAGCATGGCTCTGTATTGTGGCAACATAAACCTCGGCTTATGAACTAAATCGTGCCTCCTCATAGCATCCCTATTTCATCGCTATGTTCACAGTGCTAAGACTCGGGCTAGGGCATGATATATATTCACTGGTTATTTTCCATGGGCTCATGGCATATGCACTTGTAATACTGATAGCATTTGAAGTATCGAGCCTTTAATACCAGCGAGGGCACTGTACACACATTGTATTTACTAGTTATTTTCTTTTGATATCTTTGAACGCATGATAGATGTCATTGCATTTGAATTTTGGTTGCCTTTTAACACCTTAAAACCTACGGATGGAACCACTATTATGTTTGATTACTATTGTATTGAACGTGGCCTGAGAACTCATTAGGGTATTTCTTACTGTTCTTTTTTTTGCTTTTGAACCAAAGGCATCACCATTATAGCTCGATCACTATTTTTATGCTAGCTAGGGAATCACCTTTTATGTTTACCATCCTGAATATAGGGAGCCTGCAAACTAGGGTACCATTGTTGCTATGAGTGCTTGGGTTGTTTGAGGGCTTTGTGAACAATGGCACTCTTTTATTTGTAATGATTGTAATGGCATAGTATACTCAACTGGTATTGCTATTGGTGTTTCTTATCATGTAGCTCGATGCATTTATCACTGTTACTGCATTTGTGTATGGCTCGAGAACATCTCAGGGTGCCATTTGTTGTTATATATCATCCTTGATGACCTGAGAGGAAAACTAGGGCACGACACATGCATGGCATCATGTTTCATTGTTTACATTTGAACCAAGGGCACTCTGTGGTTTATTGACATTTGCTCCACTAGATGATGGAAACCCATTGTTCACTGTTATTACATTCTAGTTGTGGCACCATACTCTCGGCCTATGAACTATATCATACTGTCAGATTGCTCATTTTTTTGCATATTATGGCACCGAACTAGAGTTAGGATACTATGGTATCGAGGGCATATTAGGACATTGTTTACTATTTGAACTATTAACCATACCATAGTGGTGTTGCTGTTCTATTCATGGCACTAGACTGAATTAAGGCATGCTCATTACATGATACTCGAGAGCATATTACCATGTATATTGATCACTTATGCTTAGGCACTGTTAGGTACTGTTTGGGCACTGCACTTCCATTTTGAATCGAGGGTATCGTGCTGATTGAATATATTGTTGCATCTATTTTTAATGCATGTTGGAATCCAACTGTGCTCACTGTTATGTTTATATTTGACCCATAGCTGAGGGCAAGCTATGGCATCATTTTTTTGACTAGCCCAGTTGTATTACGAGGCACTGTGAATGGATCCAAAGCTCACTGTGACTAATTCTATGTTGCATTGCTGGATCACCACTGTTAATGATGACATTGTGTCACTATGCTTAATTGCAATGATTCATTCCTATATTTCATTTGAATTGGTATCTCCTTGTTTTTTTGTATGTTTGTGGATGCTTATGACAGAAGTGTTATCATTGTGTTGCTATTGCCTCATGCTACAACATGCATATGATATGCCTTGTTATAACATTAATGCAGATTCGAGATACATTCATGTTTCAGTGTGCCTTATCTCTCACATAGATCTGTGTGCCATGATTCTAGTTCTGTCCTCCTTGATGCCATGGTGTCCCCCTATTGGCTTATCATAATATCATGCCCAATGTTACAACACATACAATTCTATTTGCAATTTGATACTAGTATTTGCTTTATCATGCCATGCTCCTTGATTGATCCGCATTGATGCTAAATCATCTAGATGCTCCTCATCTGTACATACTGAGTGTGCTCTTGGCCCTTGATGTGATCATGATAGGGATCATGAGGTTTCCCTATCATGATCTGCATCAAGGGCCCAGATCATTCATGGAATTCATTACTGGATCAACTTCCCTGTATCTGCACATGAAACAAACACGTCAGTGAAAACATGGTGCCTTGTTGTTTTTAGAGCCTTGATACACATGCCCTGAGCACAACCTTTGTTAGAGGTGTATGGTTGAGTGTATGTATGCATTCTGTGATATTGTGATACCAGCCATTGCATAGATCCATTGGATCTAACCCATCTCCTCTCATTTTTTCTTGCAGGTTCTGGATCTCAGGAGCTCTCTAGACAGGACCGGATCTAGACATCAATACCAGGCAATGTTTGGTACCCCCATATTAATTATTTCTTTATGTATATCTACACTCATCCATTCAAATCTGATAACAACTATGCTCATGACTGGTGTGAGCTTAGATAGATGTTTTTCTTTCCAGTTCTTTGCTTTCTAAATAGTATACATGTCACTGATACATGCATGAGTAGATGTAGATGCAGTTCATTTCCTTTTTATCTTCATGTACTTTGCAATGAAGTGAACACAAATATAAGCAAGACCACATAATAACACAAACTAGGTTATTGTAGCTCATCTAGTAATTAGGTCTCCAAACTTAAGAATGAGCAAAAATATGACAATAGGTACCTCATCAGGCCATGTTGCCGGGACCCATTTTTATGCTTTCAACACTGTAGTTTCCTTTTATTTCTTCTTGCATTGTTTGTAGCTGTATTGTTGCTCATCTTAAGGGGGGGTGTTAGAGTAAAGTATTAATTTTATTAATTAACTTTACTCCTTTCTTAAGATGTCAACACTTTTATTTTTAGTTGTTTATATTTAAACACACATGCACTAGTTGATTTAAACTTATGCACTTGTTGTTTTAAATATAAACTTGCATGCATTAGTCTTGTAATAATTAAACTAATTATTACATGCACTTTTGCTTTTTAGGGTTTGCCTTTCAAGGCTTTCAATCTCCTTTATAAGCTTGATCCATTGTATATTTTATTCATTCATTAATTGAGGATATTTTCTTCTTCATTTTTTGAGTCAAACCCTTGCCCTCTTCTTGTCTCTACTTCCTTGTAACAGGTTTTTGTATGTAGGTGATCTTCGGGTTTTGTGAATTTGTATTGCTCAAATCCTACAAAAATATAAAAAATGACCCATCAATTTCCCTAGAGACGTCAAAACAATCTCCTCCTAAATCTTCTCCAACCTCCTTATATCCAATCCTTATGTCTTCAAGTTGATTCCAACTTAGAAGAAATCCAAAATATCATCAATGCCCACTTATCTCTCCATGAACCAAGTCTAAAACACATGGGCAAAAATAAATCCCCTTTTTCCCATACATTGAGTTTAGAAAACCAATACCCCAAATTTGCATTTTTTTTCTTAAAAAAATACATAATGAATTAGAGTTTATAAAAAAAATCTAATCCATTTTTTCAACAATAATATTTATGCAAAATAATGTCCTCTTTTACCTCATTATTAATTAATTAAATGTTAAATATTTTCAACAAATAAAAATTAATAAAATATACATAAAATAATAGGAAATAGGAAAATAATAACTAATACTATTAACTTAGTAAATATAAAAAATTTACCAATAGAACTTACTAAGTTTAATATCCCTAATCATCCTATTGACATCCTACCCTATCCATTACTTCACACATTTTAAAACTTAGGCATTTTAACAAAGGTATACCCGCGGGGTCAATGATAATGAAAGATTTTAGCATTTTAATACCTTCCCATCAAAATCGATGGAAAAAAGAAATAAGACTATAGGGAATGACATTAACCCTAATCCAACATCTCATTCATCATTTCTTTGGAATTTTTTGGGAAGAACAGCGCCCCCCTTGCTAGGGTTTCAAAAATTTTCAAGGCTTCTTGAGAGGTGTCGAGGCACTTTGTGACCATTTCATTATAGGCTTAAAGGTATGTTGAAGCTCTTTTTCCCTCTTGTGCATTTTTCAAGCATCCCAGAGATTCATTTCTTACATCTTTGATACATATATGGAAGGATAAAGTAACACAAATCTCGCAGGTCGTGATCTCTGATCCTATCGAAATATTTTCTATTTCTCTGTTGCAGCTTTCTTTGCTTGATAAACATTCCTGAATTTGTTGCAATTTCACTTGTTGTGAATGCTTGGGATTTTAACTTGATTTGAGCATGTCATGACTCTCCATTTTATTGCTATGCTTGGACATGAGTCTTCATTTTAGTTTTGAGCTAGCATATTTTGGGCTACGACTGTTATTACTTCTCTTGAGGTAGCTTACAATTTTATTGTACAATCTATGAGGTTCTATGACTCACCTTTCTTTGGTCTTTGACACTCTTTTTTGACTTAGTCATTAAAAATTTTATTCCATTTCATTGGGCTCGACTAAGGTTCTCCATACAAGCTGTAAATACACAAGAAATGAGATCTTTCTAGGTTTTCCCTCACAGGGCAACACGGGTTTTCACCATTGTACAATGGTCAATCCATTTCATTTTTATTAAGTAACTGCATTATTTTCTAGAACAAGTTGGGCCTTTGATACCCAATGTTGTTGTGCTCATAATGACACCATAAATATTGAGGGTCATTTACATATGATCTCTTTGCTCGTTTCAAGCTAAAACTATGGTATGTTCTTTTGCATTTCCTACATATCACTGTCATTGCTCCTTGAAAGATCATGCTCCTTATGAGCTACCAGATACAAATATATATTAGCGAATAAATTTTCAATACATTTTACACACAATAATATATCTTTTAATGTTTTCTATCATTAAATCACTCCATTAACCTGTAACTGTTATCCTCTTTGACCTTTGCACAAACACATGATTATCATGCTGCACCCACATCTACAAATCTGTTCTTTTCTCATGACATTAAGTAACAATACTCTTTTTTCTATTTATAAGCATGTATGCCACTATATATGCATCATTGATTTTCATTTTACTGCTTAGATGCTTTAGTATTTGTCTCTACAGCACCACAACAAGGTTGAGTGGTACCCTCTAGTCCTTATGAATTCCATCCTTCCATACATGTTATAGGTCTTTTGATACTTGTACAAGCATCCATGCTTTGATCTTACATTTTCACTCATGCTTGCATAGGTACCTAAGACCTATAGTCTATGAAGACAACTAGTAGAAAGTTGAAAAGTATACCTTATTCTTGAAGAAATATTTAAACTTTCAGTAGCACCATTGCATCTTCCTACATAGCATTATTTTTTTAGTTATTTACCTTTTATAAATGACTACATTTTGAATAATCTTGCATGATCTTTCACAAAAATCTACTATATTGGAATATATCTCTTGTTGTGCTTATAATGACACTAACCAATACTATAAGGTTTCATATGCAACAATATTTCCCTTAAACAACTATTTGTATGCAATTATTTCTATGAATACCCTTTTAATGGTCAAGATACCATACTTGAGCTGTTGAAGTTCAAGAATATTTTATTACAAGGTCTTCTAGAATGTTTTCAGCTTACAACATGATACCTAACATGGTAATCATACTTGCTGATCCAATATCAGCCGCTGATGATGATGATCTTGTTGAAACACACTTGGTTTCAAAAGGAAGGTATATGTCCCTTTGATTTTTATTAATAGATATTGACCTCATCTAGATCTTGTCTCTCAATGACATGTTGAGCTCAAACCCTTGTGGGAGCCCAATTACATCCACATGTCACTAACATACAAGATTTCTACACAAGAAAAAAACTATTTAGAAATAAATCTGGGTTTGAGATTTGAAGCATGGATACATGTGTGGGGTATAATAGTGAGGTAGAAACATACATTTCTTAGATCCATTGGATCTAACCCCTCCATGTTTTCATTTTCAGGATTTGGCATTGGACAGAAGGAATGTGAGACCAATAAGAAAGTGAGAGTGCAAGTGATCGAGGAAATCAACACAACCACCGGTCATTCAGGCAATGACTAGCCCTAACCTTATTTTATGCCTTTTCATATTCACACATATGTATTCTTGTTTTAAATTTTAAACCTAGTTTTTTTTTTCTTTAGCTAGTCTCATAGCTTGTGTGAAGCAATCTTGTACTTTGATGAATAAATATTTACATTTTTAGAAAAGAGTTTAATGATGTATGATTTAGTTCAATTTTTTCTCTCTCTCTCCTTCATAAAATGTAATACTTATACACATAAAGAAATGAATGTAACTTCATTTCTTGACAAATTGTACATAATGATATCAGTTTTTAATGTCCCTCTCCTTAGCAAGAAAAGGCTCTACCTGATTTAGCTTATAGGTTAAAAATTAGCTAATAGTAACAAGTGCTCTTTTAGTAGAATAGAAGGTTGAGAAAAACATAGAAAATTTAGAATGTAGTTTGGAAAGTATAGAAAGGATTAATTGATCCTCCTTGTCAATTACACAATCTTTTAATTACAACTTCAAAGATTTAAATTTTGGGAAGAAGTCCTCTAAAGTTGAAAAACTTGACTTGGACTAATACATAGGAGTTGATTTTCCAATTCATGACTTCTAAGTTCATCAATTTTCACAAATAGTATTTTGAGAACTTCCGAAACTTGGTTGGGTGTTTTCAAGTTCTCAACATGAAATACTAATTGAAAAGATAAATTTAAACATGAAAAGACAAATGCTTAGTCATACTTATTGAAAGGGTAGGTGAAATAAGTTGGGTCCCAATATGGTGAAAGTTTTTTGGAATTGCAAAATGACGCTAAAAATAGGAAACAGCTTCACATTCAGACACACAATCTAAATTTAAAAAATGGGTTCCTATTTTTGAAAAATGGGTGCACATTTTAAAATTTTTTATAAAGAAATTATGACTAGAAATGATGAAGGGTGCTCCCCTTAATACCACAAACACATAACAGAAATAGAGAAACAACAACGGTAATATGCAAGAACAGAAAATTGGCTTCTTATTATCTCCACAAATGTGGAATTACAAACGTTTAGAATTACAATATGCAAAGCCACATGGGCATTCCCTTACAATATTCTGTAGGACAAAGCCTCGAATCAATACCCAGATCTACTACCCAGAACTATTCCGAACTGCCTAAGACAATAATACAGCCTTCCTTATATAGGCAACTTTCCACCGCCTGGGAAGGTTCCAAAATTTTAGCCAATAAGGCCGACCAAACTTAGAATTATTTTATTTTACATTTTATTACATCATAGTCAGCTCAAGATAACCTTTGAAACCTGAACAAAAATTTTGAAAAAAATTATTTTCCGCCATTTCAGGTGGCCCAACTTCTGAAGACCATAAGTCATCACCAGTTGACCCGATCGGCTATTATAACCCCATTTCAGAAATGCCATGAAGCGCTCTACAGGCTTGACCCGTGCAAGCAACTGTCACCCAAATTTTTGACCTCATCCGGGGCCTCTAAAGCCTTCAAAACTGAGTTCAAAGTTTCTATACCCTGCTACCAATACCGAAAATCTTCAATATCTTCCAATATACACTTGATCTGGCAATGAAACTTTATTGGCAGACTTATATGACCAACATGAACCTCCAAAAAAGAAATCAAATCATTTTGAGCACATAACAAAAATTACCAAAAATAGTAACTTTCCATAAATAGTAGCTCTGCACAAAATAGCCCTTATTGAATATAAAAATAGAAATATTTTTGGGTGATGCAAGATTGCTCTTACACCCAGGATGCTCCTGCATCAGACACCCAGGGTAATTTGAGAAGTGACCCTATCACGACTCAGGTGTGCAGAGGAAAACCAAGACGGTTAACCTCCACCCTTGTTAGCCATGATGAATCTTCAACAGGTCATCCTTTCCACTTGACCAGATATTCTTCATATGTCCTATTCCTTGTGCTTCTGCCAACACGACTGTCCAGTATATCCTCAATCTCCTTAGTGTCTGAACTAGTTGCTGGAATACTCCACTGTGCTGCTGTGATCTCATCTTCAACACCTCCTTCATGATACTCTGTCAGATCTGAAATGTTAAACACTGGTGAAATATTTAGCTCGGTAGGAAATTCTACCTCATATGCATTTCCTGAATCATGTTTCTTCAGTATCTTACATGGTCCAAACTTCTTCATTTTCAGCTTGTTATATGTACCAACTGGAAACCGCTCCTTCTGCAAATGAACCATGACTTCATCACCAACCTAAAATTCCTTATACCTCCTTTTCTCATCTGCCTTAGCCTTATACTGTGTGTTCATCTTGGTAATATGCTTCCTCACCTCCCCATGGATGTTCTTCAAGTGTTTTGCAAAATTCTCAGCTTCAGCACTACTTATTTCTCCTTTATCTATCTTCCTCAATTCAGATGCATTTCTTGGACTACTTCCATATACAATCTAAAATGGTGATTTACTAGAGCTCCTATTGACAAAATTATTGTATGCAAATTCTGCCTGTGGTAAAATCAAATCCCATCCTGTTGGCTTATCTCCAACCAAACATCTCAGCAAATTTCCCAAACTTCTATTTACCACCTCTGTCTGTCCATCAGTCTGTGGATGATGTGATGAACTGAACTTCAAATCTGTCTTCAACTTCTTCCATAATGTACGCCAGAAATATCCAACAAACTTAGTATCTCGATCTGAAACTATGGTCTTTGGCAAACCATGTAGTCTCACCACTTCTCTAAAAAACAATCTTGCTACATGAACAACATCATTAGTCTTCTTGCAGGGAATGAAATGTGCCATCTTTGAAAATCTGTCAACTACCACAAAAATTGAATCATGTCCCCACTGAGTCCTCGGTAAACCAAGAACAAAGTCCATACTGATATCCTCCCAAGGCTTCTCCGGTATAGGTAATGGCTGATACAACCCTATATTCTGCTTCACTCCTTTCACCATCTGACATACTCTGCAACTCTGTACAAACTTCTTCACATCTTGCTGCAATTGTGGCCAATAATAATTCTCACCAACCAAAGCAAGGGTTTTATCACGACCAAAATGTCCAGCCAATCCTCCACTATGCTTCTCCTTGATGAGATTCTCCCTCATAGAACTTCGTGGAATGCACAACTGACTCCTTCTGAATAGCATATCATCCTGGATGATGAAATCCAACCATTTCGTCATGTCTAGAGTAACAGGTTTTGTACAAGCTTTCCAAGCTTCACCAAAATCAGGATCCTCTAGATACAAATTCTTGAGTTCCTTGAACCCAACCACTTCAATCTGCATTTCTGTTAGCAATAGTTGCCTTCTGCTAAGAGCATCTGCAACCCTATTAGACTTTCCACTCTTGTGTTTCAAAACAAATGTATAACTCTGCAAAAACTCAACCCATTTCAAATGCCTTTGATTCAATTTTCCTTGACTATTCAAATATTGCAAAGCTTGATGATCAATATACAAAACAAACTCCTTAGGAAGCAGATAATGTCTCCACTTCTTTAATGCCTGAACTATAGCATAAAATTCTTGATCATAAATAGAATATTTCCTCTTGGCATCATTTAACTTCTCACTGAAATAAGCAACAGGTTTACCTTCTTTGCTCATAACAGCTCCTATTGCAGTACCACTAGCATCACAATCTACTTGAAACACCTTATTGAAATCTGGAAGTGTTAAAATAGGTTGTTCTGTAACTTTTTGTTTCAATAATTGAAAACTCTTTTCTGCTCCTTTAGTCCACTTAAAATCTTTTCTATCCCCTCTCATTGTTTTAGTCAAGGGTCCAAAAATACTGCTAAAATTTCTGATAAACTTTCTGTAAAAGCTAGCTAGACCATGAAAAGATCTTACCTCAGTAGCACTCCTTGGAGTAGGCCATTCAAGGATAGCCTGTACCTTCTCTGGGTCCATTTTTAGACCTTCTACTGAAACTACAAATCCCAAATACACTAACTCTTTCTTCACAAAATTGCACTTCTTCAAATTAATCAACAATTTCTCTTCTCTCAACTTCTCAAATACCATACGAATATGCATCATATGCTCATCCAATGTCTTACTAAAGATCAAAATATCATCTAGGTAAACAATGACAAAATTACCCAGAAATTCTTTCAGAACCTTGTTCATGAGCTGCATGAAAGTGCTCGGTGCATTGGTTAGCCCAAAAGGCATGACTAACCACTCATATAGTCCTTCCTTTGTCTTGAAGGCAGTCTTCCATTCATCTCCTTCTCTGATCCAAATCTGATGATATCCACTCTTCAGATCTATCTTTGAGAAATACGCAGCTCCACTCAAACAGTCCATAATATCATCCATTCATGGCAATGGAAACCTGTACTTGATTATGATCTTGTTTATTGCTCTAGAATTTGTACACATCCTCCACTCTCCATTCTTCTTTGGTGCTAATACCGTTGGTACAGCACAGGGACTCAGACTCTCTCGAATCAATCCTTTCTGTAACAACTCATGTACTTGTCTGTTCAACTCCTCACTTTCTGCAGGTGTCATTCTGTGTGCTACCTTATTCAAAAAACTCACTCCTGGGATCAAGTCCATCTGATGACTGATCTTCCTGACTGGTGGTAATCTATCAGGCACGTTATCGGATACAATATCCTGAAACTCATTCAACAAATCTACAACTTCTACAGGAACATCTTCTACTTCCTCTTTACCAGCTTTTGGAATTAAAGCAAAACATACATGCTCATGCCTCATACCATCTAGGAAATTTCTTCCATCAACAAAAGTTATCCTTGCATTACCACATACCTTTTCTTCAGTCTCCTTCAATGGTTTTAGCTTATGTCGCACTCCATCCTTTGTCAGGGAATAGGTATTCGCACGACCATCATGTACAACACATCTGTCAAACTGCCACAGTCTACCCAACAACATATGACATGCATCCATAGAGATGATATCACATAGTACCTCATCTTGGTACCCGCCGATCTTGAACTTTACCAGGCACTGTTCACTGACCATGACCTTGTGGTCATCCTGCACCCAGGCAATCTGATATGGATGTGGGTGTTTCTATCTCTTGAGCTTCAACTTTGTCACCATCTTTTCTAACACCAAATTATCAGTGATTCCACTATCGATAATCACATCACAACATTTACCCTCACACTTGCATCTAGTGCGAAATAGGCTCCTCCTTTCCTCAGGTTCATTCTCACCACTCAACATGACTCTTCTGTTAATCAATGTTTCTCCTCTTTTAGCATCTTCAAAATTTGATGATCTGGCATCTTCATCTATATGTGCAACTCTGGCCTGGCCTTCATTTCTCCTATCTATTCTACCTTGGTGCTGAGGACAATCAAATGCCCTATGACCTTCTTCTCCATAGTGAAAATATGTTCCACGGAAGCCACCTCTTCCAGATCCTTGTCCTCTTCCTCTTCCTCTCTGATCTCTATTATTCTGATCTTGGAAGCAATTGGAATTATTTCCTCACTGATTCTGACTACTACTGGCCTCATCCTTCTTTTTTGGATCTTCATTTCGGCCACCATATGACCGTCTACTAGATCGTCCACCGTGACCTCTTCCGTTTTGTCTGCTCTTAAACTTCTTGTTCAGCTTTTCCTCTACTTTTAGGGCAAACTGGTATGCCTCTTCAATACTATTCATTTTAACCAGATTCAGCTCCTCCTGAATGCTTAGCCTTAACCCATTAAGGTATCGGGCAAATTTCTCTTTATCAGCTTCTGCATGGCCTGTTCTGATGAGAAGTCGATAGAACTCCTCTGTATACTCCTGAACAGATCTTCCTGCTTGCTTCAAACTTTACATTTTCTTCAGTAGGTCAAGCTCATAATCAACAGGAATGAACTGTCGCTTCAATTTATCCACCATCTGATCCCATCTCATGATTTTCTCCTTTCCCCTTCTATTTCGCTCCAACTGAATCTCTTGCCACCATATCTTCGCATGACCTTTCAGTCTGGCCTTCGCAAATTTGACCCTATCAGGATCCTCAACATCTTCATACTCAAAATATTCTTCACATTCATTGATCCAGTCGATCAATTCCTCTGGGTTAAGATTTCCAAAAAATGTAAGAACCTCAATCTTAGGTCTTTTCCCAATCTTGAAAATCACCCGAAAAACTCTTTCTTCCTCCTGGTTCACAATTTCAACTTCTCCTTTTTGATATTCTTCATCGGCTTCATCCTCGCTTTGATCTCTAACATTAAGATTCATTCCTCTGTGAATCTCTTCTTGCAATGCTCGCACTTGTCTCTGCAGCTCTCTAACCTCAAGTGTCACAGCACCAGCTCTTCCACCACGTTCTCTTCGTGGAGGCATTTACGCGATGCGCACTGAAACCCTAACCACGGTCCTGGTGCAAACTGCCTCACAGTCGGTGATCTATTTACACACTCAAGAAAACCTACTCTGATACCACTTGATGAAGGGTGCTCTCCTTAATACCACAAACACAACAGAAATAGAGAAACAACAACAGTAATATGTAAGAACAGAAAATTGGCTTCTTATTATCTCCACAAATGTGGAATCACAAACTTTTAGAATTACAATATGCAAAGCCACATGGGCATTCCCTTACAATATTCTGTAGGACAAAGCCTCGAATCAATACCCAGAACTATTCCAAACTACCTAAGACAATAATACAGCCTTCCTTATATAGGCAACTTTCCACCGCCTGGGAAGGTTCCAGAATTTTAGCCAATAAGGCTGACCAAACTTAGAATTATTTTATTTTACATTTTATTACATCATAGTCGGCTCAAGATAACCTTTGAAACCTAAACATAAATTTTGAAGAAAATTATTTTTCGCCATTTTAGGTGGCCCAACTTCTGAAGACCATAAGTCATCACCAGTTGATCCGATCGGCTATTATAACCCCATTTTAGAAATGCCACGAAGTGCTCTACAGGCTTGACCTGCGCAAGTGCCCATCACCCAAATTTTTGACCTCATCTGGGGCCTCTAAAGCCTTCAAAATTGAGTTCAAAGTTTCTGTACCCTGCTGCCAATACCGAAAATCTTCAATATCTTCCAATATACACTTGATCTGGCAATGAAACTTTATTGGCAGACTTATATGACCAACATGAACCTCCAAGAAAGAAATCAGATCATTCTGAGCACATACAAAAATTACCAAAAATAATAACTTTCCATAAATAGCAGCTCTGCACAAAATAGCCCTTATTGAATATAAAAATAGAAATATTTTTGGGTGATGCAAGATTGCTCTTACACCCAGGATGCTCCTGCATTAAGAAACACATTTTTGTACACCAATTTATTGTATTTAAGAAATAGGCACCCATTGGTTCATCTATTACCAAATAATGACCCTACGAATTTGTAAGAAAAACCTTGAAGTTATGTTAGGATTGAATTGATTAATAGTAATCTCCTAGTCCTAGAAAACAATAACCATACTCCCAAGAAAAAGCTAAAGCAGTGAAGAGTACCCCAATAAAAATCACCCTAGAAGATGAGCTTGATAAAAAGTTGGCTATACTGATGTATATGAATTGATATAGTGTTGTCATTATGGCAACAAAGTCATATAGTAGTTTGGAGTCAGCGCACTTGAAGAGAAGATAAAAAATCAGTTAAGCGTTGAAGACTGGACGGTATACAAAGTTCCTATAGCTCAGAGCATCAGTGCACATGCGTACAAATGAGTTATGGTATGTGCCATAGAAGTTAAGTTGGTTAGACTATATTCATGCTTAGTTTATGAGTGCATGATCAGATGTGCAAGTATGAGAAAGTTACAGTCAGTTGAAGTTGCACAGCCAGTGTGTGCCAGAAAAGAAGAAAGCATGAAGCCGACAGTTAGTATTTTGGTTTGCGGATATAATGTAATGTTGTAAAGGCTATGCACCTATTGTATTTTGGTTACCGACATGCATACTTATTTTTTTTAAGCATGCTTAAGCCAATTCATTTGGAAGTGCTGTATGTAATAGGTCTTAGGGCCGACCTAGTTGTTTATTTTGTATGCATGTCTAAATATAAGATGCACCCATTGTATTCAGTATGAAAGTTGATTAAGAGTTGTAATAAGTAGAGAAGAAGTGTGCAAAGACACTATAAGATGTATTAGAGCTTTTCTAGAGGTCAAAGTATCAGCGTATCAAAGGAACTGATCTGACAAGTAGTGTCGCAGTGACAGTTCATCCAACAGATATAGTGTGTATCTGAGATCCGAAGGTTGTAGCCTTTACCACTTGAGCAGTGAGATCTAGGACAGTGCATCCTCTCCCCTAACAGGAACTATTGTAAAAGGCTCCTAACAGGGTCCAACCCTTAACAAGGTGTACTGTACTTAAAGCATTGTAAAGCAACTCCTAATAGGGTTAAGGATCTTCTAACAAGGATCACAAAACACTAGTACAGAATATTAGTGGGTGTCAATTTCCATCGGGGTTTTTACCTATTTGGGTTTCCTCATAACCATATTGGTGTCATGTGTTGATTTCATGTTTCATGTTTATGTGAATGTTTATTTTAGTACTTAAGCATTTAAGTTCAGTATAAAGATTCAAGTGAAAAGTTAAAATATAGTGAACACTGATTCACCCCCCCTCTTAGTGTTCCCATTCCTAAAAATTGGTATCCAAGCTCTGGTCCTTAGCAAAAAATTTTAACCACTTGAGGAGATCATGCACAAAGTAGAAATGAAACATCTGAAAAGAAATCTTGAAGCTACTCTTGAAAACCTGGACAAGTCTGAAAGAGAAACTGAAGAACTAAGGGATAAACTTAGTGATGCTCAATTAGTCATAAAAAGGCTAAGGAAAGATTTGAAAGAAAGCTCTACCAGTGATCTAGGAGCAAAGGTCAAGAAGCTGAAAGAAGAAAATGTATCTATCAAAGAACTACTTGAAGAATTTGATGATAAGCTGATCAACAATCAGGAAGTCTACAATGAACAAGTCAAAGAGAACCTTCAACTCAATGAAGAAGTAAGGCACGCAAACATGGAAATCTTGGAGCTAAGGAATAGAAAAGAAAGCTTGGAGTTTGAATTGAAAGAAGCAAAGAATTATATTGACAAATTGCACACCAGTTTTGATTTGATAGAATCTCAGCTGTATGCAAGGAGAGCCAAAGGAGACACTAGCTGTATTGGATACAATGAAGCACAAAATCAGATTGACAACATGCAAATAAGAAAGGAATCACAAAAGGAGTCTACTGATGCTAAGGAGACTGAAGATCAAACCAAAGATAATAGTGAACCACCTAAGAATGAGTGCAAGCCTATAGACCGCACTTGTTTTTCTTGTAACAAGCATGGACACATTGTGAGGAACTATATTGAGGTAAGACCTTTTAATGGTTATTTTTATTCAAGCAATAAATTTGGTCATAGATCTATGAATTACAAGACTAGTAAGAAGAACAAGATTCAGCATGATCAGAGAAATCAGAATAAGACAAATGTAAGAATTTTTTAGAATGTTACATGCTAGATATGTAACTATAATGGTCACTCAACTAGATAGTGTAAAATGGTGACTCATGTTAATGCACCAAGGAATATAAGACCTCCAATCATTTGTCACTCTTGTAACAAGGCTAGATATATTTCAAAGTTCTCTAGATCAAGGATGCAAGGTTAGGAAATCCCTAAAAAGGTTGAAGAACCAGTTTTGGATCCCGAAGGAGAAGTTAATTTTGTAAAAGCCTCAGATGATGCGAGCATGATTTGGTCAGAGAAAAATGACACAATTGATGAGAATTTATTGGATGCATCCACAATGGACGCACCCTCTACATCTAGATGAATGGCCCTCAGGGTCATAGGGGGAGCTAATTTAGCTCTAGACCCCTGCGTGGATGGTATACTCACTCTCAGAGTATGCACCTTTGGAATTATGATTTTGGAGTATAAAGAAAACTTCGTGCAAGAGTGCACATACTAATTGTTTGCATAACTCAAGTTAGAAATGTTGAAGTGTCAGCTTGGTTTATGGGACAAGCATTAATGGTGGAATTTTCACTTTAAGTACATAGAAAGTTGTTTGATTGCTCATTGCATTCAAATTAAGAGTGATAGGAGAGCAGAAAGAGCCTTAGAAGTTGTTGTGAAGACTTGGAGATTGATCTATCAGTGATTTGTAGCAATTGATAGTGCATCTGGTTGGTTGCAGAAACCCTAGTTTGATGTGCCGATTCAGAAGTCTTCAGATCATCTTAGAGTACAATTGGAAAGTGATTAAACAAGTAAGTCATGGCCACTCCCATAGTTTTTGATGTTTCTGAGAAGAAGAGATATGTATTTAAGAAACATCCATTTAAGTAAACCCTAGATGATTTGGAGGGAGCATTCTCCCACACACCTATGGATGTTATGCATGTGGAAGACATTAGGGCTTATATCTACTGCAAGAAAGAACCAGTTGGGTTGGATAGGTTAAGGGAGCACATGGATACCATGTTGAAACTAGATAAAACATTCATGGATGAATATTTTAAGTGGAATGATCACCCAATAGTTGAGTATGCTATGACATATGAATTTTATGAGACTGAATGGATTAAGATATTATTGAGAAGAATTCATGATGACCTATTTTGGACAGGTGATGTGTTGGTAAGAATTACCAATGACGTAATACATGAGATGACATAACTTTATAGGATAGGTGCCATCCTTCCTGTGGGAAAGGATCTCAGGAAAATGGTTGAGAAAACTTGTAAGTCAAGGAGTGATAGGTGCAGGATGACAATTGAGCCTATTGAACAAGCTAACATCAAATTGATGTCTATGATACTTGGCTACAGGTTCCATCACACCAGTAGGGTGAATAGTGTGTCTGCAGACACAATTCTAGCAACCATTAGATTTGTGAAGGAAGATGTAGAGTTCAACTTGAGTGAGATCTTGCACGCACAATTGATTGATAACATCAAGGCAATCAAGCATGACAAAACCAAGATATTTAGGTTTGGGTCATTGATCATTTACATGTACCTTCATATAGTTGGGAAGATATCATGTTTGTATTTGGACAATTCCATTCCAACCATGCCACAGATATCCAACAAAGCATCCACTAAAAGCACATTGAGAGATTAAATAACATTGGAATTGAAGACCTTAAGAGTCAAGATGCAAATAAGGTATAGAATTCCAAAAAATATTGTTGAAAGGTATAAGGATACTATTTGATTTATGGTAGAGACAGACACAACTTATATGGAAGCTGTTGATCCAAGAACTAAGTGGATTCATCCACTTGGTTATGAGGTAGAGGAATAGGTCCTTGAAGCATATGCATAGGTTCTACTATCTACCCCTAAAGATCCTAATGAACCTTGGTGGGGAACTTATGTGGAGAAGAGAAGAGAAATAGATGCAAAACTAAATAGCACAACAACTAAGAGGAAAGCCTCTAAGCTCACATCTGAGATACTCAGAATTCATGGAGTAACAGAAGCAGACCTAGACAAAGAAAGGGAAGAAAAGATTGCTTTGGAAATTAAGAGAGCATCCATAGAGGAAGCTAAGTCTGATGATCCTAAGATGAAAAAGGTAAAGATTACGAAGATTGATGATCCAAAGGATAAAAAGGGTAAAAATGATGATATTAGTCCTGCGCCCACTACTACAGTTGATATTGAATCCACAGATGCATCTCCTAAGATGCCCAAGAGGATAAAATAGATCACCACAAATCATCCTTCAACTATAAGTGTAGCCATAGGAAGCAAATTAAAAAATCTGCAGTCACCTCCAGAAGTAGGATTCATACCTAGTATTCAAGTGTTAAGGACTAGAGTCGTAGATGAAGGAAGGCTAGATTAGATAGCCAAGTTCCATGAAAAATATCATGAAATTGATAAGTCAGAGATTCATGAGATGCTGATCAAACACATGATAAAGCTCAAGAAGATAGTTCTTGAATTAAAGATAGCTATCCCAGATAAGGTATGGGTGATTATGGATACCTTGAAAAGACACGCCATTGAAGAAGACTTAAGAATAAGGGAAAAAACACTTGATTTCACTCTTCCAGTATGTTCTATTGAAGAAAAGTCAATGCTATTGAATTTGGTGAAGCTGCACTTAAGGACAAAGATGAGAACAGTACACCTCATGAATAAAGACTATGAGCTGATTTCTAAGCTAACAAAGAAGGCCTTTGAGAAGGTATTCTTAGAGAAACACATGAAACCTATGTATGCACCCATATCTCAAGCACCTAGTGAGAAAGACAAAGCAGAAGAGACCATCAAGATACAATCTACAAGTCCTCAGGATTTAGCGCCTGGAGTGGAAGCACAAACAAAGTTTGATAAGTTTGCGCCCATGACGAGGTCACTCAAGGACAACACAATTATCATTGATAATGTTGAGATAGCCATGGAAACCACTGACACTGACTTGGATAAGTTTGAGGAAGCTTTTGTTAGCACACAAGAAGTTGAAATGTTATGCAACAACAAACCACCCACTCATCAAGAAGAAGCATTAATTGGTGATGAAAAATAAGAAGAAAAGATGGAAGAAAAAGAAATATAAAAAGAAGAAGAAAAAGAACAAGGAAAAGAAATAGAAAAAGAGGAAGAAAAGAAATAATAAGAAAAGGTAAAGGAAAGTGAGAAAAAGGATGAAATGTCAATAGTGCAAAAAGTGTTGGACAACACTCCCATCACTCCTTCAGCAACATTGTTGTCAAGTTTGACACCTGATACATCAAGTTTGGACTCATGGAGAGACCTGATTAAGTTCAACGTCTTAGCTATGGAGAAAGCCAAAGAAAAGAAAGTAATGAGGAACCCCCTCCTGGTAGAATAAGTAAACATGTTGAAAAATCTATTTCTAGAAGATAAGAAAGTGTCAAAGATATGCTCGGTTGATGATGTGAGTACAGTCATCTCACATTTTAAAAGCAACTTCTCAAACCTTGAAGAGTCTATATCCCTAGTTGTAGAAGAAAAGTATCTGAAGAAGAGATTGAATGAATTAATCAGTAACTTTTCATTGGACCTCAGTTCCGTCAAGACCGGTCAAACATCCTTTTAAGAATTTGCAGATCAAGGGAGAAAAATTATTGCAGAATGCATGGATCAAGATAAGCTCACTGATGCTCATTTCAAGAAAATAAAAGAGGCAGAAGCTATGATTGAGCAAGTGAAGAGTTCAGGAAAAGAAACATCCACATATGTGAACATATGCAATAATGTCTACCAAAGTCAAATAGACAAAATTGAGAAGGCAGAAAAGGAGATGACAAAGTTAAGGGCTAGACAGACTCAGTTGAGGAATGCTCTTGCACCCTCATTAGAGATCCTAAATTAGAACATCAAGTAGATTGATGCCACTATGGTGACATATGATCAAGGTCCTTCCACATATTTTAAGAAGATGGAGAAGCTTTAGTATGCATTATGCGGCCATCTCTAGATAGTAAACTATTTGATCACTTTTTGGAAGAAGGAGATCCAGAACCTAAAGATTTCATATCCATATGTTTTCCCTCAGTGAGTATGTAAAGATACAATTTTTGTAACACCTTTGTCATTAATTTCAAAGGGGGAGTTGTGTATAGAATATGGATCATAATATGTATAGGGAGATATAAGTATATGTATAGATGACAAATTTTTTTTGTATTAAGGACAGTTAGCAACTTGGCCATATTATTTTGTTGCCATCAATGACAAAGGGGGAGATTGTTGGTCAGTTGGATATACTGATGTATATGACTTGATATAGTGTTGTCATTATGAAAACAAAGTCATATAGCAGTTTGGACTTAGTGCACTTGAAGAGAAGATCAAAAATTAGTTAAATGTTGAAGACTCAATAGTATACAAAGTTCCTATAGCTAAGAGCATTAGCACATGTGCGTACAGATGAATTATGGTATGTGACCTAGAAGTTAAGTTGGTTAGACTATATTCATGCTTAGTATATGAGTGCATGATCAGATGTGCAAGTATGAGAAAGTTACATTCAGTTGAAGTTCCACAGCTAATGTGTGCCAGAAAAGAATAGAGCATGAAGCTGACAGTTAGTATTTTGGTTTGCAGATATAATTTAATGTTGTAAAGGATATGTACCTATTGTATTTAGGTTACTGACATGTATAATTTTTTGTTTGTAAGCACGCTTAAGCTAATTCATTTGGAAGCATTGTATGTAATAGGTCTTAGGGTCGACGTAGTTGTTTATTTTGTATGCGTGTATAAATATAAGATGTGCCCATTTTATTCGGTATGGAAGTTGATTAAGAGCTATGATAAGCAGAGAAGAAGTGTGTGAAGACACTATAAGATGTATTAGAGATTTTCTAGAGGTCAAAGCATCAGCGCATCAAAGGAACTGATTTGACAAGAAGTATCATAGTGACAGTTCATCCAGTATATATAGTGTGTATCTGAGATCCGAAGGTTGTAGCCTTCACCACTTGAGAAGTGAGCTGTAGGATAGTGCATCCTCTCCCCTAACAGGGACTATTGTAAAAGAATCCTAATAGGGTCCAACCCTTAAAAAGGTCTACTATACTTAAAGCATTGTAAAGAAACTCCTAACAGGGTTAAGGATCTTCTAACAAGGATCACAAAACACAAGTACAAAATATTAGTGGGTGTCAATTCCCACCAAGGTTTTTACCTATTTGGGTTTCCCCGTAACCATATTGGTGTCATGTGTTGATTTCATGTTTCATGTTTATGTGAATGTTTATTTTAGTACTTAATCATTTAAGTTCAGTATAAAGATTCAAGTGAAAAGTTAAAATATAGTGAACACTGATTCACCCCCCCTTTTAGTGTTCCCATTCCTAACAATTGGTATTAGAGGTTTGGTCCTTAGCAAAGAAGTTTAACCACTTGAGGAGATCATGGAAAAAATAGAAATGAAACATCTTAAAAGAAATCTTGAAGCTACTCTTGAAGACCTGGACAAGTCTGAAAGAGAAACTAAAGAACTAAGGGATAAACTCAGTGATGCTCAATTAGTCATAAAAAGGCTAAGGAAAGGTTTGAAAGAATGCTCTACCAGTGATCTAGGAGAAAAGGTCAAGAAGCTGAATCAAGAAAATGCATCTATGAAAGAACTACTTGAAGAATTTGATGATAAGCTGATCAACAATCAGGAAGTCTACAATGAAATAGTCAAAGAGAACTTTCAACTCAATGAAGAACTAAGGCAGGAAGACATGGAAATCTTGGAGCTAAGGAATAGAAAAGAAAGCTTAGAGTCTAAATTGAAAGAAGCAAAGAATCATATTGACAAATTGCACAGCAGTTCTGATTTGATAGAATCTTAGCTGTATGCAAGGAGAGAAAAAGGAGACACTAGATGTATTGGATACAATGAAGAACAAAATTAGATTGACAACATGTGAGAAAGAAAGGACTCACAAAAGGACTCTACTAATGCTAAGGAGATTGAAGATCAAACCAAAGATAATAGTGAACCACCTAAGAATGAGCGCAAGCCTATAGACCGCACTTGTTTTTCTTGTAACAAGCATGGACACATTGCGAGGAACTGTACAAAGGTAAGACCTTTTAATGGTTATTGTTATTCATGGAATAAATTTGGTCATAGAGCTACGAATTACAAGACTAGTAAGAAGAATAGGATTCAACATGATCAGAGAAATTAGAATCAAACAAATGTAAGAAGTTCTCAGAATGTTACATGCTAGATATTTTACTATAAATGTCACTCAGCTAGACAGTGTAAAATGGTGACTCATCTCAATGCACCAAGGAATAAAAGACCTCTAGTCATTTTTCAATCTTGTGACAAGGCTGGACATATTTCAAAGTTCTCTTGATCAAGGACGCAGGGTCAGGAAAGCCCTAAAAAGGCTAAAGAACCAGTTTTGGATCCTAAAGGAGAAGTTAATTTTGTCAAAGCCTCAGATGATGCGAGCATGATTTGGTGAGAGAAAAAGAAGGATAAGACTGATGAGAATGTATTAGATGCATCCACAATGGATGCACCCTCTACATCTGGATGAATGGTCCTCAGGGTCCTAGGGGGAGCTAATTTAGCTCTAGACCCCTGCGTGGCTAGTATACTCACTCTCAGAGTATGCACCTTTGGATTTAAGATTTTGGAGTATAAAGAAACCTTCATGCAAGAGATACTAATTGTTAGCATAAATCAAGTTAGAAATGTTTAAGTGACAGCCTGGTTTATGTGACAAGCATTAATGGCAGAATTTTCACTTTAAGTACATAGAAAATTGTTTGATTTCTTATTGCATTCAAATTAAGAGCAATAGGAGAGAAGACAAAGCCTTAGAAGTTGTGAAGACTTGGAGATTGAACTATCAGTGATTTGTAGCAATTGACAGTGCATTTGGTTGGTTGCAGAAACCCTAGTTTGACGTGCCGATTTAGAAGTCTTCGGATCATCTTAGAGTATAGTTGGAAAGCGATTAAACAAGTAAGTCATGGCCACTCCCATATTTTTTGATGTTGTTGAGAAGAAGAGATATGTATTTAAGAAACATCCATTTAAGTCAACCCTAGATGATTTAGAGGGAGCATTCTCCTACACACCTATGGGCATTATGCATGTGGAAGACATTAGGGCTTACATCTATTGCAAGAAAGAACTAGTTGGGTTGGATAGGTTAAGGGCGCACATGGATATAGTGTTGAAACTAGATAAAACATTCATGGATGAATATGTTAAGTGGAATGATCACCCAATAGTTGAGTATGCTATGACATATGAATTTTATGAGATTGAATGGATTAAGATACTATTGAGCAGAATTCATGATGACCTATTTTAGAT
Organism: Chamaecyparis obtusa; assembly: GCA_027943335.1. NCBI lineage: Eukaryota > Viridiplantae > Streptophyta > Pinopsida > Cupressales > Cupressaceae > Chamaecyparis > Chamaecyparis obtusa. The sequence continues at coordinate 146,590 of BSBK01004751.1, read as the reverse complement.
AGGTGATGTGTCGGTCAGAATTACCAGTGACCTAATACATTAAATGACAGGCCTTTCAAGGATAGGCACCATCCTTTCTGTGGGTAAGGATGTTAGGAAAATGGTTGAGCTAACTTGTAAGTCAAGGAGTGATAGATGTGGGATGACAATTGAGCCTATTGAACAAGCTGACATAAAATTGATGTCTATGATACTTGGATACAGGTTCCATCACATCAACAGGGTGAATAGTTTGTCTGTGGGCACAATTCTAGCAGCCATTAGACTTGTGAAGGAAGATGTAGAGTTCAACTTGTGTGAGATCTTGCACGCACTGTTGATTGATAACATCAAGGCAATCAAGCATGACAAAACCAAGATATTCAGGTTTGGGTCATTGATCATTTACATGTACATTCCTATAGTTGGGAAGATATCAGATTTATATTTGGACAAGTCCATCAGAACCATGCCATAGATATCCAACAAAGCATCCACTGAAAGCACATTGAGAGATTATATAACATTGGAATTGAAGACCTTCAGAGTCAAGATGCAAATGAGGTATAGAATTCCATAAAACATTATTGAAAGGTATAAGGATACTATTTGCTTTATGGTAGAGACAGACACAACTTGTATGGAAGCTGTTGAGCCAAGAACTAAGTGGATTCATCCACTTGGTTATGAGGTAGAGGAATAGGTCCTTGATGCATATGCACATGCTCTACTATCTACCCCTAAAGATCCTAATGAACCTTGGTGGGGAACTTATGTGGAGAAGAGAAGAGAAATTGATGTAAAACTAAACAGCCCAATGACTAAGAGGGAAGCCTCTAAGATCACATCTGAGATACTCAAAATTCATGGAGTAACAGAAGAAGACCTAGAAAAAGAAAGGGAAGAAAAGATTTCTTTGGAAATTGAGAGCGCATCCATAGAGGAAGCTAAGTTTGATGATCCTAAGATGAAAAAGGTAAAGATTGAGAAGACTGATGATCCAAAGGATAAACAGGGTAAAATTGATGATATTAGTCCTACGCCCACTACTACAGTTGATATTGAATCCACAGATGCATCTCCTAAGATTCCCCCAAGAGGAGAAAATAGATCACCACAAACCATCCTTTAGCTATAAGTGCATCCACAAGAAGCAAATTAAAAAATGTCCAGTCACCTTCAGAAGTAGGATTCATACCTAGTCTTCAAGTATTAAGGACTAGAGTTGTAGATGAAGGAAGGCTAGATTAGATAGCGAAGCTCTATGAAAAATATCATGAAATTGATAAGTCAGAGATTCATGAGATGCTAATCAAACACATGATAAAGCTCAAGAAGACAGTTCTTGAATTAAAGATAGCTATCCCAGATAAGGTATGGGAGATTATGGATACCTTGAAGAGACAAGCCACTAAAGAAGACTTCATAATAAGGGAACAAACACTTGATTCCAATCTTCCAGTATGTTCTGTTGAAGAAAAGTCAATGCTATTGAATTTGGTGAAGCTGTACTTAAGGACAAAGATGAGAACAATACACCTCATGAATAAAGACTATGAGCTGATTTCTATGGAAATAGATAAGGCCTTTGAGAAGGTATTCTTAGAGCAACACATGAAACCTATGTCTGCGAGGAATCTCTCAATCACCTAGTGAGAAAGACAAAGAAAAAGAGACCATCAAGATACAATCTATAGGTCCTCAGGATTTAGTACCTATAGTGGAAGCACAAACAAAGTTTGATAAGTCTGTGCCCATGACAGAGTCACTCAAGGACAACACAATTATCATTGATAATGTTGAGATTGCCATGGTAGCCACTGACACTTACTTGGATAAGTTTGAGGAAGCTTTTGTGAGCACACAAGAAGCTGAAATGTTATGCAGCAACACATTGCCCACTCATCAAGAAGAAGCATTGATTGGTGATGAAAAAGAAGAAGAAAAGATGGAAGAAAAAGAAATAGAAAAAGAAGAATAAAAAGAACAAAGGAAGAAAAAAATAAAAGAGGAAGAAAAGAAAGAAGAAGAAAAGGTAAAGGAAAGTGAGAAAAAGGATGAAATGTCAATAGTGAAAAAAGTGTTAGACAACACTCCCATCACTCCTTCAGCAACATTGTTGTCAGGTTTGACACCTGACACATCCAATTTGGACTCATGGAGAGAAGAAGACCTGATTAAGTTCAATGTTTTAGCTATGGAGAAAACCAAAGAAAAATAAGTAATGAGGAATCCCCTCCTACTAGAATCAATAAACCTGTTGAACAATCTATTGCCAGAAGATAAGAAAGTGTCAAATGTAGGATTTGAGCGATACAAATCCATAGAACGCCAAGAATACCTGCATGCAAATAACCTATTACAGGAGAGAAGCAGAAAGAAGAAAAAGACACAACTCAGAAGTTTCTAAAAAATGAGAGCAAAATTGTGATCCAAGTTAATGAAAAAAAAATTACAAGGTTCAACCTATAAAGGTGAACAAAACCCTAAAGCCTAAAAAAGCTAGGTTGCACATTATAATTAATAAATATATTAATTATAATGCACCTAAGAGATAGCTTAAGTAAACAGAGTAATAAATAACTTAATTAATTAAACCGAAGTGATTTAATTAATAAGTGTAAAATATAATTATTCTAACACCCCCCCTTAAGAAAAGCTCAGGAGGTAAGCTAACCTAGCATAACTATGAAAGAAGGAAATGGGTCCTTGCAACAAGGCCTGATTAGGTACCCAATACAAGGAAATCTTTGTAAATCGGAGATAAAGGAGAAAACCCAGTGGGAAAAAATCCTCACCAAAAAGAGATATAAAGAAAGTAAAAGACAGAAGGATGACTTCAAGAGACTCTCTCAAAGCCATAAGTACAATGTGTGCTGCCAACCCCCCTATGAGAGAGGGTCAAGGCTCCAAAGCCCCCCTGGAATGAAAGAACCCCTGGGTCAATGAACAAACCACCAAGACTCCAATACAAAGGAGTGAAAGGAAGTGAACACTAAAGAGGTAACCTTGAAAGATGAGGTGTCACTGGAAGGCTGAGCTAATGCTCAAAGGAGTAGACACAAGGATCCTAAAAGGGAATCCCCAATGTAGGTGGTATGATAGGTGTGTTGACATTGTCAGGAGAGAGGAGATGAGTGTCCTCCATAGAATCCTCAACAACTACAACTGGTGGCTCAATGAATGGAGCTGGAAGGTCTAGCAGTGCTGAAGAAGAGTCCTGTTGAAGAGAAGAAACCTCAACAAGATGAGGTGAGACAATCATAGAAGTGGTCTCAGGAACAACATAGAGGTTCAAGTGACTTGACTGTCCCACATGATGCTCTCATGGAAGAGGAGAGCTATGCTCTGATAATGGAGATGGTGGACCAAAGTGTGAAAAGGTGTAGAGACAGGTGGAATGATCAATAGTCCCTATTGCAACAATGCCTCCCGTCACACTATCCTGGATGAGGACTAAATCTACCATGAATCCCTGACCCATTGAGTGTAATTTGATAAATCAAGAGAAGGTTTGCAGATAGAGATGGAACATACAATACATCATTGAATGTGCCATCCTGAATGCCTACATAACCTTTATCACAAACTAGCATAATAGTGTTATTCCCCATGAGAATGTGAGGAATAGGAGAAGCCTCAAAAGAAGAGAAGATCTTTGGAGAAGATGCCATATGGTGAGAAGCACTAGAATTGAGTATCCAAGGGACCTATGAAGGGGATGCAATGGAAGCCTGTAATGCATGACCTTGTCCAAAATCCTATCCAGATGTCGAAGATGTGGAACAAGATTGAAAAGAAGACCCCTGTGAGGTAGAAGCAGATGGAGAGGAAATAGTGCTCTTTTGAAGAAGAGTTTGCAAATCTGCAATCTATTTCTCATAGCCATCAAATCTCTTCTAAAAACAATGTGACTCATCATGAGGTCCCTTCTGACAATAGGAACATGTAGGGCTCTCAATCTTCTATTTCTCCTTCTTAGAAGAAGATGGTGGGCCAGTAGAGTGCTAAGAAGAGGAATCAGATATCTGCTTCGGCTTTTGCTTCTGTGTATCCTGAGGTGTCTTGGAAAGCAATGCCTATGAATGTGAACCTACTAGAGAATCCATCTGATTGAGCTTGGACTGCTCACGAGTCAACTTGTCACAGAAAGTCTTAAAAGAGGGAATAACATGTCATGCACCCAGTGCATCCATAGTGGAGTAGAAGGTAGAAGTGAAAATCTGATAAGGGCCACAAAGCTTTGAGCGTATCAGAAAGATACACTCATCATCTGACTTCATCTTGCTAGCAACCTATAAAATAGAACGAAGAGACTTGAACTTCATCAAGAAGTCCTCAATGCTGGTGAATGATTTAGGTACCAAGGAGGTGAACTCTACATCTATTTGGAGAACCCTGAACTCATTCATTGTGCCAAACAAGGTGGAAAACTTGTTCCACATAGCCCTGGGTGTGGTTAAACCATCAAAGTGGAACAACAACCCATCTGAAATATTCAGTGCAATGAGGCCCATTGCCTCATCCATCCTATTTCTCTGCATAATAGCCTCATAAGGCCTCTATAGAATTGGCTGAGCCTCATCGAGGCATGACCATAACCCTTTTGCCATAAGCAATCTGGTCATCTGTCCTTTCCAAGTGTGGTAGTTGTGAGGTGTAAGACGGGTGACAGAAGAGTTCGCCATTGAGAGAAAGTAGACAAAAGTAGAAGGGTCTCTTTGAAATAAATGACAAAAATAGAATTTGCACCCCCCCACAAAGAATTATACTATCTCCCGTACACTTCAAATAAGTATGTAAGCACACCAAAAAAATAAGGAAAAAAACCTGATTTTTAGATGCCTCCACTTTGACGCCAAAAATAGCTGATCAAACAGAAAAAATTGAAAATAAGACCAGCATGGTTGGATTAGGCTCAGAAAGAGCTTTCCAGCGATATATCACACTTCAAGTTTTGATACCATTTGCAAAAATTTCTCAAAAATGGGTGCTAGTTTTCCATAGTGGCACGAATTTTGAAAATGCTGAAATTTTTAAAATTTTCAAAACAACCCCTTGCGGCACCAAAAAACCACCCACTACGCAGTCAAAACTACCCGTGTATGAAAAAAGCCATCTTCGTATCTTCTGCGCTGAAATCTTAGCGTCTCATGCCTCGATAATCGTGCCAGATTCGTACGGTCTTGGTTCCAAAAAAAAATGCTGAAAATTGCTCCGGTGCCCAAAGGTGGTCGAATTTTATATCAAAATTCATTTGAACGATCCTCTAAATCCATTGGTGAGGTTAGTTGGAGCCCAAAATGCCTCCAATAGAAAACTCTTCAAAAAACTTGAAACCCTTAACCTCAAGATCTACTTCAAAAACCGCAGAACAGGCAGCAACAAGGGAGCTCTGGTACCATGTAGGATTTGAGAGATACAAATCCACAGAACACCAAGAATACCTGCATGAAAATAACCTATTATAGGAGAGAAGAAGAAAGAAGCAAAAGACAAAACTCAGAAGTTACTCAAAAATGAGAGCAAAATTGTGATCCAAGTTAATGAAAAAAGAATTACAAGGTTCAACCTATAAAGGTGAACAAAACCCTAAAGCCTAAAAAAGCTAGGTTGCACATTATAATTAATAAAGATATTAATTATAATGCACCTAAGAGATATCTTAAGTAAACAGAGTAATAAATAACTTAATTAATTAAACCGAAGTGATTTAATTAATAAGTGTAAAATATAATTACTCTAACATCAAAGATACACTCAGTTGATGATGTGAGTACAGTAATCTCACATTTTAAAAGCAACTTCTCAAGCCTTGAAGAGTCTACATCCCTAGTTGCAAAAGAAAAGTATCTAAAGAAGAGATTGAATGAATTAATCAGTAACTTTTCACTTGACCTCAATTCCCTCAAGACCGGTCAAGCATCCTTGAAAGAATTTGTAGATCAAGGAAGAAAAATTATTGCAGAATGCATGGATCAAGATAAGCTCACTGATGCTCATTTCAAGAAAATAAAAGAGGTAGAAGCTATGATTGAGCAAGTGAAGGGTTCATTAAAAGACACATCCACAGATGTGAACATATGCAATAATGTCTACCAAAGTCAGATAGACAAAATTGAGAAGGTAGAAAAGGAGATGACAAAGTTAAGGGCTAGACATACTCAGGTGAGGAATGCTCTTGCACCCTCATTAGACATCCTAAATTAGAACATCAAGGAGATTGATGCCACTATGGTGACATATGATCAAGGTCCTTCCACAGATTTGAAGAAGATGGAGAAGCTTCAGTATGTATTATGCGGCCATCTCCATATAGTAAACTCTTTGATCACTTTTTAGAAGAAGGAGATCCAGAACCTAAAGATTGCATATCCAGATGTTTTCCCTTAGTGAGTATGTAAAGATACAATTTTTGTAACACCTTTGTCATTAATGTCAAAGGGGGAGTTGTGTATAGAATATGGATCATAATATGTATAGGGAGATATAAGTATATGTATAAATGACAATTTTTTTTGGTATTAAGGATAATTAGCAACTTGGCCATATTATTTTGTTTCCATCAATGAAAAAGGGGGAGATTGTTGGAAAGTTGGATATACGAATGTATATGACTTGATATAGTGTTGTCATTATGGCAAAAAATTCATATAGCAGTTTGGAGTCAGCGTACTTGAAGAGAAGATCAAAAATTAGTTAAGTGTCAAAGACTAGACAGTATACAGAGCTCTTGCAGCTCAGAGCATCAGTGCATGTGCGTATGCACGAATTATGGTATGCACCCTAGAAGTTAAGTTGGTTAGACTATATTCATGCTTAGTCTATGAGCACATGATCAGATGTGCAAGTATGAGAAAGTTACATTCAGTTGAAGTTGCACAGCCAGTATGTGCCAGAAAAGAACAGAGCATGAAGTCGACAATTAGTATTTTGATTTGAGGATATAATGTAATGTTGTAAAGGTTATGCACCTATTGTATTTAGGTTTCCGACATGTATAATTTTTTGTTTGTAAGCATGCTTAAAACAATTCATTTGGAAGCATTGTATGTAATAGGTATTAGGGCCGACCTAGTTGTTTATTTTGTATACGTGTATAAATATAAGATGTGCCCATTGTATTCGGTATGGAAGTTGATTAAGAGTTATGATAAGTAGAGAAGAAGTGTGCGAAGACACTATAAGATGTATTAGAGCTTTGCTAGAGGTCAAAGCATCAGTGCATCAAAGGAATTGATCTAACAAGCATTGTCACAGTGACAGTTAATCCGTCACATATAGTGTGTATCTGAGATCCAAAGGTTGTAGCCTTCACCACTTGAGCAGTGAGCTCTAGGATAGTGCGTCATCTCCCCTAATAGGGACTATTTTAAAAGACTCCTAACAGGGTCCAACCCTTAACAAGGTCTATTGCACTTAAAGCATTGTAAAGAAACTCCTAACAGGGTTAAGGATCTTCTAAAAAAGATCACAAAACACTAGTATAAAATATTAGTCGGTGTCAAATCCCACCGGGGTTTTTACCTATTTGGGTTTCCCCATAACCATATTGATGTCATGTGTTGATTTCATGTTTCATGTTTATGTGAATGTTTATTTCATTACTTAAGCATTTAAGTTCAATATAAAGATTCAAGTGAAAAGTTAAAATACAATGAACACTGATTCAGCCCTCCCCCCTCCCCCTCTTAGTGTTCCCATTCCTAATAGAGCTATTGAAAGCTACCCCTAAGAGGCCTAATAAAACAAGAAACAAACCAAATCCATATAATGTTAGGAAAATGGGGAAAGGGACTAAAAGAAAACTCTAACTATGGAGTTAGATGATCAAAAGGAGGTTGTTGAAGAATATGCAAAGATTAATGAGCCCCATTACGATATGAGCTATAGTGAGAGGCCCTTTGCTTGCCTTCTCAATAAGGAAATGAAAGGTAAAATAATTATGGAAGAAAATGATCTAGAGACTAATGTGGAATTTGATCTTGAAGGGGATGATTCATTTGATAACTCAGAGCATGATGATTATAAAACAAATGAAGAAGGTTTAGATGAGAGTGATAATGGGGATCCCATTAATCTCATAGTGGACCTTGAAGATTATGATGAGCATCTAGATCAAAAATTTTCCTCTCCTATTGAAAATGTTGAAGATATTTAGGAAATGAACCCTACTGTCCCTAACCTATTGATAGTGATAACAAGATTGTTTAGCTTCAAACCCAAATTAAAGACCTTCAATGCAGAGTGAAGGAATTAAAAGAATATGTTATCTCCTTACTAATACTAAAGTCCAATTTATAAATTATATTAGTTCATTGTGCATTATTATGAATGGTACAATGAGGAAGGTTGTTACAGGGTTGGTTTGTAGCCAAAGAAAAGTGAGAATAATGCCAAAAAATGCAAGGAAAATGAATAGGTTCAAGATGTGAGAAGACAAACCCAATTTCAGATTGTGAGGAATGGATAGAGAAGATAAGTCAACTCTCTAGAAATTTGGAGTAAACTGCCATCGAATAATGATTTGGAAGGAGTCTCTCCTTGAGGTTGTTAGCCTCTTTATTACTTTGGATGTTGCTTTTGTAGGGGAATTAAAGTTGTTAGTAGTTGAAAGGGGTTATTCACATTTAGTTTAGTTTTTGAATATTGGTAAAAATAGGTTTTAATGGGAGGACTTGAAACCCCTTACAAGGAAGTTACAAAAGATAAGACATTAAACCCACCAAAAATAGACAGAGCCAAAAAAAACTAGCTCACCAGCAAACCCGAACCAATGACAAAACCAACCTAAAACTAGTAAACAAAAACTGACTCCTTGCAACAGAAACACAGAAAAAAAAAAAACACAAAGCAAAGGGACTAGGAAAACTCCAGCAAAGTTTCCTCCATATCTTTTTTAGCCTTGGACATCTTACTAATGGCCACATTGAGATTTGAGAGCTCCAGAATCCTCTCCCAGATCTTCTTCTTCTTTGAAGATCTAGTATGCTTTCTTGGCCCAGTCTGATCCTCATCGTCATCTTTGGTATCATCAATTTTAATAGGGGACCCAACGTTCAAATATTTCTTAATGTTATTAATGCAGTCAAGCACAGTTCCCATAAACTGGTTGGTATCCATTAGAATCTTCTTGAGGGTGGCCTCCATCCCGTCGACCTTATTCTGCAGCAAGCCCATCTTCACATCATCTCTATTCTCCCCTACTTTATTCATCCAGTTAGACCTAGAATCCATCTTATCTTGAATATTTTCCACTTTAGCAAAAAGGGATGTGAGGTTAAGACTTAGGGTCTTGATCTCATGAAAAAACCATTTTACTAGGCGGAAAGAATACATGGACATATCTTTGGCCATTTGCAAACACCAAAGGGTAAAAGCACAATCAAGTGTCACCTTTTAGGATAACTTATCCACACAACTGAATTATAGTATTTATAACTGAAAATTAACTTTGGTCAAACATATGGTCTAGCTAGATTCATTCTAGCTAAGTTAGATAAGTGCTTTAACTTTTCCAATTGGAAATATCTATTAAATGCATGTTTTATACCACTTTGGGTCTAATTACCATAACAATAAAATTATTTCAGAAAAGTGGCATTTCAATAACTCCTAATCTTTTTAATGATATTTCTTTAAAAATAAAAAAAATACCCTTTTGTAGAAATCAGAGTCAAGAATATCCTCATATAGATTTTATAGTGTTTTAATTAGACATAGTTTATTGTAATTAAAAAATATTGCAACTAGGTATTTTAACAATCAAGGAGATGTTGATTTAGAGAAAGAAAAAATAGTAAATCATATTAAATAATTTTTAAAAATATATGGTGCACTAGAGGAGAGAGTCCTCTTCAAGAATATATATTTCTTTTTTTGATTGGGATAGATTTGTTATGAAAAATATGTTGTGAGATGAAAACTGTCAATTTCAGAGAGTTGGAATTTATATTGTTATAAAAGAGAAAATATAGGTCACAAACCAATTTTTATTTCTTCATACACTAGCTATATATGTCATCTATGAGATATTTTTAAATTAGGGGAAACATATTTATTTACATATAATTTTTTGGTGGGAACTAGACCCCTATTTTTCAGCATTTTTCAACAACTGAAAAATCATCTTAAAAATTTTAAAAAACATATTAATTATTATTTAAAAATATTATTAAAAATATTTAAACTTCATCCATTTTATCACATTTAATTAGTTTACATCATCTTCAAATTCCAAACATAAATGTCATTTTTATACTATTGAAGTTGAACAACTTTGATTTTGTTAGCCTTTTCCTTTGTAAAAGGGTGATAGCTTATTGTGCTTTACCCCAAATGGAGGATCAATTTTGTCCTCCAGGTCTTCCTTAAGGAGTTGAACATTTCTCTTCTGCATATCTACAGTCTTCAGGAAAGGGATAGTTCTGGAGGAGGATGGAATATCCTTGTCCAGAGTGGTCTCATCACATCTCACATCTTTATCCTTTTTATCCGACAACACCTCAGTGGCAGCTTCATTGAGTGAAGAAATGGGGAAATCATGGTCCACCGAACTGGCATAGTCAACCAGGATAGGGACTTTCTGACCACCAGGATCATTCTAATCACCCATATCCAAAACAATCTCAATGTTTTTAATCCCCTCCACTTTCGTGTCACTACCAGTACTAGACTGAGACTCCTCTCTATCGTCCTTAGGTTTTTTTAGAGAATTCCCTTTAAAATCCAAGAAACCCTCAACACTAACCCCCTCTGACTCAGTCTCCATGCCACTTTTCTTTTCAAATTTCAATTTTTTAGAAGACAAGCCCTCCTTAACTTCTTCCTCCCTATCTCTTTTGACCAAGCTTTTGGAAGACCCACCACCCAAAATCTAGGGAGCAGATGGGCTAAGTGCCACATTCTTCTTAACATGCTCAATAATGAGCAGGATAAGCTCTTCATGAAGGACTGTCTTATTCTCTTTTCTTTTATGCCCAATAATACATTTATTTTATTTTATGATTATGCAAGACTCAAAGGCCCCCATGTCACTATTATGGAGTCTTCATTTAATTTTGGTATCTCCTTTAATTCTTATACCAATAAGACTATTATTTTGATGAATATTGCTATGGTGATGGTTTGTAAGATGTCTATTAGTATTAGTAGTTATTTGGGGAATGAGCCTTTTCCCATGTGTTTCTTATAAAACTTTTGGAGTTGTAGATGGAGCTTTTTTTTTCTTTTGTCTACTTCTACCAGAATTTTGAGTTACATATATTATAATTGCTAGGTTGTTCTTGTTGTAAGGGATTATGCCCTCCTCCCTACCGATTTAATAAAAGATACAAATAATATTCCTCAAATCAGAGATGGTAAATGCTCATGTCAGTCGCTCCAAATCCCTGTCCTCAACCTTTTCAGCCCAAGACTCCAAAATTTTAAATAACTGGCCTATGATTCATATTCCATTTGTGGTAGTTCTGGTGGGAAAGAGGACAAAGCAGGATGCTAGAAAGGGAATTAAATGGGAACCTCCAGAACCAGACTTCATCAAGCTAAACTTTGATGGATCCTCCATAGGGAATCTGGGAATTTCAAGGGCTGATTGGGTTATTAGGGATTGTCATGGAAATATTCTTAAAGCGACAGGTAGTAGGTTGCCATCAGGATCAAATAATCTGATTGAGGTAAGGGATCTTCTACTCGGAATTTAGAGGTTTATTTTTCTTGGTATTAAGAAGATTCATATCGAAGGGGACTCTCAGCTGATCACTCGAGATCTTTCCACAGGGAATGCTTGCAATTGGGAGATCAAGTATATTCTTGGTGAAATATACAAGTTACTATCCAATTTTGATGATTATAAAATTTCTCATTGTTTTAGGGAGGTGAATCACCTCGCTAATTGGCTTGCAAATAGAGGAGTGCTTATAGATCATGGGTCAGTTGAGTGGGATCATAGGGACATTATGTCTTTACTCCATACTCATGAAATAGTGGGTTTTTTTGGCGCGGAATTGCCTTCATGGCAGAATTAAGAGTCATATATCTTTTTGAGTGAGGGAGATTTCTTCACTAAGGGTGGCTTTATAATCTCTCTATCTTTGGACATCAATGTTTGTATTCTGATTAGGCAAGGATGGGGGGTTTTGTTCTTGCTTCTTTCCCCCCAAAGCATTTCTGAAGTAGTGTTTTATTAATACATTATAATGGTGCAGCCATTTTTATAAAAAAAAATCATGTTTCATTTTAGAAGAGATTACTTTAAGAGATAAATTACAAATTAAAATTGAAAAATCTAGAAAATTGATGTCAACAAGTTGTTGAATAAAATTATTGTTATGCACCTAAGAGCCAATAATGCAAGTAGTTTTTTATAGCCCATAAGTGGTTATTAGATGACTTTTAATTCCTAGTAGTTTATATAATTAGAATTTACCAAATAGATAAAAATCCTAACATAATATATATGAGAGAAGTAAACTACAAAATTGTGAATTCATCAACAAAATTATAGTTAGAGGTTGGGAGAGAAATGGAAATTCCAAGAACATAAATTTCCATTAGGGGCTCATTAAGACTAATTGTTTAATCATGAAGAAGGGTAGAGCTATAAATACATATAGCTTGAGATTTTTGGAATCTAATATGGGTGTTGATAAGGTCTAAACATTAAAAAGACTAATAGATTTTGTATCTAAATTTCTAAATTAATGACGATAAGAAAAAAAATACATTATCCAAAAATAAAGAAAATGTAATACTTATTATTCTATCTTGGCTTCAGGAGCTTAATAAGCAAGTTGTACATGACACTAATGATTAAGATATCAATGTTGAATAAAAATGTTATTCTAACTAGAAAAACTTTAGAAAGCATTTTCTTTATGAGTGGTTGATTGTGAAACTCTTTTAGCTAATTCAACTACGGTAAAAAAATATTTTCTTGTTACTATTCAACTATGCATGTTTTTAGACAAACGATTCATGGTGTCTATACATGTTATGAGCATGAATGCTTTACTTACCACGAATTGTTAATTATATGTTATTTAGTCTATGAGTACAAAGTGTCTCTAGAATGATTCATTTCTTAATTGTAGGTTAACAATATAAGAGTGTATTGATATTAATTGTTTAAGAATTAATGTACATTAAATGTCTTTAAATACTCAAGACAATTACAATTAATGATGTTGACATATATTGTCCTTTTATAACACCTAGTACAATAGACTAGAATAAGCAAAGTTTGAATAGACCTTTTTTTTGGATCAATTCAACATGATATTAAATAAATTTCACATACAAAATATATTATAAGATCGTATAAAATATGGATTTGAACATATGATACGAATATATGAAATAAATTTAATCAGGAAGTCATAAAAAATAATTGTAAAGGATATATAAAATAAACACATAGAAATAAAATAAAGTAGAATATAAACATAAACAAATAGATAAATTTGTGATTGTACAAAGACATTAATTAAACGGCAGTTGGCATATATATGGGATTTAACAGAACCCAGGAAATTGAAGAAATAAAACAAAACGAAGTTTAGACAAGAATGTGCTGTTTTTGGGACGTTACCATGAGGACATTGGGGACATTGGGAACAGATTACAGAGAAAACCTTAAAAAGTTCTTTGTTATTTTTCTTGTTGTCAGAAAAATATTGTCATATACTCAATCCTGCCATACTGTAAAGGACAACAATGTTGAAGTTAAATATCACTGTAAATATACTTTGGAACAAAAGTTAAAAAAACGGTATTTCCGGGTATATACGAATGGAACGAAAACGATTAGATTGTGGGGAAAATAAGTGTTTCATAACAATAATGTTTAAATGAATCTTTTATATGTGTGATTTTGTAATTCCAAGAGTACTTACGCACGCAATGACGTTTGATAACGCGTGAAATAGAAATGTAGAAAGAACGTTTCACAATGATAATGAAAATTACGATACAGCTAAATGTTTAAATTAATACTTTGTTCATCAACAAATCGGGATTGTCGATTCTTGTATTCATTTGATGGGAATTTGTGTGTAGTGATAAAAGTATTTATAGTCCAACGGATGAAGGTATTTTTGGCTTTGCCCTACTAAGGGTAAAGTCCATCAGTTTGTAGAAACAATTATACAGATTTATTAATTTGCTATTTTAATGCCTTTCATGGTATGACAGAAATCAGTATATGGCAATGGTTGATGCAGTTCCACATGAATTGATCATTGCTTAGGGAGCCAAAATATGAGGGAGAGTTAGATATAAAATGGTATTTCACAAGAAACATTTGAGGAAATTATTGCATTGTGTCTTTTACACAGCTGGATCAGATGTACAACGAGTATATCACTGAACATTTGTTTCGGAGATAATCCCTGCAGTTGACACGCTTGAGTCAATTATTCATTTACTCTACGTCCCTATATGGGTTTATCAAAAAAGATTATCTATTATCAGACAACAAGATGTAATAGTTGCTACCCAGCCAATTGTTGGATTTTTGAATTGTCTTAAGCCTACTGTTGCCCCACATACCTATCAGGAGTTTCCTGAAGTAAACGGTAGGGAGTAAATGCAGCCCAAATCCAAAATCCAACTAGTTTCTGATGTGCAGCAGCAATAGTCCAATGAAATTAATTTGGTACGTAAGTTTGAATTTTGAATTTCTGGAAGAAATTTTCGTGGACAACAAAAATATAAAAAGGAAGAATATTTTTCATTCTTCGTCAGATTGAGAGAGCAGCAGCAAAAAGAATTTTCTGAGTTTGTCAACAGCACTACGTGTATGCACAGTGAGCAGTGATTGCTCCTGACATTACCTGTAGCTCCAAATGAGCAGATTTGTAAGAGCTTTGTGCAGCTTCAAGTGTTTGTGTGCAGCTCCAGAATGTTGTAAGTTTAGTTTGTAGTCAGTAGTTGCAGGCATTAGATTTTATTTCTGAGTTTGTAGCTTGCTTTTTCAAACTTATAATTTGTTTAAGATTTAATAGAAAGCAAGAAAGAGTCTCGCATACCTCCAGCTGTGTGTTGTCTCCATTTTTACTCTGCTAGCATTCCCAATGATTGGAGAAATCAGAATTTGCAAGCTTTGTATTGCTACCTTGTTTTAGGTATTTTATTTTTGTATACTATCAGAGCTCTGTTGTTGAGCCATTTTATATTACTGATTCCAGCATAAATTAGTACTCATCAACTGGAGATATTAGATTTTTTGAATAAAATTTATTGAACGATTTTATTTTTCTCTATAGTTCTCTCATTTTCCTAATGAATCATGAAATGTAATCTAATGTACCGATCTAAATAATTTTTATACATTTAAATTCAAGAACACATCGCCATAATTTTTATCTATTAATTGTTATCAAATCAATAATCTGGAATAGTTCTAAATTAGGTACTTATAATGCAAAGGATGAGAATAGTTCATCGGTTAAAAATAATAGTTTACATAAAATTGATATTCCCATTCAGTTATATTGGAACAAGCTATGCTTAGATAAAGAAGGGATATTTGCATGGGCAACTCTTCAAGGTAAGATCTTAATAGTTGAATGTTTTAGAAAATTAGGTTTTCAAGGTCCCTCTTGGTGTGTTTTATGCGAAAATGAGGAGCCTATAAATCACATTCTTGTCCATTTCCTCTTTGCATTAAAAAGATGGAACTCGTTATGTGCCAGACTCAAGTGGTATTCAGCTATACCAAAAGACAGAATGTTGCTATTTAACAGATACCCAAAATTACACTCTGATAGTTTATTTGCTAGCTTATGGATAGTTTCCCATCTTTATATATATGTGAATTGTGGAAGGAATGAAATCAAAAAATCTTTAAGGCAAGAAGTTGGAATGAGATTAGTGGGTCAATAAATTGTAAGTTAAACATTCAAAACATAAAATGTGGGATGACTTGATGACAAGAAGTTGGTATGTATTAAAAATACCTAATTTTGGCAGTATATTGTCAAAGAATAATAAATATAGATTTGGTTATAGATGGACCCCACCCAGGAAAGATTGAGTTGAGTTGAATTTAGATGGAGCTTCATGAGGTAATCTAGGTATATCAAGAGTTGGACATGTTGTTCATTTAGATAGAGGATAAATTTTAGCAGAATTGGCCAAGCATTTGGTAAGAGATATAAAAAAATGTTGCGAAATTGAAGGGATTAGTTGAGGGTTTCATTTTGTTCAAGGAATTAGGATTTAAGAAGGTGGAGATGGAAGAGGACACTACTATTATCATTAAAGCCCTCAGATCCAAAGAGTTCATCGATTGGAGGTTAAATTCACTTTTATCACAAGCTTTGGAACTATTAAACTTTTTTGACAACACTACAGTCACCACATTTATAGAGAATGTAACATCATAACAAATAGATTATCTACTTTGAGAGCATATGGTCAAATGATTAGAAATACACATGAAAAACATATCCCACTTTCTACTTTGTCTAATTAAATGATTCGAGGATTCATAACAGTTTAGGAAGGCCAATATTTGAATATTAGTGAATAGATCTCTTAATAAGAATTTAAATAGAGAAGAAGAAAATGTAGTAAAAAATGGCACTGTTGGCTAGTGATGTTGCATTCAAATCAATGTGAAGAAATTTATTATCAAGCATTCAAAAATGGCACCGGTGGCTTATGGATGTTGCAGTATTAGTTGAGATACTTGTGGCAGTAGTTGTGAATTGGTCATCAATTCAAATTGAGAGATTTTAAAGGAATAAAACTCTTGGGCAGTGAATGTTGTGGCAGTAGTGGAGAAATGGTCATTGCCCAAAATTGAATGGATTTATTATTTATTTAGAGTTGAGTATTGGACGTGTAATCGAATTTGAAGTTTACAAAGGATGATGCTAGTTTATGGATATTTCAAGAAACTTTTCTCAAGAAACTTGAGGTTAGGTAGAATCTATAAATTTGTATTGGTAATTTGTAAAAATTTGGAGAAATTAAAAAGGATCATCATTAATACAAATTCTAATTTTCAATATCCACATCATTCTCCTTATGAGACTAATGCCAACATGAAAAGGTAGAGCCTTTATAGTGAGAAATGAAATCCCTCTTACAAATAACCATATGATGCAGAGTAGGTATGGAAAGTGAAATTATTAATAAGGAAAATATCCAAAGATTGGGAATGTTGTGAAAGTTAGTACACTTGTAGCCAAAGAGAGTTATATCAAGCACTATATAAAATAAGAGAAAATTAAGAATATTGTAAATTTAGCATTAGCTATTCTCCCCTAACAACTAGGGCAATAGAGATTAAGGATTTTAAATTGTAGAGAGTTTCCATATGGATTATTTGATAGTTGGTGGCCAGGGAAATGTCAAGAATAAACAATTTCTCATAATTTCATATCACTTAATAGATTTTCCATATTGCAATATTCAAAGCTACTTAGTAGTTTGCATGTTTCTTTACCAAAACCACTTCATTCTATTTCTTTCTGAATAGAGAACAAGGGTTTTTGGCTACACTAAGGAAACTATGGGTTGTAGAACAAAAATTAGAAGATTGAAAGATAATATGAATTCTCTTATTCTATTTAGAGCGGCGAGGCCAAAAAGACAAGTAGCTTTTTTAAGGGAAGTGACAAACCATATAATGCAATAAATTATATAGGGAGGTCTACATATGATGATGGTTAATGTTGTATTGGGGATTTTAGGAAATGGTTTCATTAGGAAAGACTACAAGTATAGAGTGAATATAGAGATTATGGTGGTTTTCTTTAGCAATATTGTTGCATGTAGGCATGAGAAAAAGGGTGGTTGAGAAGATATGAAAGAAAAATTATCTTGGATATTTCCTTATTGGTGTAGGAGCACCTAGGGGTTATGTGACTTAAACCCTCAAATTTTGTCTTGATTGATCCTATAAGGATCAGGGTGTGAATAAGGACTACTTTGGTGTTCTTAGTTGGTTGTGTTACCTTGTCCATGTTGAAAAAGTTGTTCATGGGCCCAAAGTTGCCATGTAAGCCAAAAGAAGCATAGTGTGGAGAATGGCACCTAGAGTGCAACAAATGTCTTAGTTTTTTATAGGTCTAGGATGTGTCTAGATGTCATTGGGAACCCATAGATTGGGTCAACTCATTTTAATGAAGGAGAATGTAAAAGATGCAAAAGTTGCTGGAGCAACTTTTGCAACATTTTAATTTTGCATGACAACATCTTGACAAAATGTTGAACTATGCCTTAAGGAAATTATGGGTCAGAACTGATTGGAGAAACCTGAGGAAAGGAGGTATATATGACCTTCCATGACTATGTAAAGAGGTTAGCAACATTCTGGTATGATTTTCAATAGTAAATGTGTGACATTTTCCTGGTTCTTTGATAGTGTAAATTGATTGTTATTGAAATTCATGCTCAATGAATTGAGTTTGTTTATTTCTCATGGTTTATAGTTAGGATAGTTTATTTCCTTATTTTTTGTGTTTTAGTGTCATCTTTTGTGAAGTTTTGTGTGTTTATATAAAAATCCAATCCTTGAATCTTGGTCATTACACTAGATAGGGTGTGTACAATAGAATGACTCCATCTTGAAATCTCATAGTAGAAAAATCATGGCCCTTGGAGGGATGAAAGTGGAGAGCTTGTACATTAATTTAATTTTTTTCTAGATACCAAGAGATGTCATTTTTCATTTTTAAATTCTTTTCCTAGGCGAGATCTGACATAGCCCAGCTAGGGATCAAGAGGACCAATGGTTGTAACTTGTAGGATCAAATTGGATGAATGAATCCAATTACTTGGAGATGATAGATAGGTTCATACAAAGCCTTGGTAGCAAGATGGAGGATTTTTTAATGGATTTTTCTTTGAAAAATTAAAGACAAGCTTGTTTTTTGCAAAATAGGTCAGTTAGGGTTTGAGCATTGTATGGATAGTCAGAAGATCAAGACCTTCAAAATATTCAAGTACTTCCAAATGGGTGATAGGAATGTTGATTAGTTTTGGGGGTCTTGCAAACTAGAACCCAAAAATGTATTAGAAGACCTAATTGAAACCTATTAGGCCTAAAAACTAGGAATATGGAAAGTGATAGGAAAAAGACTACAAGAATTATCAAGAATGACTATTTTGTAGATGAATTAACTAATTTGCAAGCCCTAGACTTCTGCAAGGTGATTGTGAAAGGGCCAGAAGGATGGTGAATGAACTTATCTTTGTGAGTTCACAGAAAGGGAATATAGAAGTGAGAGCACTTGAATTTGTAGTGGAGATCTAGGAGAGTAGGAAGATAGAAAAATGAAACCTCCAAAGGTGATAGAGTTCTACGAGAGAAGAAACCCTAAAAGGTCTTATTAGAGACTTGGTGAAGAACTAGGAGTAGTTCTTGAAGATAATCCTTATCACATTGGTATCAGAGCCTAAAGATTTGGGCTAGTGTGAGTTGTATGACTAAATTTGAATCAGTCAAAGAATTCAAGATGGTGACCAATGCATAGTTGGACAAGAAGGTAGAAGATCAAGAAGAAGAGAAAATTTTTCTTAGAGAGCGATTAAAGAAACTAGAGTTCAAGCTAGGTGAAGTAGAGGTCAAAACTGAAGAAGTTAGTGGAAAGATAGATGAGAAATAATGAAAAGGTAAGGCAATGGGAGTAGAATATGAGGCTCTTGAGCTGGACCCTTTCATCCAAGAAGAACCTTTTCTTAAAGCCTTGAAGGCCATCAGTGGAAAATCCTTAAACAAAATACCTCTTTTCAGTGGTAAGATGGAACTGTTAGGAATAATATTCCACCAACACAATTGAGAGGGGGAGTGAATCAATTGTGTGACATAATATTACACTATAATATTTATAAACTAAAATACTTAATCAGAATATAAACATAATGAGTGAAACACCATAACATATTATTTTGTTTTAAGGAAAACTTGTTAAAGGTAAAACCTCAGTGGGATTTAGCAACCATAAATGATGCACTGAAAGTAAAGTATCCCTACTAAAAATTTAGCCCTGCTAGGATCTTATTAATCCGTATAGAACATAGTCCATGTTAAAGGACAAATCCTATTAGGACTCAAGAGAAATAAATGGTAGTCTCACTTTCTAGGCACACTACCTAAAGAAAGATAAATCAACCTTCAGGACTTACTATTAGAAATACAATTGTATAGAAGATATACAATCCAATGAACTGCCTGCTAGCAATTGTCTTTTCTTGATTAGTTCCAATGAAGCTCCTCAAAAAAAATTATTCTCTACATCTATCAGACTTCACAAATACCAGATCTCATCTTACATACACCACTTTATTTTCCAAAAAAAACTCTTCTTTATACCCTATTACAATAATCAATTAGGTAGGCCAATTAAGTCTTCCCCAATGAACAAATAATTAAATAAACCCTTTATAACATACACAAAGTTCCTTACACAAGTATACAATAGTTACAATATAATAAATACACTCTAGGATCTGAATCCATGCTTTCCATCTTCACAACATGGTACACATGTCTAGTCAGCTCCAAATAGGTCTTCGCAAGACCACACGCTTCAACTGATGTCACCATGAACACATAAAATTAATAATCACAACTAATACTCTTCAATATGTCTTCTATCACACCTTAAGCTTGTAGTTCACAAATCATGCTTGCATAAGTGTTATCTACAAAATATAGAGACTAACTTTATCACTGTCCACTGTCATAGTCTAGTAACTAGTTTTCACTAAAACAACTGTAACTCACTCCATCTAATATATTAAGCCAAGAAAAAACAAATTATAAATAAATTTAAATTAAATTAAACTAAATTAAATTTAAAAACATTTAAAAAAAAATCA
Organism: Chamaecyparis obtusa; assembly: GCA_027943335.1. Classification (NCBI taxonomy): domain Eukaryota; kingdom Viridiplantae; phylum Streptophyta; class Pinopsida; order Cupressales; family Cupressaceae; genus Chamaecyparis; species Chamaecyparis obtusa. Next base: position 125,779 of record BSBK01004751.1, on the reverse strand, counting down.
AAATAAGAAGGGGAGGGTGTCGTGGGGCCCATGACACCCACGGTACCTACTATGGTAGTCCCCATGGGAATGTGCACGATAGGCCCTATGGCTGCTGTGGTAGCCCAAGAAGCCAAGAAACCTTAGACATAAGGTCACAATTCATCCTTGTACACATTCCTATCTTTTCATGCTCTAAAACAGTCGTATAGTATCTGTACACTTCTGTAAGTCATCAATATGTCACTATTAACCAATTTGTCTTCCTTCATCTGAAACATATGTTGACAACAATGATAAATAATTAGAGTCAACATATTATAGAACCAATTACAATAATCTCCTCCTTCGACATTAATGGCAACATATGAGAAAATCCATCAACCCAAAAGTATAACTTTCTCACTGTCCTCTTTACAATTTTCTCAATATCCTCTCCCCTAAAATAGTAGGGATTTTCACTTAAGCTCCCCCCCTTTGAAATCAATAGAAAAGGGTTCCACTATACAATCTCTATTTATCTCATCTAAAGTGAAAGATCATCCAAATGTGCTATGTTTTATTCATGCGATCACTCCCCCCCTGAGGAGTAGGTCCAAGCATCAAGTCTACACGTGATATATCACTAAAAAATAATGGACTGATCCATTCCTACATCAATTAATTCTCACAAGGAGGGGATATCACCCCTAGCATACCTCTAATACAATCAAAGGTATCTTTTAGAAAAGGTTTTATAAATATGTTTTCTATCTATTCGTTTGTGCTGATATATTTCAATCTGATCTCTTTTTCTACTACCTTGTCTCTTAAGAAATGATACTTTATTGATATATGATTTGTTTTAGAATGCATAATTGGATTCTTTGACATATTCACTATGATAGTGTTATCACAATGTATAACCACAGGTTCTTCAAAAATTATTCCAATGTCTTTCATAATCATCTTTATCCAAACAATTTGAGTGCAGTTTATAGAAGCAACAACACATTCTGATTCAACAATCGACTAAGCTATACAATCCTTCTTCTTAATTAGCCATGAAACCTTTATTTTTCAAAGGAAAAATGCACCTCCGCTAGTTCTTTTTCTATCATCCACACTTCCTACCAAATAAGCACCAATAAAATAATGTAACACAAAATCATTAGATTTTTCATACCATATTCCATACTCAAGTGTTCTCTTCAAGTATTTGAATACAGTAGAAAGGTGAGTCTCTTTAGGATTTCTTGATATCTCACCACAATTTCAACAACATTAGCTATGTCAGGTCTTGTATGAGTTAGATATTGTTGGCCTCCAATCATTGATTTGTACTTTGTCTGAAAAATACTTGCACTTTCATCAGTATTAGGAAGTTTAAAGCAGTAACCATGGGTGTTCCAATAGGTTTATAATCTTCCATTCCAAATTTCTCTAACATCTCTTTAAGATACTTCAAGTTTGAGAAATGAAAATTCCATCTTTGTTCTGATTAATTTGTAAGCCAAGGAAAAATTTCATTTCACCATCATTGACATCTCAAATTTATTTTCCATTTCCTTAGATAACTTCTTACTCATCTCATCATTTCTTGCAAACATAATGTCATCCACAAAAACTTCAACTATTAGAATTCCTTCTTCATTCATCTTAGTAGAATAACCAAGAAAGATCCCTTCATCACTTCTAGCATTAAATTTTTGTATGTCATCATCTCTTTTGATATAGCATTTACTACCAAATATTCTAAAATATTTTACAGTAGAAGTATTATTAAACCATAATTCATAAGGAGTCTCACTTGTACCTTCTCTGATTTGAATTCTATTCAAAGTAAATAGTAGCACCAACAACTTCTCTCCAATAAATTTGTAACACATTTCCTTCCAGCAACATAGTTCTAGCAACATCTAAAATTGTTCTATTTCTTCGCCCTATAATCTCATTCTATTGTGGAGTCCTAAGAGCTGATGTTTGTCTATATATTCCATGCTATTCGTAGTAGTTATTAAAAATATCTGAAGTAAATACTCCACCTCTGTCTGATCTCAAACATTTTATCTTTAAACTAGATTCATTCACAACTTTTGCTTTAAAATTTTTGAATTTTTCAAAAGCCTCAGACTTTTCTCCCACATCATCTTGGAGGAATCATAAAAAAAAGGTATAAAATACCTCTCACCATGTAATAAGATCTTGTTCTTGTAGGTCCGCACAAATCTATATGCACCATATCTAACTTCCCTTTAGCTAAGTAAGATTTTCTTTGAAAGATTCTTTTAGTATTTTTCCCCATTACACATTCTCTACACATGGTGTTTGATGGTTTTACAATCTTTCGTAGGTCTCTAACAATATTTTTCATACTTTATTTCACAATATTATCAAAATTCACATAACAAAATCTTATGTTCCATAACCAACTATCATCAATCTTTGCAATGCAACAAGAAACCTTAGATGTGTTTAGCTCAAATACATTACCTCGTGATTTAGTACCAATTGCAATCAAATATCCTAACTTTCTTCTAATAGAACATCTCTCATTAATGAAATCCAATTGATAACCCTTGTCTACAAGTTGTCCAACACTTAACAAATTAAATTCTTAAGTCCATCAAAAAGTAGTACATCATCAGTATTGGTCTTACTATCCATAGAAATTGATCCTACTCCAATGATAAACTCAGGAACATTATCACAAAATCTAACCACATTACCATCACACTTTTTTAGCTTAAAAAACTTATTTTTGATAAGTATGAGATATTTTCCACAGCAAGTCAAATTATGATATTTCTATTAGGATTCAACTGTGTAGTTTTTTGAGTCAAACTCATTGATCCATGTTTCATGAGTAGTGGTTCACATGAACCCATCTCTCATGAGAATGAATGGAACACTTAGCACTCATTGGATCTAGGTGATGCTCACAAAGGTGAAGCACCGAGACTTCCTGGGAGGTCACCCATCCCAGTACTACTTTGTAGTTAAGCGCGCTCAAGCTGGAGTAGTACTGGGATGGGTGACCTCCTGGGAAGTCCCAGTGATTCACCTCTATGAGAATCACCTAGATCCAATGAGTGCTAAGTGTTCCATTCATTCTCATGAGAGATGGGTTCGTGTGAACCACTACTCATGAAACATGGGTCAATGAGTTTGACTAGTTCTACACAGTTGAATCCTGATAGAAATATCACACAACTTATTTTTATCACCAATTATATGATGTGAACAACCACTATCTATGATCCATTACGATTTCCTCTCAATATGTAACTAGGGATTTTTCTTCATGAATAGGTTCATCATATTTAATATCAATAACTCCAATCTCATCATAGTTTACTTCATCATCATTAGAAACACCTTCACTAGCATAGTAACATTATTTATCATTTGAGTAATTAGGTCTATGAAACTTAGGTTTGTGCTTAGGAACCCTTGTAGGACATCTAGATGCAAAATGACCAATCTTATTACATGATTTTTTTTTAGGGAGTAGCTTTCCTTCAAAATTACCTTTACCTCTCTTTTTTCTTATTTTGATCAAGGCCACAATCTCATCTAGCTTCTCTTATTCTTCATGTATCTTTTTGTTAGCTTGTGGTGACTAATCAGGAAAGTACTATCCAGGAAAGTACTGTACACTTTTCCTCCTGACTACTTTTTTCGGTTATTTGGGCCGACTACTTATAACTCATTCTAACCCTAAAGTGGGAAAAATATTGTATAATATGGCTTAGGGTTAGGGATTTTTTACTATGTATGATTTTAGTACTTGCGGCAGAGTTGGGCTGTAAGGGATTACGGATTGTAATCAGGTTGTAATCACTGGATAATAATAATATTGGACTTGCTGTTGGTGGACGTAGCCCAGGGATTGGGTGAACCACGTTAAATCTGTGTGCCATTGTGTTCTATTCTGTGTGGTTTATTATTTTCTGATATTAGTTATATTTGCACATAATTGTTATTTCTGCCTTGTTAATCCTAACACTTTTCCCATTCATCAGTATACTCACCAAGTTCTTCTCGCAAATCATTTTTGCTATTCCTCGCTAGACTTGATAAAGTCCTTTTGTCATTGTGTACAATTGCCTTAAATTTTGATTGAAGCTTAGGTAATGAATCTCCAAGTTCTGTGGCCTCAAAGGTAGTTAATTTAGTAATCAACATCACTCTATTAAAGTTCACAGTCAAAGGTATGATATCCTCTATCGCTTGCACTTTAGTCTTATACACAAGTGTCAAAGATCTAAGAATCTTTGCACTTACTTCCTCTTCACTCTATGTGCCTCTAGAATTTCTAATGCCAATAACAACCTCTATAACCCTCTTTACATATGTTCTAACATTTTCATCATCTCTCATTTTCAAAGTCTCCATCTTTGTCTTCCAATTCTGCAACTTTTCTTGTTTAGTAAATTTATCTCCTTCATATTGCTTCTAATCTTGACCAATGTTTGTGTGCTGAATCTAAGTCTTGAACCTCATTAAATTCACCTTCAAAGAGCACACTAATAAATGCTTCCCTTGCAACCATGTTGCAGGAGAAAAACTTCTCCTTATCAGTGGCACTGCCCAATTCATCTTCAGGCTTGATCTTCTCTTCTTTCTTTATTATCATCTAGTAGTCAATACCCAAATACAATAGATGTGTTATCATCTTGTTCTTCCAACAGTTAAAATTATCAAGATCAAACTTTTGACTTTCCTTCATATAGAATTCCATCTCCAAGATCACCTCAAGTTGTTAAGCTTTCTCTTTGAGGACTAGAAGCTTTGATACCAATTGTAAGGAATAATAGTCCACTGACACAACTAAGATGGGGGGGGGGGGGGTGAATCAGTTGTGAGACAAAATCTTACACTTTAATCCTTATAAAGAAAATAACTTAATCAAAATATCAACACAATCAGTGCAAAACCATAACACAATATTTTTTTGTCGAGGAAACCCTGTTAAAGGTAAAATTCTAGTGGGAATTAGCTCCCATAAATGATGTACCGAGAGTATAGTATCCCTGCTAAAATATTTAGCCCTATTCTAGGAGCAAGTATTAATCCACACATTACATAGTCCCTATTAACAGATAGACCCTGTTAGGAGTGAAGAGAAAGAAATGGTAGGCTAAATGCCCACACACACTGCCTAAAGAAGGTTAAATCCACCTTCAACACTCACTATTTGAAATGCAATTGTATAGAAGATACACAATCCAATGAACTATCTACTAGCAACTGTCATTTCTTGATAAGTTCCAATGAAGCTCCTCAATCACAACCTCTTCTCTACATCCAACTGACTTCACAAATATAAGCTCACAATATTATAGAATTTATATTCTTGGACAAAATATAATTGAGCTAGGGTATGTGTAGGATCATGGTATACCAAGCTATGGCCTTAAGTGGTAATGAAAATTCATAAAATTAGGATTAGTCAACTTGACGTAAAAAGTTGAACATCTTATCAACCTTATGTGAAAAAGTTGTAAGAAAAAAATCTGTATGAAATTGAATTTAGTTTCTAAACTACTAGCCCTTGTCTAAAAAAAATTTAATCTAATTGTTCAAAATTTAAGATTTCAATGCAAAAGTATAAATTTTCAGGAAAAAGATAAAGAGTACATGTATGTCTGACCACCTTAATCATAATCAAATGATGATATATTTTCACAAGATTCTAGATATACGTAGTAGACTCATGTCCAGATGTGACACATATTTTTGGGTAAGTTTTTCCTAAATAAATAATTAATTATGAATTTTATACTATAACTTATTCAGAATAAAAAAATTGTCGTGTCTGACCACCTTAACTAATTTTAAACTTTACAAACTTGATTTTTTTTCTCTTATAGTACAGGCGAAGCATAGAATGCGATGCATGTTTTGGATTTCAAAAGGGTTAAACCGTTTGAAAGTTATAGTTATTTTTTAATTAGTTTGTCGATTAGGACTTTTGAGATAACTCAATTAGAAAATAAGTAATAATTACTTATTGAACTCAAAATTTGATAGCAATTATATTGATAGAAAATTGATAATGTCTTTAAAAAACCCTTTTTGTTCCATCAATTTTGGATGAAAAAGAGGTCGTCAGCTACATGGTCAAAGTATGGAGATCAGAGGAAATATGGTGAACAAGTATTTTTGGTTGAACATCCACGTTTGGCATTGCAATGCCAAAACCCAAGACAAATACCAAGTGTAATCAAATATCCGAAATAATATCGCATATTCGATATAATCAAATATTTGATAATTTTGCATATCCGATAATATCAGATATGCGATATCTCTTGCCCAATTTCAACATTCAATTTCAATGCTTTTTCCAAATTTATGATTTTAGTTTTTTTTTCAATTTTATGATTTTAGATTTTTAGGTTATATATTATAATTTCATTTTTTTTAATATTAATATTAAATGATACTAGCATTAGTATGATATAATTATTTATATTAGTATTGTATTATATAAATTAGTATTATATTACGATTATTTATTTCTCTATTGTATATTATTATAATATTAGTATTAAATATTTATTAAAATATTTATATTATAACAATAATACCTAAGGGAGAGAGAGAGAGAGAGAGAGAGAGAGAGAGAGAGAGATGGATAGACAGGTTTGCATTTGATCTTTCTATTAGGAATGAATGCAAAGTATTTTGGCAGTCATTCTGTAGCAGTTGTTGTTGCATTCATGACTTGGATTGTCATTGATGTCAACACAATGATATTCTGGATATCAGCAGGAAAGCAGGTACGGTTTTGTTTTGCGCACATGTTTTATTACAGATTAGATTTTGTGTAGTTGATGGTATGTTATTTGGTGTGTTATTAACCTATGGTTAATAGTGCAAAAAGAAATTCAATCATTCATAAGAGTTATGAGCATTTTGGTGAAAGCAGTGTTTAGACAGTGTTTCTGTGAAGCGATTTTCAGAAATCGGAGGATATCTCTTAGCTGGAATGGAATCTAATTTTGTGTAGTTAAAAGGATGTTGGAGACTCATTAATGATGATGTGGTTCACAGTGCAAACTTTAAAGATATGTTTGGAGAAAGTTACAGTATCTAGAAGCCGATAATTTTATGTGAAATTTTGTGTGTAGCATGTAGAAATTATTATTTTGTAATTGAGGACCGACTCATTTGTAATTATTTGAGTTTGGTATATAAGAAAGAATTTTTTCCTTGTTGCAATATGTATTGGGAAGGTTGAGATGCGAATATATGCATGAAGTGAAGAAAAGAGCTAATTCAGTGATGAAGGAAGACTTGTGAGTACAGAGATCTGGAATTGTAATCTTGTGTAGCAGAGAGTGTAGTTTTGGCACAGTGTGAAGGAGGTAATATATTTCATATTATTCTATTGAATAATTATAAGATCTTTTGGACAGTGGGTTCAGAGATCTTGCCTTGAAGCTGTTTGGGCAGTGGGTCCTTCTATCTTCCATAAACTCTTAACCGAGTTAGAATCTTTTAACAGGGATTCAAAATCTCCTAACAGAGATTTATATGTACTGAATGTATTTCATAAGACTCCTAACAGGGTCCATCCTCTAACAAGGAACTTTCATATTAGTGCATCATTTTGTGGGCATCATTCCCACCGGGGTTTACTCTTTTCAAGAGGTTCCCTAGTCAACATATCTTGTGTTATTGTGCAATTGTGTATGGTTATCTTTCTATGGTTGATTAGTACATTAATTATATTGTTTAAAGTAGTTGAATGGTTAAATTATCAGATAACTGATTCACCCCCCCCCCTCTTAGTTATCTTGGGGATCTTTACTTTCTAACAATTGGTATCAGAGCAGCAGGACCTTGAATGAAAAGTTTAACAACTTAAGGAGATCCATGGTGAATTTTAGAAAAGAAAGCCCTAAGTTTGATGGAGTAAATTTTGACTGCTGGAAAGAAATGATGAAGACACATCTATTATGTTTAGGACCAAGTTATTGGTTGATTACAAAGAATGAGAAGACTATCATTGAGGAAGACAATCTAGAGGCAGGAACTAAAGATGAACTAGATCTATTCATGTGTAACATACTTGCAAGAGAAGTACTTTTGTTAGCACTACCGAAGAATGAATATAGTCAGGTAAGATGTTTGAAAACATCTCATGCAATTTGGAAAGCTTTACATTCTACTTTTGAAGGTGATGAACATGCAAAGAAGGCTAGATTACATAATTGGATTTGTGCATTTGAAGATATCAGAATGATGGAAGATGAATCTATTAGAAGCTATATTGGTAGGATGTCTAAGATTGTAATAGGAATAAAGTCTTATGGAGGTGATAAGACAAAGAATGAAGTGATATGGAAAATTCTGAGAACTTTGACACTAGTATTCAAGCAGACAACATAGATGATTGAACAAGTGATACCTTGTACATCGAACTTTTCAAGAGAGACTCTTCTTGGAAGATTAGAAACAACAGAGATGAACTTGAGATTATCAGGAGAGCTACCTAGAATGGAAACAAAATTCAGTGCTCTTAACATTAGACCTACAAGAAGTACTAGTGTGAATGGAGATTATGCCAGCAGTAGCAGATCTGAGGAAGATAAGAAGATTGAAGAAGGTATTGCATTACTTGTAAAAAGAGAACCAGATGGTAAGAAAATCTTTAAATGTTGGACTTGTCAAGAATATGGTCATTTTGCATCTAAATATCCTAAAAGAGTTAAGAAGTATAGAAGCAACTTTAAACCTAGGAGATCTAAAGAATGTTATTATGCAAATGATGAAGATCTTGAAGCAGGAATTGAAAGACATTTAAGTGACAGTGATAATGATAACTTTGAGGAAATAGGATTTGTAGCAATTAAAGAAGAAAGTTCTGAATCTGATGAAAGGGAAGAAAAAGCATTAGTTTCTCAAGTTGAAAAGAAATAGATGATTGGATTATAGACAGTGGTTGTTCACATCATATGACTGGAGATAAAAGAAAGTTTGTTAAGTTAGATAATTATGATGGAGGAATTGTTAGGGTTGGTAATAATGCACCTTGTTTGATTAAGGGTATAGGATCTATTACTCTTGATGGAAAGACTAACACTGATGATGTTTACTTTGTTGATGGATTGAGACATAATCTACTAAGTATTGGACAATTGGTTGATAAGGGTTAGCAAGTTTGGTTTGCTGAGAAAACTTGTGTGATAAAAGATAAAGATGGAAATCTGATTGGAAAAGGATCCAGAACCAGAGGTAATGTATTTCAGTTGAATCCTACTAAGATGACATGTTTGATAACTAAGATTGATGATAGTTGGTTATGGCATAAAAGGTTTTGTCATATAAACTTTGATAATATTGTCAAGGTGAGCACTACACTTGCGGTAAGAGATTTACCTAGAATTATGAAACCTACTAACATGATTTGCAAAGAATGTATGATGGCAAAGTAGAAAAGGAGTTCATTTCCCAGCAAGAAGTTCACATCGACAGAGAAGATGGAGATTGTTCATACAGACTTGAGTGGTCCTACTAAGACTAGATGATTCTATGGAGAAAGGTATTTTATGATTCTTGTTGATGATTTTACAAGGATGATGTGGATTGCATTTTTGAAAGAAAAATCTGAAGCATTTGATAAATTTAAGATCATGAAAAGAAAAATTGAGAATGAATCTGGAATGAAGATTAAGTGTCTAAGATTTCATAGAGGTGGTGAATTTACATCTAGAGAGTTTAATACTTTTTGTGAAATGAATGGTATTAAGAGACAACTTTTAGCCCCTAGAACACCAGAACAAAATGGTATTGCAGAAAGAAGGAACAGGTCAACAACTGAAGCAGCAAGAGCTATGTTGTTTGAAAATGATTTGGCTAAGAATTTTTGGAGAGAAGCAGTGAACACAGCAGTATACACTATGAACAAAGCACAAATTAGAGCAGATACAAACAAGACACCTTATGAATTATGGTTTGGACATGCACCCTCAGTTAAGTATTTTAGAATTTTTGGAAGTAAATGTTATATTAAGAGAGATGATGATATAGGAAAGTTTGATCCTAGAAATGATGAAGGAATATTTCTTGGATATTCTTTAAAAAGAAAAGCATATAGATGTTATAACAAAAGAACTAAGACTATTGTTGAAAGTGCAATTGTAAAAGTTGATGAGAAGTTTAAAATTTAGGAAAGAATGCTTGATTATGAATCTGATGGAGAAGCACAACCTTAGCCTAACATTGAAAATGCAGAATTATTTTTTGAAACTAACAGTGATTTGTTGAATGAAAGTCATACTGAAGAAAATAGAGAAGAAAATAGAGAAGAAAACAGAGAAGAAAGCAGAGAAGAATCTATAGTTGGAACAAGATCAGTAACTATGACACCTAACAAGTATATTCCAAGACATCACCTTGTTGAGAAAGTTATTGGAAGTTTAGACAGAGGATTTTTGACTCGAAATAAGGTACATTTATGTTTGATTTCTCAAATTGAACCTAAGACTACTAATGAAGCTTGTGAAGATGAACATTGGATTAATGCTATGAAAGAAGAACTGGAGCAGATTGAAAAAAACAAGACATGGGAATTGGTCCCTAGACCTGAAGACAAGAATGTGATTGGAACAAAGTGGGTATTCAGAAACAAGATGAATGAACAAGGAGAAGTGATAAGAAACAAAGCAAGATTGGTATGTAAAGGATAGTCACAACAAGAAGGAATTGACTATGAAAAAACTTTTGCATCTGTGGCCAGACTTGAAGTAGTGAGAATGTTTCTAGCATATGTAGCTTACAAAAAATTCAAAGTGTATCAGATGGATGTGAAGTTAGCATTTTTGAATGGTGAATTGGAAGAAGAAGTCTACATTGAGCAGCCTAAAGGTTTTCCTTTGACACAAGAAGGAGATATGGTATGTAAGTTAAAGAAAGCTTTATATGGATTAAAACAAGCACCTAGAACCTAGCATGCAAGATTGGATAAGTATTTATTGAAATTGGGATTTATAAAAGGAATAGTAGATAGTAACCTATACACAAAAGAAATTGAGAATGGTTTGTTGGTTATAGTTATATTTGTTAATGATATTATCTTTGGAGGAGAAGATGAAGCTAGTGACAAATTTGCAGATGAAATGAAGACTGAATTTGAGATGAGCATGATTGGAGAAATGAAATATTTTTTGGGATTACAGATAACACAAAGCAAGGAAGGTATATTTGTAAGTTAGACTAAGTATTTGAATGACTTATTGAAAAGATTTAGAATGGAAGATTCTAAACTTGTTGGAACACCTATGGTAACTGGACATAAGTTATCTAGCAAAGATGAGACACTAGCAGTTGAGCAGAAAAAATACAGATCTATGATTGGAGGATTGCAGTACTTGACACATACAAGACCTGATATAGCACATTCAGTTGGGATTGTAGCAAGATTTCAAGCAGAACCTAGAGAATCACATTATGCAGCAGTAAAGAGGATACTGAGATATCTGAAAGGAACAATGGATTATGGATTATGGTATGAGAATTATGATAATTTTACTTTATGTGCCTATACTGATGCAGATTGGGGAGGCAACATTGATGACAAGAAAAGCACCAGTGGTGGATCCTTTTTTCTTGGAGGAAAATTGGTCTCTTGGTTAAGTAAGAAGCAGAATTGTACTTCACAAAGTATAGCAGAAGCAGAATATGTTGCAGCAGCAAACAATTGTAATCAGACTATTTGGATGAAGTAGATGTTGAAGGATATTGGAATAAAGTTTGATGAGCCTATTGTTATACATTGTGATAACACTAGTACAGTGAGTATGTCAAAAAATCCTATTTTATATTCTAGGACTAAACATATTGAGATCAAGTATCATGTTGTAAGAGAGAAAGTTGCAGAAAAAGAAGTAAGATTGGAGTACATAAGCACAAAGGAACAGATATCAGATATATTTACAAAACCTTTACCTAAGGATATATTTGTGTATCTAAGAGGTATGCTTGGGGTTATGCCCCAACCTATTTTTGAGAATTGATGCAGATGATTGCATTCGTCCAGTGGTATATGAGCCCTATCTTTCTTTTGGATTGGATGTTGGAACTTCCTCTATGGGGGAGTTTATGAGCTGAGTCATGAGGACTCTTGTTATTGTATTTTTTTGAAAAGTGTCTTTTGACATTAAGTTGTTGTTGACTTAGTGATGGAATTTCTGTCATTGATGTCAATGGGGGAGAGATATACATGAAAAACATTGTGGATTGTATGAGAGAGCTGAATAGGAAAATGAAGCAAGATTTAATTTGATAATTTGCAGTGATGTTGCAGTATTGGATTTTTGGAACATTGGATGTTTTTCATCTATGTTGCCATCAATGCCAATGGGGGAGATTGTTAGGAATGAATGCAAAGTATTTTGGCAGTCATTCTATAGTAGTTGTTGTTGCATTCATGACTTGGATTGTCATTGATGTCAACACAGTGATATTCTGGATATCAGCAGGAAAGTAGGTACAATTTTGTTTTGCGCACATGTTTTATTGTAGATTGGCTTTTGCACAATTGATGGTATGTTCTTTGGTGTGTTATTAACCTATGGTTAATAGCACAAAAATAAATTCATTCATTCATAAGAGTTATGAGCATTTTGGTGAAAGCAGTGTTTAGACAGTGTTTCTGTGAAGCGATTTTTAGAAATCGGAGGATATCTCTTAGCTGGGATGGAATCTGATTTTGCACAGTTAAAGGGATGTTGGAGGCTCATTAATGATGATGTGGTTCATAGCACAAACTTTGAAGATATGTTTGGAGAAAGTTACAGTATCTGGAAGCCGACAGTTTTATGTGAAATTTTGTGTGTAGCGTGTAGAAATTATTATTTTTTAATTGAAGACCGACTCATTTGTAATTATTTGAGTTTGGTATTTAAGAAGGAATTTTTTCCTTGTTGCAATATGTATTGGGAAGGTTGAGATGCGAATATATGCATGAAGTGAAGAAAAGAGCTAATTTAGTGATGAAGGAAGACTTGTGAGTACAGAGATCTGGAATTGTGATCTTGTGTAGCAGAGAGTGCGGTTTTGGCACAGTGTGAAGGAGGTAATATATTTCATATTATTCTATTGAATAATTCTAAGATCTTTTGGATAGTGGGTTCAGAGATCTTGCCTTGAAGCTGTTTGGGTAGTGGGTCCTTCTGTCTTCCATAAACTCTTAACTGGGTTAGAATCTTTTAACAGGGATTCAAAATCTCCTAACAGGGATTTATATGTACTAAATGTATTTCATAAGACTCCTAACAGGGTCCATCCTCTAACAAGGAACTTTCATATTAGTGCATCATTTTGTGGGCATCATTCCCACCGGGGTTTACTCTTTTCAAGAGGTTCCCTAGTCAACATATCTTGTGTTATTGTGCAATTGTGTATGGTTGATTAGTACATTAATTATATTGTTTAAAGCAGTTGAATGGTTAAATTATCAGATAACTGATTCACCCCTCCCCCCTCTCAGTTATCTTGGGGATCTTTACTTTCTAACACTTCCTGCCCTACCATTCTATAGGGATTCCATTGTCTACTTTGCCTATAGGCCCCCCTACTATTCACCTTCATGGACAGCGGATTAGCGGATATAGAAGTGGATAATTACTACCATCCACTACTCAACAGTGCATAATTACTGCTATCCACTGCTCAATAATAGATAATTACAGTTATCTTCTACTCAATAGCAGATAATTACTGCTATCTGCTATGTGTGAGTGAGAGAGAGAGAGAGAGAGAGAGAGAGAGAGAGAGAGAGAGAGAGAGAGAGAGAGAGGTGGCTAGGGAGGTTGGCATTTGAACTGTTTGCCCTACTATTCTATAGGTAGTCCATCATCTACTTTTCCTATAGGTCCCCATACTATTTTCCTTCATGGGCATCAGATTAGCGGATACAAAAGTGGATAATTACTACTATCCACTGCTCAACAGTGGATAATTATTGTTATATATATATATATATTAGTGGAGAGAGAGAGAGGTGGCTAGGCAGGTTTGCATTTGATCTTTCTGCTCTACCATTCTATAGGCATTCCATCATCTATATTTCCTATAGGCCCCCCTACTATTCACCTTCATGGGAAGTGGATACAGAAGCAGATAATTACTATTATCCGCTGCTCCACAATGGATAATTATTGATATCCGCTGTTCAACAACAGATAATTACTACTATCTTCTACTCAATTACATATAATTACTGCTATCCACTATGAGGGATATATATATATATATATATATATATATATATATATATATATATATATATATATATATATATATATATATATATATATATATATATATATATATATATATATATATATATATATATATATATATATATATATATATATATATATATATATATATATATATAAGCTTTGGTATTATTATTGTTTCTTATTTAAGTAAAATTAGTTATAATTATCAAATATGATATATTTGATAAATTATAAATTGGGATATTTGTTAAAGTTTATATTTAAAATGTTTTGAAGTTTTAAATAGCCCCCACTACAATTTGGCAGGCCCTCTGGCACTGCCATGCGCAATACCTTGGGTATTGACGCATGACAGTCCTTGAGGGGGCTGCCGTGTGGCAGTACCGAGGGTACTATTGCCGGCCACAAAGAATAGGGCGGTGCATCCGACAAGGGTGTGGGGACCCGCGGGTACCCCCCCCCCCCCCCCCCCCCAATTTTATTCTTTGCTTTATTTAAATTCAAAACATATAATATGTTTTATTAACCTTTTTTGTTATTAAATAAATTTGTAATTTAGTTTAGTTTTAATATTTGTTATTTATTTTATTTTATTTTTATTTATATTTATTTATTATTTAAATAATTTCATTTGGTAATTAATTAATTCTATTTAATATTAAATATTAATTCTTTAATAAAGTTAGTTTAATCTATAATTTAATTCTTATGTTATTAAATAATTTTATGGGGATAATAATTGTGAATCTTTAGTTTGGACATTAAGTAATTTAGATTGGACTATTAATGTTTTTACTTAGTTTGAATTTAAAATTGAATTGGGTAAAGTATGTATTAATTGAGATATTTAAATTACTAGATGTATTTGAGAAGTTAGATAAATTTTGTAATGTTTTAGATTGCTTATACCTGATTAAAGTTTTAGGTTGAATTATGATCTTTTGTCAATGAGAATTGTTTATTCTTGTGTATATGTGATGCAATCATTATCTAACCTAGTTTATTGTAGAGACTAGAGATGCCCTTGGGCAATTAGTTTTGGATTGATTTTTAGGGGTTGTAGTCATCTTTTTGGGATATAATCCCGAGGTGGGATTGGGTTATCTTTATCTGTCATGTTTGGTTGCCATGCATATTATGTTGTGTCAGTGAACTTGTTTTATGATGTATCTAGTTTTGCATGTTTCTAGTTTTGCATGTTGAATCTAGTTGTAGAGATTCAAGAGTTGTGTTAACTCAGAGATCATATTATTCATGTGAGACCCTAGAGTAGGTCATCTAAGTGTATATCAAGAAGTGGCTTGTGAATTTGTGTCAGAGCTCGGAAGTGGCTACCAGGAGACCCCATTACAAGTAGTTTAATAAGTGATAATTAATAAACATTGGGAATGTAAAATGAACCTAAAAAAAGATATTTTGTGCCTCATCCATGCCTGAGTTCCCGATTGAGTTTGACTAGGATGGGAATTGAGATGATGCTTGCCACCTTTATGGACTGGAGATGGCATACGTAGTACCTTGTCTACACGAGAGGTTACTATAACCGCATAGAGTCACTAGGGCGCTGGGGTCTGAAGAGACTACCAGGATAACCCTAGAGTTGGCTTGTGTGATGAAACTTCTTGTATGCATCTTAGGTTTCCTACGTGTTTTGTTTGCCTTTGGTAGAGTATGTTATACCTTGTTTTCCTTTTGTACCTTTGAGTTAGAATCTTTCAGGACCTCTTCCTTGGTTGTTGTTGTTTGTTATATGAGTGGGTTCTGAAGTTATCTCCTCAGCACGGTGGGAGTGGACCGTTTAGGTTCACAAGGTTGGGTGGTAGTGGTTATTTTACCATTTGAGATTTTGATGTTCATGCACCGAGGCTGGATGATCTATGTTGTAGTTGTTCTTTCTTATTCTTGTCATGCCCCGCAAGGGAACCAGGAAAGAGAACAAAGATTCTCTTTAGAAAAGAAAACCTAAGTAACGAATTATGAAAAATTTTGAACTTTAAAAGATTTGCATGAACAATCCATAAACATCATTTAACTTACATTCCTTCCAAGGTTCCCTTATAGTACATTTATAATTATTTTAAGATCATTAAGTGTACTAACTCTTAAAGCATAACCTTAGAAATTCTTTAGAGAGAAATATAAATGCTATCATTTGATTACTAACCAAATTGATTCCATCAATATTCCCTAAACCTTATTTCATAAACATTTAAAGCATAATCTTTGCAAAAGAATTTATCTAGGAGTTAAACTATTTCTCATATGAAATTAACACATTTATTTTACTAACTTTTCTTGAACAATAGTAATAAGAAACATGCCACTTTGCTTCCAACAACAATAATACATATTGACTTTCATTCTCATAATTTTCCTAGATATACCCTTCCCAATTACATGAATGCTTACAATATATCTTCTACTATACAAGGCCTTATAGGATTACAAGAATATGAATAACACTTTACAATATTTTTGCAATTTTCTTTCTAAGATAAAACATGAAAAATAGTGAGAAATATCTTCAACAACTTCTGATGCTCCATGAATAGCACAAACATGAACAATACCTCGAAAAGAATCACCACCCAACCACTTGGATCCATAAAGGTCCACTCCCCCATGCTAGGAGATAAACACCAAGGTCCACAAGGAAGTGATATCTAGGCCGTACCTAGGGTTGGAGTAACCTTTCCCAAATAACAACTGAAAATAAAATTAAAGTACAAACCCTTTCCCAAAAAATTCTAAGGCTAGGTGGAAACTCTAAGTGACAAGCTAGGTTTCCTACCCTTACCAAAACATCATAGAAACATAACACTCAAATTTGGAGAGATTTTTAGAGGGTTTGGTGTGTGGAAGAGAGAGGGAAATAAAGTTTTCTTTGAATACAAATGAAAATCTTTACAACTTTCGTGTTCTCTGCCATGAGGGTATAGCCAACCCCTTTGTATTTAAAGAAAAACTCCATTCCAATGCAAATGAGATTTTAAATGGATTTATATAATATTAGTTATTATTAGCCATTTCCATACAAGTTTTATTTATTTTTATGAGGCTTTGAACAGAGGAAGTCATCATTTACATTGACTATCCTTGTTATTGATTTGGTGCAATCGATCAATTGTTTTGAAGCTTTAATGAGCACATAGGCTCTTCAATTTCTTTGGTTATTATGGATTATGAGAGAAGCATATTAATATATAAGTATGTGTTATTAAGTTTTTGGATGCAGGTATATACAAGAGATTAAAAATAGAGATCACTGATTGACGAACAATACAGTATTAGAAAAAATGACCCTCAGTGCGGGGGCCATAACTTTCAAACCAACCGTTGGATTTTTATGAGCTTTGGATATGTTTTAAAAAACCTAATTAAACCCATCCTCACCAGAGCGATTGAGGATTTTTGATCTGAATAAAAAATTATATACATCTGAGTATGGGTCTATCTAGAGGGCAGATATCTATCATGTTAGGATAGTCATAGATAAGATTATTGTTTAAATAAATTTGATCTTGTGTTGATGAATTTTATTATTATTAAAAATAATAGGATAGTTTGTATTTCTCTAGGTTTGTGTACATACAATTAATGATACTATCTTTTTCCCAGAGAGTAGGCAAGAGTAGTTACATAGTTCGCAATCTAAATCACAGCCTATATTTTCCAGCAAGTAAACAAACAATATAGCTTCACAAAAAATATAATAACACACAAAAGAATAAATAATCATTTATACAATAAAATATTTACTATATATCTATCCTTTCTCCTAAGTCCCTTCACACAGGAAAAACAAACATAATACAATATAATAATATATTATTCATATTGCCTGTACATGTGAAGCAACCACAAATACAGAACAAAACAATCACACAAATCAAATAAGGAGGAGCATCTTGCAGGATAGCTCCTACCTGGATTCTGGAGAAGACACCTATTGAAGTAGGAGGAATTAATCAACTTGGCCTACTTCCAGCACTCCACCAAAGCCTTCCGATTGCAGACACCACCTTTTCCAAATATAAAATAATCAATAATGATATCCTAAAATTAAGATCAATTCTCCTATGAATAATCCAACCAAAAACCCTCCCTAAATACAATATCCTCTCAAAGCAATAATCCAATTTCTTGAGTCTCCTTTTCAGCCAACCTGCCTATCCTTCAAATATCTCTCCTGTAAATAGGTTGAAGGGTTGGTTGCACGGGAAAATCAACCGTTGTAACCATCCCAACCAAAAGATTGTTTATAGTTTAGGATTTAATTTATTCATTAAAGCCATTCACGGGAAGGGAATAGCTAATTCAATATTATTAATAATAAAATCTAATATGAGAGCCTCATAAATATTAATAAACTAATGTTATTTTTCTTTATTTAAGGAAAAGGAAATAATTTATTACTATTATTACTTATCACCATATTTACTAAAGCTATGGTAAAAGTTTTACCATATAATAATTAATACTTTAAGTAAATAATTTATTTATTATTATAATTTAAAATACAATTACTTTCACACACTAATATTTATTAAATATATATATGCAACCATAGGCATATGTGTGCACCCATATGCTTATGTGTATATATATTATTATAATATTATTAAAAATAATAATATTATTAATATCATATTATTAAAAATAATGTTATTATTAATATCATAAAAATCTTATTATTATGGTATTATAAAATATTATTATCCAATCAATTAATAAATCATATTCCATACAAAGTAAAATTAGGATATATATATTTATATATATTATATATATATGTGGTGATCACTAACACAAGATGGTCTAACAAGATTAGTGAAATTAAGCACAACATTCAATACTCGCATGAAATAAATTATCTACGAGCAACAATCGAGCATATTATTAAGAACAATTAAAGCTACCATATCCAAACCTTAGTCTCCTAAAATGAAAGGGACAAGAACAAGAAACAAGATCACCATAATATAACAAACTGTTATACACAATGATATATCAACAACATAAGGGATTGACTCAAGAACTCCCCGCCTAAAGGTCAAAAGGGTTAGAGGTTGAGTTCCTTCTCATGGAACCTTGGTGATATCTCCGTAACAACAACAACGATCAAGGATTTTGAGGGCTCGCTCAGACCACTGGGACCAGGTGGAGACGATGCCTGGTACCTACAAGCTTGCATCACCGAGAAGAGATACATGGGCATAGATATATACAATAAGGCATTTGCAAACAAATGACTAGGATCGATACATCGTGTGGACCTCAACTAAGTGAGTAACTATGACTTCGTCCTGAATCATGAAACACATCAATCACATATACATAAAACATGAGGAATCACATATATATAATGCTTAGCTTCCAAATCCTTGGGTTAGCTCTTTAAATCTTCATAAGCATATACAAGATAAATGATTTCCAATTTCATAAACAATAAACAATAATTATAACTGAGTATGTCTAAATATCTGATAAGCATATCATCATCATAAACATAAATGTGAATACATAGCTCTAACCATCATAATGTAATGTCCAAATCAAAGAGTCCAAGTATAATTATTGGAGAGGTTATTACAGTTCTTCTTTCTTCTTGTGATCTTGTATCATTGTATTCAGAGTTATCATGTAGTTTTGCTTTTTAGTTATTGTTTTCACATACCCTGTGACATGTGTAGTGGATGCTTATTATTATGGTTACCTTGAGGTACCAATTTTATTTATGTAATCATGCTCATGATGTTGTATTTATCTTTCTGTTGTATTTTTGGATTCATAATTATCTTTATCTTACATTAATTAATTAACTCTTTCATAATCTACATCAAGGAACCCTTTGGAGTTGTAACCTATGTTAGTTGTTTATGCTATGCTTTGCTTTCACATTGTAAACTTTGATGTTATTGATTGTTAACTTTAAAAAAAAAATTATTCTACAAACTTAGTCGCTTGTTTAGGTTAAGTTCTTCTAGGTTCCCTGGCAGGGCATTACACAGACATCACATGCATGGAAGCAGTGGAACCTAGAACTAAGTGGATTCATCCACTTGGTTATGAAGTGGAGGAATAAGTTTTGGAAGCATATTTACAAGTTCTACTATCAGCGCCCAAGGATCCTAATGAGCCAAGATGGGGAACCTATGAGGAGAAAACAAGACAAGTAGATTCAGTCATGTAAAATGCAGTAACCAAGAGGAAAGCATCAAAGATCACCTCTAAGATACTAAAGATTCATGGTGTCACTCAAGTTGACCTAGATAAGGTAAGGGAAGCCAAGATCACCATGCAACTTGAGAACGCACCCTCTTCTGAAGTGAAAATAGAGAATTCTGGTGACCCTAAGGAGAAGAAGATAAAAATGGAAGAAAACACTCCTGTGCCCACTCCTATTAATGATCTAGAGTCCACTCAAGCATCTCCTGAGCCAAGTAAGATGCCTAAGAGGAAGAAGTAGACTATCACAAGCCATCCATTAGCTAGATCCACAAGAAGCCAAGGTAGAAATATTCAACCACCTCCTAAGGTAGGATTCCTACTGAATCTAGTAGTATTGAGAACGAGAGTGGTAGATGAAGGAATGATTAATCAAATTGCTAAGTTCTATGATAGACAAATCTAAGATCCATATAATGATAATTAGACATATGATTAAGCTCAAGAAGATAGTCTTGGAACTTAAGACAATGATTCCTAACCAAGTATGGATCATACTTGATTCATTGAAGAGACAAGCAATAGAAGAGGAATTAAGAATAAGGGAAAATACCTTAGATGATAATCTTCCAGTATGTTCAGTTGAGGAGAAAATACTGGTGCTAGAATTGGTGAAGCCTCACCTTAGAACCAAGCTAAGAACCTTGCAGATCATGAACAAGGATTATGAGTTAGTTGTAAAGGAGATTGAAAAAGTGTTTGAAAAGGTATTTTTGGAACAACACATGCATCCATCATCCACGCCTACAACCCAAGTTCCTATTGAGCAAGTAAAAGTAGTCGAGGTCCTTAATGCACCTATAATAGGTCCATAGGATTCAACGACCATAGTGACAGTGTCTACTGATGCAATGGAGTCTTCGCCTATGCCTGGAATAAAAGATGATACAATTATGATTGATAATGTGGAGACGTCAATGGCGGCCACAAATAAATACTTAGACAAGTTTGAAGAAGCCTTTGTAAGCACAGAAGAGGCTGAGATACTATATGGTGATACTTCACCTAAGCAGTAAGAGGAAATTTAGATTGAGGTTCTAATATGACAAGAAGAAGAAGAGGAGAAAGAAAAAGAAAAGGAGAAAGAGGATGAAGAGAATAAAGATGAACCTATGATTGTAAAGATTGAGATAATGGATGTTATTTAAAGTTCACTCCTTACCCCTAAGCCCTCAATATCATTATTGTCAAGTCTGACCCCTAACACAACAAGCTTAGATTCATGGGGAGAAGAAGACCTGATTAAGATTAGCGTGCTAGCAATGGAGAAGACCAAGGAGAAACAAGTAATGAGGAACACATTGTTTGTTGAATCAGTCAACATCTTGAGTAACTTACTGCCTGAGAACAAGAAACTGATAAGTGTTCATTCAGTAGATGATGTTAGCACCATCATGACAAGTTTCAAAGAAAACTTCTATAGCCTAGAAGAATTAAAATCCAAATTTGTAGAAGAGAAATATCTTAAGAAGAGGCTAAGTGAAATGATAGGTAACTTCACACTTGATCTTAGCTCTTTGAAAGTTGATCAAGCATTGCTGAAAGATTTTGCAACTAAGGGAAGAAAGATAATAGCAGACTATATGAATAAAGATAAGCTTACTGCAGACCTTTCCAAGAAGATCCAAGAAGCTGAAAAGATGATGATAGCTGAGTAAGTTAGTGCTGGATTCCTCAAAAGATGTAAATATGTGCAATAATGTCTATCACGGATAGTTTGACAAAATAGAGAAAATAGAAAAAGAAATGGCTAAGATAAGGGCAAGGAAAACTCAGCTAAGAAATGCTCTTGCGCCCTCATTGGATGTGCTAAATCAGAACATCAAGGAGATAGATGCCACTATTGTGACATATGACCAAGGCCCATGTACATATTTGGAAATGATGGAGAAGTTGACTTATGCTTTGTGCACCCATCTTTAGACTGTAGATGCAATGAAGGCATTTTGGTAGCAATAAATTGCAAACCTTCAGATTGCAATATATCTAGATGTACTCTGAGTGTAAGTACTTGGAGTTGTAATTTTTTTTTGAGCACCTTTGTCATTAATGTCAAAGGGGGAGTATAGTATATAGTATAAAGGAGAATATGGATCTATGTATATGATGTAAAGGGGAATAGAGTATATAGCAGAAGGGAGATATAAGATAGAGTATATGCTAGAAAGTTTTTGTGTAAGATATAGTTAGTAACTTCACCACATTCCTTTGTTACCATTAATGAAAAAGGGGGAGATTGTTGGAAAGTTGACCATAATATTGTATATGAATATGATTTAGTGTTGTCATTATGGTAACAAATTCATATGAAGTTTTGGAGTTAGCGCATAACTTAGAAGATCAAAAAATGACTAAGTATGGAAGACTGGACAATCAATGAAGCACCAAATGAACAGAGCATCAGCACACATGTGTATGATCGACTTTAGATATGCGCCCTATAAGATAAAGTTTTTTCTATGTTATTAAGCTATGGTTAAGAGAAAATGATCATATGAGTTAGCATGATGAAGATACATTGAGTTGAAGTAACACAGATAGTGAGCGACAGAGCAGAACATAGTATGCAATCGACTGTTAGTATTTTGGTTAGCGATTATAATATTATTTTGTAAAGGCTATGTGCCTATTGTATTTGTGTTTTAAACATGTTAATCTCATTATATGTAAACATGCTTGAGCCAATTAATTTGGAAGTGTTGTATGTAATTCGTTATAGGCTGATAGCTTAGTGAATAAGTTTTGTTTGCGCATATAAATAAGACATGCACCTTTTTATTTGAGCATGGCATGAGATATAGAGTTGATAGAAGTAGATAAGAAGTATGTGAAGAGTAGTTAGAATGTTTTGGATCCTTACAAGAGGTTAAAGCATCAGCACACATAAGGAACTGATGAGACAAGCAATGTCACAGTAGCAGTTCACCTTGCAAATATAGTGTGTATTTGATACTTTGAAGGTTGTAGCCTTAACCACTTGAGCAGTGAGCTCTAGGATAGTGTGTCCTCACCCCTAATAGGGTTAATTCTAAAAGACTCCAAACAGGGACTGACCCTTGACAAGGTCATTAGATTTAATCATTGTAATGATAGCTCCTAACAGGGCTAAGGAACATTAATAGGTTCATAATACACAAGTACAATTATTAGTGGGTATTAATTTCCACAAGGGTTTTTCCTTTGGCCAAGGTTTCCCCATAATCATATCTGGTGTTATGTGTTGATTACTTTACATGATTTAATGTTCAGTTCTGCATTTAAGTTATTGAGTTAGGTTTCAAGTATCAGAAAGTAAGAGTATAGAACACTGATTCACCCCCCCTCTTAGTGTTCCCATTCCTAACAAATGGTGTTAGAAATGAATGCTAAATATGTCCTATGGGAGAGTATTCAGAGTCATTCTATAGCAGTTTTAGGTTGCTGTAAAGGATAAAAATATGTTGGATCTATCTTTATCATATAATAGAGGAAAATATGATGGAGGAATGTAGGATCTATCCCTAATCCAAATTCCCAAAAGGAGAGATCCAAATTGATTAATCAAAAAGAAGTGATCAATACACAAATGAATCAAACTATGGAGAATATGAATGAAGGAGAAAACCTTATATTTTTTTATAGAAACTATGTGTTGACATCTTGATTTAATTGAAAAAAAATAATAACCCCAAAGTAGGGAAAATCAAGGAAATGTTGATTTCTGATGTCTGTGTTTAGTTTCGGGAAATTTTGCAACTTGCTCCAAACTGGAAATGCCGAGGTAGAGAAAACTGAGAAAAAATTTGTCTCTTAGATTTAGGTTGACCTTGACCTTAGAATCGGGGCACAATCTTAGCCCCCACTAAAGGTCGACCTTGACCTGAAACAACTCTGATGAAAATTCTGTTCGCAGATCTCATAATTTCATTGAAAAGGGTATCCAGATCTGAATTGCAATTCATTGTCCTCTACCTGTACCTGCAAGAAAAATGGTTTTTTTTATTTGGATGGGGGGTTTTCCTTGGTCAAACCCCAGTTTGGAATCAACCTTGAAATTTAATTGAAATTGTAATATATAAACAAAGTAAGTGGAATTATTCACCTTGCTTATGTTGAAATCCTTGTGGAGGATTCGAATCCTTGAATCCACAAGTAGGGATGCTCCAAATGAATGTATAATTGTATATAGGATGTCTCAAATCAATGGAATTAGATCTTCAACACCAATCTTGAATGGATCTTGGATTAGGAAGAGGCTTGGATGGCATGGATGGAGAAATCTTCAACAAGAGGGCGCCATAGAGCTTGAATCCTTCAATGGCTACTAATGGATCTCCTTGATGAATTGGATCTTGAATGTTTGAAGGTGAATGAATGCTTACTTTCTTCCTTTCTCATTCTTTCTTGCTTCTTGATTGCTTGATTTCTCTTGCTTGAGTGCTTGAGAGATTATGAAAAGAGATGGATTGAAATGAGAGAGGAAGGCTTCCTTTTATAGTGATCTAGGGCACAAACTTTTAGAGAGGCTAACATTGGAGAATTAAATCCCAATTAACCTTAACCCCTAGAAATGGACCTAGATTAAATGCAATTTAAGAGTTTACCATTCCAAAATCTAAAACAACCGACTTGGAAGTGGGAAAATATAACTTTCCGAAGCCCGATATCCTGAAACCTCTAGAACTTGAAAATTGGACCTAGGGTTAGGGTCGAGGTTGACTCTTCCCTAGGTTAGCATCGAGGTTGACCTTGAACCTAAGGTCACAGATCTCAAATTCTTAGGACCAGGTGCTAGAAACAGGTTGGAAATGGGTGGAGAGAGAAGTAGAATAGGGGAAAAAGCTAGATCCATGCAAAGACCTATGTTAGGAATGAATGCTAAATATATCCTATGGGAATATTGGTAGCCATTCTATAGCAGTTGTTGTTGCATTCATGACTATGATTGTCATTGATGTCAACATAGTGATCTACTGGAGATTAGCAGAGGAGCAGACAATGTTTTGATTAGCGCACGTGGGATATTGCAGATCAAGCTATGCAATGTTGAGGATTTACTCTTGGATATTTTATATGTTCATGGTTAAGAGCACATATAGTAATTCATTTATTCATGGAAGTTATGAGCATTTTGGTGGAAGTAGTATTAAGGCAGTGTTCCTGAGTAGCGGTTTGTGGAAATCAGATGATATCTCCTAATCGGGATGGAATCTAGTTTTGTATAGTTAAAGGGAAGTTGAAGACATGTTGATAGTGATGTGGATGACAACACAAACTTTGAGGTTGCACAAGTGAAGAATTATTCTAATTGGAATCTGACAGTTTTGTGTAAATTTGATGTAAAATGTGGAATCCTTTTATTTTGTAATTGGATGCCGACTCATTTGTAATTACTTGAGTGTGGTATAAAGGAAGGAATGATTTTCCTTGTTGTAAAAATGGAGTATGTAATTGTGAAAGTGAATTTTTGAAGAGGATATGCGAGGTACAAAGATCTGAAATTGAGATCTCGTGTAGCAGTGAAGTGCAGTTTGGCATAGTCAGAGAAGAGGTAACATATTGTTGAGATTAGTAATGACTTGATATTATTCTGTTGAATAATCTAGAGATCAGTTGGACAGTGTGTTCAGTGATCTTTCCATTGAAGTTGTTTGGGCAGTGGGTCCTTCTGTCTTCCATAAATCCTAACAGAGTTAGAATCTTTTAGCAGGGATTCAAAATCTCCTAATCGGGATTCATATGTACTGAATGTATTTCATAAGGCTCCTAACTAAGTCCATCCTTTCACAAGGAATATTCATATTAGTGCATCTTTTGTGGGCATCATTCCCACCGGGGTTTACTCTTTGATCAAGAGGTTCCCTAGTCAACATATCTTGTGTCATTGTGTATGAATATCTTTCTATGGTTGGTAATTATATTGCTTACATAGTTAAACTCTATTGAAGTTGATAAAAGTTATAATTATCAGATAATTGATTCACCCCCCCTCTCATTTATCTTGGTGGACTTTAATTTCTAACAATTGGTATCAAAGTAGGAGGTCCTTGAAAGAAAAGTTTAACAGCTTAAGGAGATCCATGGTGAATTTTAGGAAAGAAAGCCCTAAGTTTGATGGAGTGAATTTTGACAGCTAGGAAGAAAAGATGAAGGCACATCTACAGTGTTTAGGACTAGGTTATTGGTTGAATACATAGAATGAGAAGACTATCATTGATGAGGATAATCTTGAAACATATTCTGATGATGAGAGAGATCTATTCATGTGTAACACACTTGCTAGAGAAGCACTTTTGACAGCCCTTCTGGAGGATGAGTATAGTCAGGTAAAATATTTGAAAACATCTCATGAAATTTGGAAAGCTTGACACTCTACTTTTGAAGGTGATGAACATGCAAAGAAAGTTATATTACATAATTCGATATGTGCATGTGAAGATATAAGAATGATGGAAGATGAATCTGTTAGAAGCTATATTGGTAGAATGTCAAAAATTGTTGCAGGCATAAAATCTTGTGGAGGAACAAAGATAGAAAATGAAGTTATATGGAAAATTATGAGGACATTGACTCCTACATTTAAGTAGACAACATAGATGATTGAACAAGTTATACCTTATGCTTCAAACTTTACAAGAGAGACTCTTCTTGGAAGATTGGAAGTAGTAGAAATGAACCTGAGGTTATCAGGAGATTTTCCTAGAATGGAGATAGCATTCAGTGATCATAGTGTTCACCCTACTTTGTCAAGAAGCATTAGTGTGAGTGGAGATTATGCTAGTGGTAGTAGATCTAGAAATGAAGAAGATAGGAATATTGAAGAAGGTATTGCCTTGTGAAGAGAGAACCAGACGGTAAGAAAATATTTAAATGTTGGACTTGTGAAGAATATGGTCATTTTGCATCTAAATTGCCTAAGAGAGTTAAAAAGTACATAAAAAATTTCAAGCCTAGAAGATCTAAGGAATGTTATTATGCTAATGATGAAGATCTTGAAGCTAGTATAGAGAGAACTTTAAGTGAAAGTGATACTAAGAATAATGATGACATAGGATTTGTAGCAATTAAAGAAGACAATCCTAAAATAGATGTTAAGGAAGAAAAATCCCTAGTTTCTCAAGTTGAAAAGAAAGCTGATTGGATTATAGATAGTGGTTGTTCACATCATATGATTGGAGACATGAAAAAGTTTGTTAAGTTTAACAATTATGATGGTGGATTTGTTAGAATTGGAAACAATGCACCTTGTTTGATTAAAGGTATAGGATCTATTACTCTTGATGGAAAGACTAATACTGATGATGTTTACTTTGTGGATGGTTTGAAACATAATCTTTTGAGTGTTGGACAAGTAGTTGATAATGGATATCAAGTTTGGTTTACTGAGAAAACTTGTGTGATAAAGGATAAAGATGGAAATCTGATTGGAACTAGATCTAGAACCAAAGGTAATGTATTTCAGTTGAATCCTACTAAGATGACATATTTGATTACTAAGATAGATGACCGTTGGTTATGGCACAAAATATTTTTTCATATAAATTTTGATAACATTTTGAAAATAAGTACTACACTTGTAGTAAGAGATTTTCCTAAAATTATGAAGGCTACTAACATGATTTGCAAGGAATGTGTGATGGAAAAACAAAAGAGAAGTTCATTTCCCAGTAAGAAGTTTACATCTACAGAGAAGTTGGAGATTGTTCATATAGATTTGAGCGATCCTACAAGGACTAGAGGATTTTATGGAGAAAGGTATTTTATGATTCTTGTTGATGATTTTACAAGAATGATGTGGATTATATTTCTTAAAGAAAAGTCTGAAGCATTTGATAAGTTTAAGGTCATTAAGAATAAAGTTGAGAATGAATCTGGAATGAAAATTAAATGTTTGAGATCTGCTAGAGGTGGAGAATTTAATTTTAGATAGTTTAACACCTTTTGTGAAGTGAATGGTATTAAGAGACAATTTTTAGCCCCTAAAACACCAGAACAAAATGGTATTGCAGAAAGGAGAAACATATTAGTGACTGAAGAAGCAAAGCTATGTTATTTGAGAATAATTTGGTGAAGATATTCTGGAGAGAAGCAATGAACACAATAGTGTATACAATGAATAGAGTACAAATCAGAGAAGACATAAACAAGACACCCTATGAATTATGGTTTGGACATGCACCCTCAGTTAAGCATTTTATAATTTTTGGAAGAAAATGTTATATAAAGAGAGATGATGATATTGGAAATTTTGATCCTAGAAGTGATGAAGGTATATTTCTTGGATATCATTTGAAGAGAAAAGCTTATAGATGTTATAAAAAGTGAACTAAGACTATTGTTGAGAGCGCAAATGTTAAAGTTGATGAAAAGTTTAAAATTTAGGAAAGAATGCTTGATTATGAATTTGATGAAGGAACTCATCCTAAACCTAACACTGAAACTACTGCATTATTGTATGAGACTAATAGTGACTTGTTGAATGAAAGCCATAGTGAAATCATTGAAGAACAGACACCTAAAATAAGATTTGAGATAGTGACACCTAATAGGAACTTATCAAGGAATCATCCTGTGGAGAAGATTATTGCAAGCATAGACAGAGGAGTTCTAACTCGAAATAAGGTACAAGAACAATTATGTTTGATTTATCAAATTGAATCTAAATCTACTAGTGAAGCTTATGAAGATGAACATTGGATTAAAGCTATGAAAGAAGAACTAGATCATATTGAAAAGAGCAAGACATGGGAATTGGTCCCTAGACCTAAAGATAATAATGTTATAGTAACTAAATGGGTATTTAGAAACAAGATGAATGAACAAGGAGAAGTAGTAAGAAACAAAGCAAGATTGGTATGAAAGGGATACTCATAGCAAGAAGGAATTGACTATGAAGAAACTTTTGCACTAGTAGCAAGAATTGAAGCAATAAGAATGTTTTTGGCCTATGCAGCTTTTAAGAAATTCAAAGTATATCAAATGGATGTGAAGTCAGCATTTTTGAATGTAGAATTGGAAGAAGAAGTCTATATTGAGCAACTTGAAGGTTTTCCTTTGACTCAAAAAGGAGACATGGTATGTAAACTGAAGAAAGCCTTATATAGACTAAAGAAAGCACCTAGAACTTGGTATGAAAGATTGCATAAGTATTTGTTGAAATTGGGATTTACAAAAGGAACAACTAATAGCAACCTATACACAAAAGAAATTGAAAATGGTTTGCTGATTATAGTTATTTTTGTTGATGACATTATTTTTGGAGGAGAAGATGAAACTAGTGATAAATTTGCTGATGAAATGAAAACTGAATTTGAAATGAGTATGATTGGTGAAATGAAATAATTTTTGGGATTATAGATATTATAATAGTGATGGTATCTTTTTAAGCTAGACAAAGTAATTGAATGATTTGTTAAAGAAATTTAGAATGGAGAACTATAAACTAGTTGGAACACCTATGGTAACTAGACATAGATTATCTAGCCCAGATGAGACTCTTGTAGTTGAACAAAAGATGTACAGATCTATGATTGGAGGATTGCAATACTTGACACATACCAGACTTGATATAGCACATTTAGTTGGAATTGTAGCAAGATTTCAAGCTGAACTAAGAGAATCACATTATGCAACAGTAAAGAGGATACTGAGATATTTAAGAGGCACAATTGAGTATGGATTGTGGTATGAAAAATTTGATGATTTTACCCTATGCACATATACAGATGTTGGTTGGGGAGGTAGCATTGATGATAAAAAGAGCACCAGTGCTGGAGCATTTTTCCTTGGAGGAAGATTGGTTTCTTGGCTAAGAAAGAACAAGAATTGTATTTCACAGAGCACAACAGAAGAAAAATATGTAGTAGCAACAAATAATTGTAACTAGATAATTTGGATGAAGCAAATGCTGAAGGATATTGGAATAAAGTTTGTTGAACCTATTGTTATACATTGTGATAACACCAGCATAGTTAGTATGTCTAAGAACCCTGTACTACATTCTAAGACAAGGCATATAGAGATTAAGTATCATGTAGTAATAGAGAAAGTTGCTAAGAAAGAAGTCAGACTTGAGTACATAAGCACAAAGGAGTAGATAGTAGACATATTTACAAAGCCTTTGCCTAAGGATACATTTGAGTATCTGAGAGGTATGCTTGGGGTTATGCCCCAGCCTACTTTTGAGAAGTGATGCAGATTGGTTGCATCCATCTAGTGGTATATGAGCCTTATCTTTCTTCTAGATTGGATGTTGGTACTTCCTCTATGGGGGAGTATGTGTATTTGAGCTGAGTCATGAGGACTCTAGTGACTGTATTTTTCTGAACAGTGTCTTTTGACATTGGAATTGTTGTTGACACAATGATGAAATTTCTATCATTGATGTCAATGGGGGAGAAGTGTACATGAAAAAACCATTTGTACCATATGTTGGAGAGAACTGAATGGGAAAACAAAGAAAGATTTGATTGATGAAGAAGACTTGAAAGCATTTTCAGAGCAACAATGTTGCAGTGTTGGATATATGGAACATTGGATGTTTTTTCATCTATGTTGCCATCAATGCCAATGGGGGATATTGTTATGAATGAATGCTAAATATTTCCTATGGGAATATTGGTAGCCATTCTATAGTAGTCATTGTTGCATTCATGACTATGATTGTCATTGATGTCAACATAATGATCTACTGGAGTTTAGTAAAAGTGCAGACAATGTTTTGATTAGCGCACATGGTATATTGCAAATAAAGCTATGAGATGTTGAGGATTTACTCTTGGATATTTTATATGTTCATGGTTAAGAGTGTAGATAGTAATTCATTTATTCATGGAAGTTATGAGCATTTTGGTGGAAGTAGTATTAAGGTAGTGTTCCTGAGTAATAGTTTGTGGAAATCAAATGATATCTCCTAATTAGGATGGAATCTAGTTTTGCACAGTTAAATGGAAGTTGAAGAAATGTTGATAGTGATGTGGATGATAACAAAAACTTTGAGGTTACACGAGTGAAGAATTATTCTAATTGGAAGCTGATAATTTTGTGTAAATTTGATTTAACGTGTGGAAACCTTTTATTTTGTAATTGGATGCTGACTCATTTGTAATTACTTGAGTGTGGTATAAAGGAAGGAATGTTTTTCCTTATTGTAAAAATGGAGTATGTAATTGTGAAAGAAAATTTTAGAGGATATGCGAGGTACAAAGATCTAAAATTGAGATCTGGTGTAGCAGTGAAGTGTGGTTTGGCACAGTCAAAGAAGAGATAACATATTGTTGAGATCAGTCATGACTTGATATTATTCTATTGAGTAATCTAGAGATCAGCTGGACAGTGTGTTCAATGATCTTTCCATTGAAGCTATTTGGGTAGTGGGTCCTTCTGTCTTCCATAACTCCTAACAGAGTTAGAATCTTTTAGCAGGGATTCAAAATCTCCTAACCGAGATTCATATGTACTGAATGTATTTCATAAGGCTCCTAACTGAGTCCATCCTTTCACAAGGAATTTTCATATTAGTGCATCTTTTGTGGGCATCATTCCCACTAGGGTTTACTCTTTGATCAAGAGGTTCCCTGCTCAACATATCTTATGTCATTGTGTTATTGTGTAGAATATCTTTCTATGGTTGGTAATTATATTGCTTACATAGTTAAACTCTGTTGAAGTTGATAAAAGTTATAATTATCAGATAACTGATTCACCCCCCCTCTCAGTTATCTTGGTGGACTTTACTTTCTAACAACCTATTCAAGTGCTTGACATGACCCCAGACCACTTACTCAGAGGGCTAAATGTTCTTAACATGGAAGTGCTTCCATTTTAAAATGATACATTAAGCCCCCACTTTAGCAAGTGTATGGACTTGATGCAAACTCTTGGTAAAGGAGATCATAATGAAAAGATAATCTTATTGAAATCAAAGGGACAAATGAATCCTCAAGTCCCCAAGGACTCAAGTCTTTGCCAACTCCAAGATTACAATAAGAGAGACATCTCTAGAAAAAGAGAAAGAGAGAGAGTGTGTGATTACCTTTCCCACTAAGAACTTATGTCCCATTGTGAACTACAAAAGGAAATGGGGCAACTGGAAAGATGGAATTGAACCACCTAGTGAATGTGGCTACTCACTAGTCAACCCATCAAGGATTCACCCTCAGGAATATTCTATTCCACAAGAGTAAAACCAAAAACAAAAGAGATCTAGTCTTAAGGACAACTTCGACCTTAAGGGATCAAAAAAATTTGAAACTGGAGGGATCAAGAGATCCTAAATAAAAATCCATGCTTTAAGGATTAGTCATTAATCCATAAAGGGAGAAAAGTATCTTAAAAAACAATATATGTATATCGAAAAAGTGTGTGTACATGCAACAGGTGAGCAGAGCGTATGCCCCCATGTTAAAGTCATTGGTAGCACTTTAACAAGAGAAATGGCTTGAACAGAAACATAAACAACTCCACTGATTACATTTCCACTATGAGATGCCCCCAGATGAAGAAAAATCAAGAGAAATACCACATAAACATACAAAGAACATAGAAGGGATCTACCTACCGTGGGGTCAGTATGATCATAAGATAATATATATATGATATTATTGCAAATGAATTGACATCATTCCCCAAAGAAAGTAGAACTACAATCACAATAGAGGAAAGATCACATAAGAGATATGAAGAAGAATCTTTTTAGACCATGACATGGAGACCAAAAAGAATTAGTGCTATGAAGTCGTGAATCCAAGTAGACTACACAAGGAAACATTTACGAACAATAACACAAGTACAACATATGGAAGAATAGAGTTACATATAGAAGAATTGTACAATAGGTTTGATTCCTTTATCACCTTGTACCAACAAAGTAACAAGGGTCGTATAAAAGAATCTAAAAACATTTAGCAAGCACATCACATAAGAAGCACATTACTATAGGTAAACACACAACAAAGCTACCATAAAGGACAAGCCAAGAAAGAGTGCCGCCTACTCTCCCCATCTCATTCTATACCATTTAGGGAAGGTGGGTAAATCGCAAGAGGGACTATATCCAACATAGTAGGAATGATAGCCAGTTCCAAACAGGGATCCTCTTGAGAATCATAATGTTCGATACTAGGTGTAAGTGTCAATTGTGATGAAAGCATATTAGGTAAATTAATGTTAATGTCAATAGTCTCATAGTCATCATTAACATCATTAAGAGTATCTTCTTCATCTGGATTAATCAAAATAGGATCTAATATACGAATAGGATCATCATAATCTTGTATTTTAGCATCATTATTAGCAACAACTTCTTCTAACACATCATGCATAGGATTATCAAAAGAAGGTAAATAATTTTAAAGAATATAATTATGAGCTTTATCTTGAGCACGATGCTTCTTACGAAATTCATTAGCAAATCGATTACATTTTGTCTTACTTGAAATATGTTGAGAACTAGGAGGAAAAACTACCGGATCCTTCACAGGTTCTATAGGAGGATTCTTAGCAGACTGAAAAGCAATACTAGGAGCTTGATTAACAGATGTAGAAGTCATGGATAAAGGAGGTATGGAAGATGTAGGAAAAAGACCATGATTAAGATCCATCAGAGGCATGCTTAACTTGAGAATTTTGTGATGTTTATAGGCTTGATATGAGCGAAAAAGATTATCAGGTCAAGAAGGACATGAATTAGGTAATGAAGGCCAAAAGAAGTCAAGAGTAACACAATCCCTAGGCCTAGAAGGTTGGTATAAACTATGATTAATCATCTTCACTTCTTCATCATGAATAAATTTAAGACACTTATGGATAGGTGAAACAACAAAATGCATGGCATTTAATCACGTCAAACCAAGCTTAACTTGAAACTGATCAGAAGTAGGAACAACAACAGAGGTAGTGCTCACAATTTTACCACAAAGTTCAACCAATAAGTTAATAGAACCAAATGATGGATATAGAAAACCATTACAAGTTTGAATCCACACATCAGATGTATCATAAGAATCGCATTGCAAGTTTTTCATAAAAATATTTTCTTCAGTAATAACATTGACTAAGGATGTAGGATCAACAAGGCAACCATGAGTAGGTATCCAAGAAATCATAGCATAAATGTAAAGGGGACCATCAGGGGCCTTAATAGTCTCAGAATCATCAAAGGTAATCAAAAGTTCCTGAGGTCTTTTATTCTTAGGTTGCTGTCGCGGTTTAGGTTGAGTTTTCAATTTAGGTTGCGGTTTTGGTTGAGGTTGAGATGGAACTTGAGATTGAAGCTGAGGTTGAGGCTGAGGTGGAGATATAAATTGAACAACATGCTCCACTTGATTAATAATGTGATTAAGATCATCCATCTTTGAATCATAAACAATATCCATAGAAGATGGCTAAGCAATGGTATTAGTATCATGTGTAGGTAAAGAATTCGTATAGATTTGAAGATTTTGAATAGGAGGAAAGATAGATTTGTTCCTGCTACCATCAAGATTATCAATAGATAAGGCATTAGAGTCGATTAAGTCTTGAACCTTATGTTTTAAAGAATAACATTTCTTAGCATTATGACCATTTTGACTATGATATTGACAAAAAGCTTTAGGACCAAAGGATTTGGATGCTATTGTATTAGGTAAAAGAGGTTGAATAGGAGGTAAAGTAATCATATTAGCAATTAACAACCTATTCATAATATAATGTAAAGATTCAGAGAGAGGAGTAAACATATGATTGGAACGAAAAGAAGTGGATGCAAAAGTGGCATTGTGAGATGTAACAATAACTTGATCAACAACTGTATTCACTTGTTTGTTTATCTTGACATAGTTGTTAAGCTTTTGAAATTTGTTTGGATTAGGAGCAACGTCATTCTTATCAACTGGAACAGGAGCCATTGGAGTGTTGCTCTCAAATTGACTCACTTGTAATTGATAATGATGAAGCGCTGCACAAAGTTGTTGAAAAGAGGTAAATTTAGTAAGCATAATCTTATCTCTAATATCCTTTTGCAAATTTGAAATAAAAATACATTGAATATCAATATCAGGAACAGGATAAGAAATTTGAGCATGCAAATGCTTAAATCTACTAATGAATTTCATCAATTTTTCCTTAGCACTTTGTTTACAATGCATCAAATCAGTCAAAGACACTTGCAGGCCAATGCTATTTTGAAATTGTTGAAAAAAAGCATTAGCAAGTTTTGGAAAAGAATCAATATAATAAAGAGGCAAGGAACAATACCATTGTAAGGCCTTGTCATGAAAAGTTCTAGCAAACAACTTGGCTAAAATGCTATGGTCATGAGCATAATTACTACAAAGGATTTGAAATGTTTTAACATGATGAATAGGGTCTCCCTTACCATTGTAATTCTCAAGATGAGGCATATCAACTTGCTGAGGAACGAGAGTACGAATGATTTCTAAGGACAAAGGAATTCCCATGTCACATCTAGGAATGCTAACTTGTTTTGAGTCAAGGATGCAAGTTGTTGTTGTAAATATGACACGGTTTGAGCCAAACTGATGATTGTTGAATCATTAGAAGAAATAGGAGAAATAGAAACATTAGGAACACTAGGTAAAGTGTAGGAAGTTGCAGTAATGCAAGACACAGCTGGAGGAACACTTAGAACCATAGTTGGAAGAGGATTGGAATAAGTAAAAGGAACATTATGGTAAGAAGGTTGTGATGTAGGAAGGGACATAGGAGGAACACTCATAGGAATAGAGGGAACCATCATAGTCACCAAAGGAGTATAGGTAGGAATACTAGATAAAGGAACAAAAGAAGGTTTGACACTAGTAACCAGAGGAATCGACCCTAAATCTTAAACTTCTTGAGCTAAAGGTTTAACATTTGAATGCACAAGATGAGTAATAACACACAAGAGATTAACACCTTGATCACTATCACAAAGAACTTTCTTAAGAGCCTCGATAGCTTGAATAGAATCTTGATTATGGTTTTCTTGAATAAGCCAATTACCCATTTTATCAAGTTCAGTTGAAAGTTTTTAGACTTGTTCAGGAGGAAATCTTAAAGAATCATCCTCATCATGAGATGAGTGAGAAGAGTTTTCCTCCATAATAGGATTGGAATCATGAATAATCAAATTTTTATCTAGGATCCTAAGGAAAGGAGAGGAAGACTCAGGATCAAAGACACCCATAAGTCTATGACTTCGTCTAACCAAAATATTATAAGTAGGACTAGAGGTAGTAAATCTCATATACCAATGCGATGAAAATGAACTAAACACAAAATATTATGATTTTATAGGAGATGCAAACACATAAAAGAAATCTAATACATGCAAGATATAAAACCATAAAAGAAAGAATTAAACCACAAATCTAGCACAATAGGGCATCTAATTCCACAAAAGAAAAGGGATAAGCTTGTCAGGTTCACCAAAAATGTAAGATGAAGGTGAACACACAAGATAATATGAAGGGAAATCTAACACAATATGGCATCTAATTCCACAAAAGAAAGGGGTAAGTGTGTTGGGTTCACCAAAATGTAAAGGATAAAAATATGTTGGATCTATCTTTATCCTATAATGGAGGAAAATATGATGGATGAATATAGGATCTATCCCTAATCCAAATTCCCAAAAGGAGAGATCCAAATTGATTAATCACAAAGAAGTGATCAATACACAAATGAATCAAACTATGGAGAATATGAATGAAGGAGAAACCTTATATTTTTTTATAGAAAATATGTGTTGAAATATTTATTGAATTGAAAGAAAATACTAACCTCAAAGTAGGGAAAATATGGAAAATATTGATTTCTGATGTCTCTGTTTAGTTTTTGGAAATTCTACAACCTACTCCAGACTGGAAATGCCGAGATAGAGAAAACCCATAAAACTTTTGTCTCTTGAAGTCAAGTCAACCTTGACCTCAGAATCAAGGCACAATCTTACCCTGGGGCACAATCTTACCCCCCACTGAAGGTTGACCTTGACCTGAAACAACTCCGACTGAAATTCTATTTGCGGATCTCGAAAGTTTGCCAAAAAGTGTATCCAGATCTGAACTTCATTGTCATGTACTTGTACCTACAAGAAAAATGGTTTTTGTTGTTTGGATGGGGGGTTTGCCTTGGTCAAACCCTATTTTGGAATCAACCTTGAAATGTAATTGAAACTACAATATATAAACAAAGTAAATGGAATTATTCACCTCGCTTATGTTGAAATCCTTATGGAAGATTCGAATCCTTGAATCCACAAGTAGGGATGCTCCAAATGAATGTAGAATTATATATAGGATGTATCAAATCAATGGAATTAGATCTTCAACACCAATCTTGAATGGATCTTGGATTAGGAAGAGGATTGGATGGACATGGATGGAGAAATCTTTAACAAGAGGGCTCCATAGAGCTTGAATCCTTCAATGGCTACTAATGGATCTCCTTGATGAATTGGATCTTGAATGTTTGAAGGTGGATGAGTGCTTGCTTTCTTTCTTTCTCCTTCTTTCTTTCTTCTTGATTGCTTGATTTCACTTTCTTGAGTGCTTGAGAGATTATGAAAAGAGATGGATTGAAATGAGAGAGGAAGGCTTCCTTTTATAGTGATCTAGGGCACAAACTTCTAGAGAGGCCGACATTGGAGAATTAAATTCTAATTAACCTTAACCCATAGAAATGAACCTAGATTAAATGCAGTTTAAGAGTTTACCATTTTGAAATCTGAAACAGTCGACCCATAAGCAGGAAAATAAAACTTTTCAAAGACCAATATTTTGAAACCTTCGGAACTTGAAAATTGGACCCAGGGTCAGGGTCAAGGTTGAATCTTCTCTAGGTCAAGGTTGAGGTCAACCTTGAACCAAAAGGTCAACCTTGACCCTGAGGTCACAGATCTCAAATTCTCAGGACCAGGTTCTAGAAACAGGTTGGAAATGGGTGGAGAGAGAAGCAGAACATGGGGAAAAAGCTAGATCCATAAAAAGACCTATTCAAGGCACTTGACATGTCCCCAGAACACTTACTTAGAGGGATAAATGTTTTTAACATGGGAGTGCTTCCATTTTAAGATGATATGGTTGCATTCATGACCGTGGTTGTCATTGATGTAAACACAGTGATCTACTAGAGATTAGCAGAGAAGAAGATGATATTTGAATTAGCGCATGTGGAGTATTGAAGATCAAGCTATGAGGAGTTAAGGATTTACTATATATTGTGTCCTAAGATCATGGTCAAGAGTGCATATGGAAATTCAATTATTCATGACAGTTATGTGTAATTCAGTGGAAGTAGTATTCATGCAGTATTCCTGAGAAGCGACTTGTGGTAATTGGATGATATCTCCTAATTAGGATAGAATCTAGGCATGCAAAATTTTACAACTGATGAAGACCTTATGATAGTGACATGGACATGACAACATGGTCAAAGGTTGCATGAGTGAAGATTTTTTTTTTTTGGAAGCTAACAGTTTTTATGTAATTGTGAAATATTATGTAACGTGTGAAGGATTATATTTTGTAATTGGTTAGGCCTCGTTGGCTGACTCATTTGTAATTATTTGAGTTTGGTATAAAGGAATAATTTTTTTCCTTTATTGTTGCAAGAATGTGTAAGGAATTGCAGAATTGAGAAATATATGCTGTAAGAGGATATGAGAATTATAGAGATTTGTTATCGAGATTTGGTGAAGCAGTTGGTGCAGTTTGGCACAGATAGAGGAGAAAATATAAGTTGCTGAGATCATTAATTATTTGGTATTATTTTGTTTGAATAATACAAAGATCATTTGGAGAGTGTGTTCAGTGATCTTTCCCTTGAAGCTGTTTGGATAGTGGGTCCTTCTATCTTCCATAACTCCTAACTAGGTTAGAATCTTTTAACAGGGATTCAAAGTCTCCTAACATGGACTCATATGTATTGAATGTATTTCATAAGGCTCTTTACAGTGTCCATCCTCTCACAAGGAATTTTTATATTGGTACATCTTTCGTGGGCATCATTCCCACTGGGGTTTACTCTCTGATCAACAGGTTCCCTAGTCAACATATCTTGTTTTATTGTATTGCAGTGTATGTTTATCTTTCTATGGTTGTTTCTTATATTGATTACATGGTTGAAATATGTTAATGGTAATAAAATTTGTATTTATCTGATAACTGATTCAACCCCCCTCTCAGTTA
This sequence comes from Chamaecyparis obtusa, assembly GCA_027943335.1. Lineage (NCBI taxonomy): Eukaryota > Viridiplantae > Streptophyta > Pinopsida > Cupressales > Cupressaceae > Chamaecyparis > Chamaecyparis obtusa. Next base: position 86,184 of record BSBK01004751.1, on the reverse strand, counting down.
TCTTGGTGGACTTTACTTTCTAACAAATGGTGCATAAGAACCAAATCAACATAACATATCTCAAAATTATATGAAAAATGACATCCCTTGGGAGGAAGAAAGACAAACTTCAAATTTGAGACCTTCAAGAATAACAAAATGGTTACTTGAAATTGATGAGAACATAATGAGAAATTTTGATGGAAAGAGATTAGAAAGAACCATTTGGTTGTGGGTTTCAAAAAAATTTGATCAATTTTTTAGCCATGAGAAATTGGTTGAGCAATGTCAAATGTTTGTGCAATTGTTAAAGTTGTAGAAGATGAGACATATACTAGTCAAATTGAAGATTAGCATGAACAAGAAAAAGGAGAGGAATGCTATTATTGTGAGAAATCTTTTAAGTGCTCTCAATTCCATTAAGAAGACTACCAAGGAAAAAGATAAGAGAGCCAGTAGGAGAGTTATTAAAATCTCCTTATTAAGTCATGATTTGAGAAAGACTTGTTTGATGAGACAAACTTGTGTTGACTTGAACCTAAATTGTAAAACTTTGGATAGGGCACTTGGAAGAAGAGAAAGACTTGATGATCCTCTTCATAATGATACATGAAGTTATAGTTGGAGACTTTCATGTTTTGATAAGACTTTCACGTTTTGATAAGAAGCTTACCGATGGTGTGAATGATAAAATTCAACTATTTTGGCAATCTAACTCAAGAGTGTCACCAAATGTGAAGGATGTCTTAAAGTTGAGAATTGGCATTCGAGACCGCACCCCGCATCCCAAACATTATTTGGAGGTGAGTCAAACAATGTTGTTCAAAATAATTTGTGAGACACATCCAACATTGAAAATATCACAAAGAGATTTTGAAGACCTCAAGCCTTTTTTTTGTGTTCCTCTTAAGATTTGAAACACTTGTTGCAAATATTATGTGGAGTTTTCAATGCACCATGAACTGTTGCAATCCCTTCATTCTACTTTTCATACTAGTGAAATATTGGAGGAGTTTGGTGCAAGTTCTCTTCCAAAATCATCAAGAGACTTGATAGATCATTTTTTATGTCCTAGAGATGATGCATGTTTCTATTATAGAAATATTACTTAAATGACAATTGCTCAGAGTGTGGTGGGCTAGTGAATTTTGTTGAATGTTTTCATGAGGGATGTAAACACAATGTTGGAAAGATAATTATCCACAAAAAAGGTATATGAAACTACTAAATATGCATTAAAAAGTGGAGGTGAAGGCTCTAGATGTGAGGTGGTTACAAAAAAATGCAATGTAGCTGATTTTATTTTAGATTTCAGGAAGAATCTTTTTTACAAGTATGCAAGGCATAATTATAGGTCTCTTTGGTTGGATCAACAATTCATTATGTGTAAGGACACTTTCTTGATTGACACTATTGTATCCATCGTTGACTTTACATAGAACTATACATTGCAGCCCCAAAATGAGTTGCAAGATCAATATTACAATTTTGTTTAGGTTGCTATTTTTGTGCACATAACATATAGACATTCCCCCGATAGTACAAAAGATGATCGGATGATAATCATAGAGTACCATTTTTATATGAGCAATGATAGATCTCACTCTCACGAGTATTTCCAACATTGCTTTGAGAATTATTTTGAGTGGGTGGATGAAACTAATATTGCTATGGATGGACATCTCATTTGGTCAGATAACTGTACAAGTCAATTAAAAAATGCTCATATGTTTTATTGGTTATATATAATGCATGTAGAGAGAGGTGTAAGTTCATGTGTAAAGAGAGCTCTAGTTAAGGAGTAATTGATGATTTCAGGTGTAGAACCCCTCAATGCACATTCTATTGTTGATTGATGTACTTCAACATTGTCATAGGGGGGAATCTTGATTTAGCAGTGCATAGATTCTTTTGGTTGGTTGAGTTGGGAACAGTAGGAGATAGGTTGGACTATCAAACTGTGAAAGATTATTAAAAAAAAACATTCATTTGGAACCTCAGATGCTAGTACACAAATCATTTGGACATGAGAATTGGCTTGTTATTGTCTGAGGTGTCTTTAGTGTGATTTGCATAAGTGTGAGTCAAGTGAGTGGGTCGATATGTGGGTTGCACATTATCTAACTCCTTTATCTATCACACTCTCTGTAATAAATGATGATATGGATTGTTAACTTGACTATGACCATCTTTTAGATCTTCTACAGCCAAGACATGTTTTTGCATTGGTTACACCATAGGGGAATGATGAGAGATGAGATTGCTGGTTAGCACGTTATGTACGAGGAAAGAATAAACTTGCACAACCGATGACATATGATGATATGTTAACATATCCAACAGGATCACATGTTGTTGTAGGAACATGGTTGCACACATACATGATTAGAAATAATGGAATTCCTGTGTTTGAAGACTACAAGAAGCACAAAACCATTCTCTTGTATTCACACCTTGTTATAGCATCCAATGTTAAGTTGTTGAAACATTGAGGAAAAACAAAGACAAAGGAACTTTGGACTATTGGTACTATTGATCATGAAACAATATTAAATACCCTCAAGTATAGAGATGACCCATCAGACACACTTCAGTAGGTAAGTTCAACTCACTACAAGGTTTTGCATGTTTATTATGATTATGTTCAATAAATTAATTGTAGGTTTCTTCTTTATTTGTTTGAGACAATAAACTTGGTTTTGTATGTGGATTGTAAGTGTAGTTGGATACATATGTGATAGATATAGAAGATTGAGGTGTACATTAGATTAGCCCATCTTTTATGATGGTAAACTTCACTATGCATTGGCTAGTCATGTTCTTTGGTTTGTTTAGTTACTTATACGTTCACAATATTTTTTTCAATCTATAACCTTATTTTTTTCTCTATTAACTTTTTGTGTGCCTTCCGAATGCAAGGATTGGAATGTAGATATCATCGAGTACCATGTGTTAACCTTATACACTTTAAGAGCTGAAATGACACTTATTTTTGATATATAGTTGTGTATCTAAGATTTTGTGTAATTCTATATCTCAGACTTTTGATAACATTGATATATTTATACTTTTAGTGCCTTGTAGAGAATTAACCCTTCTTTAGGGAAATCTAAATCCTCTCATCAAAATTTTGTTAATAACACTATTTTGGGGGGAGAGGCCATGATCAAAGAAGCTAAAGCTATGAAAAGTCTATTGAATAGTTATTTTAATGCAACTGGACAACTTATCAACTGGAACAAGAGCTCTATTTATTTAATCGAAACCCTCCTTGAAAGGAAGCTCGAAGGATTACAGAGATCTTGGGTTGTAGTATGAATATTTTCCCTTTGACCTAGTTGGGTCTTCCTTTGGGGTTGAAACCTCCCGAGTCCATTTGGAACACTTTAATTGATAGATTCAATAGGAAGTTGTCTGGTTGGAAGGGTGTGATGCTTAGTCAGGCTGGGAAGATACAGCTTCTAAAATATTCTCTCCAAAACCTTCCTACCTATGCTTTGAGCCTCTTCATGATTCCCTCAAAATTTCCTGATGCTATAAAGAAGATTCAGAAAAGATTTCTTTGGTTCAGGACAATGGACCGCAAGAGGCTTCTCCTTATTTATTGGGACAAAGTTTGCATTCTAAAGCATCATGGTGGGCTTGGTCTCATGAGTATTAGGGCCTTTAATAAGGCGCTTCAAGATAAACAAGTGTGGAAAATTTTTTAGGATACAAGAGACTGGCATGATATAATTGTTGCTAAATACCTCCATTGTAACAATTCTTTGAAAAATATCTTATTCAACAATGATATCCCTATAGGCTCCTTTATTTGGAATGGTCTCCTCAAGGCCAAAGAGATTGCTTCCTCTTGTGCCAAATGGAAAGTGGGAAATGGAGAATATATTAACTTTTGGAATGACGACTGGCTCCATTTCAGGATTCTAGATAATGTGGAGCCCTTCAATAGATGGAAGGAGGTTTTATTAATTCTTTTTAGGACTCAAGTCTATAACTACATAGATGGTAATGATTGGGTGAACCTGTGCTCTCTTTCATCAGACTTGGAACCCCTCATGAGGTCTCTCTCGGCCCAGTCCCTTTCTCAATCCACAGATGTCTTAGTTTGGGAAGCCTCTCCTAATGGAAAATTTTTAGTTGCCTTGACCTTTTTGGATCTTCCTAATCCTTCCTATTCCCCTTGCTGGGATAAAGCTTGGTTTCCTTGTTTAATCCCTAAGATCAACATCTTCTTCTGGTTGTTTTTGGAGAACCATATTCTCACTGTTGACAACCTTGTTAAGCGGGGAACTCCCATTCCCAATATGTGTATTCTCCATAAATCAGATTCTGAGTCTGTGCAACATCTCTTTATCAACTATCTCTTTATGCTAGATGTTTGGCTTTCCCTCCTCTCCTCTTTTAGCCAGGTATGGAGTTTCCCTCTAACTATCCATGACTATTTTTCTCAGTGGGCTCCCTCATTCCCTTCCTCTCCTAATTTTAGAAAACTCTGGTCCTGGGCCTTTCCTCATCTTTGTTGGGGCATTTGGAAAGAGTGCAACAATATAATTTTCAAAGATCTACACGCTCCTTCCAAAGTGGTTTCTTCTAAAATTATTCATGCTCTTTTGAAAATTTCTTAGCTTGCAGTGGTACTGAATTTTTTTCAGGTAACTGCATGGACCTCCTTTCAAATCAAATTGAGCATGGAAGGGATAATTGCACTTGGCTCTTTCCCCTTGTGGGGTGGCATAAGGATAACTTCAATGGGGTGGCCAAGGGAAATCCAGCCTGACTGGTAGTGGAGGAGTGATTAGAAACTACCATGGTTCTTGTACTTCTATCATTGCTCTTCCCCTTAGTACCTAGACTAATCATTATGCTGAAGCCATGGCTTCCCTCCAGGTCACCAGGATGGCTCATGATTTGGGGATTAACTACCTATGGCTTGAAGGTGACTCTAATAATGTTATTAGATGTCTGAAAGGCTCCACCCCTTCATGCAATATTGACAACATAATTATGGAGACTTGTAGCATTATCAACACCTTTGAGAAGGTACATATCTCTCACGTGTTTAGAGACTAAAACCAAGTGGCCAACTCCCTATCCAACATGGATGTTAGGAAAAAAGATATAGTGAGGTGGCATAATGGAAAGGACATCCCTCAGGAGGTGAAGGCACTAATCACATGGGATCACATTCATGGTAGGGAAGGAGCCATATGTGATAATAATGACATTTAATCCACATTTTCCAATGATTTTTTTCAAGCGTGGGAAGTACGATGATTTTATTACCTACAATTATGAAGCATTCATTCCACACCCTTTCTAGCTTCTTAAGAGAGCCAAAGAATCTTACCTTAGTTTTCATTTTCACTCTAAGCTTTAAAGAAACTCCAATTGTAATATTAGTTCCCGTATTTTCTTTTGGTTTCGAATCTTTCTGAAGTGCAATGCTTGTGCTAGGTAGTATCTCACCATGGGTGTCCCGAGAATCAGGAGGGAACCCACATATTGTAAAAAATGGATGAAAAGAAGTATTATTAGGGACATTTTGTATAAGGGTGGTATTACTCCTTTCATGGAAAGACTACATGGGGGAAACCATGAGGTCACTAATTTATTCCTGAAGAATTGTAATGAAGGAAGCATTGAAATTAATGGATGCCAGTTTACTGTGACAAAAGAAGCCATCTCCATGGTCATCGGTATCCCTATTATTGGGAAAAAATTCCAGAGGGGTCGTAGGATCTTAGACCCTATAGTGAATCATTTCCCCAATTACTCAGAGGAGAAAGAGAATCTTACAAAGATGGGTACCTACTACCACTATGAAGGCATCAAGAAAATCTAGAGGTTCGTGCTTTAGACCATTATCTACTACATCACTCTGGACTTGAGATTTTCCAGAATTCACACTTACCACTTTGTCCTACTCAACCATTTCAAACATGGTAATATGATGTCCATTGCCTTCTACATTTACTCATCCATTAATGAAAATATCAATGATTTTAGGGGAAAAGCTAATGCTAACCCTACTTTTCATGAGGCTTTGTTTTTTCTTATTTATGAATACTTTAAATTGCAAATGGTGAGTAGGTCTTTTAAGGAAAAGGGGCTCAAGGAGGAAGAGTTGGGGTCTGATTATGATCCCTTTGATACCAAGGATAACACTTGGCTACATTCTGAAGACTAGGAGGAAGAGGATATTAAGAAAGGGGCTTCCAGATCTACATCTAAGAAAAGAAAATGTAATCTACAGAAGGTTAAGAAAGAAGCCAAGGGTCCTTCTCCCAAAAAATAGATAATAATTTTCATATCCTTGAATGAGGATTATAATGAGGATGAGGAGGATATGGAAACTGAGGAGGAGGAGTCAATGAAGAAGGGGAGGAAGAAAAGGGAGAGAAAATCTCCCAAGTATTCCAAGCGGACCAAATTGAACAAGAGTAGGGAGATGATCTTGGACCAAGTCTCTATGGACTTTGAAGAGGACGGTAAGGATATGTTCTCCCCCTTGATCCCTATGAGACCACCCTTGTTGGCCCCTTGGATGATGGAAAAAACAAGACCCTTGAGGGTGATATTGCTTCTCAAGGCACTCCCCCTGTGACCCTGCTAGAACCCCACTTGGATACTAAAGGTAAAAACACAACGTGGAAGATTTTCAACTGCTACACTTCCAAATTGGGCATTACCAAAGAGTTGATTAACCCCATGGTTCCTGAAGGGGAAAGAGGAATAATTGATACCTCCGAGCTCATTGATCTCTCGCTAGTTATCTCGAGTGATTCCACTAGGGAATTTGAATTTAACTTGCCTAATAGTGCCAGGAATAGTATGCTTGACAACTACATGTCTATCAAATGGCTTTTCTTTGAAGTGGTTGATCTGAAATCCAAGATGGGATATATGGACAAGAAGTAAGATGAAATTTATGATAGGGATAGGCCTACCCTTGACCCCCTCCTCAATGTGGCCTACTTTTATAAGCTTGAGGCTCACATGCTGTAAATGGAGAATAGGGTGTCAGGAATTGAGAGTACCCTCAAGGGAATTACTAAGTAGATTTTTAATATCCTCAAAGCCTCCAATGAGTATATTAAGATTCTTATCACCAAAATGGAAGCTACCCCCTGTGACAAAGTTGAGGAGCAGACTATTGATGAGCTAGAGGCCACCTCAGACCTATGACTAGCAATATGTACTAGGTCTAGCACAAGGAAAAGGGATGCCACTACTTCTCCTAATAATCTCACCTAGATAGAGGAAGCAACTAAAAAAATTGACCATCTGGAGGTTCAAGTGGACAATCTTCTTGAGAAGATGTCTTGAGATTTTCCTTTGTTGTTTTCTTCTTCTGTAGTTTCTTTTGTTGGTCATCCCTCTGTCCTTTTTTGTTGTCTTTTGATTGTTGGCCCTGTTGTTGGCATTTTTGGCTGGATGCTTGCTCTTTTTGATGTGGAGCCTTAATGTAATATCTTAACTTGTTCTGGGTTTCAGGTACCCATCAAAACCTATTTTATGTAATAAAAAACATTGATATATTCATTCATAATATGTTGTATCAATCATATATAATGAATTTGTTCAAAAGGTGGTGTGTACACTCAAGCTTGTATAATGATGAAATACATGTAAGAATGCAAATATTTGACAAAAAATTCTTAAGGCTCTATTGAATGTGTTATATAAGATGTATTATAATTATTGTACAATAAAATATAAGGATTTGTTGAATGTGTTCAAAGTAGTAAAGTATTTGATTTATATTGTGGTTTGTTTATGCAAATGTGGGTTCAATCATTCACCTATGAATCCCATGTAGTATCAAAACAATGTTTTATTAGAGTCTGTTTAACATGCCAAACTAACTTCCTTGACACTCACCAACACAACCAAAACCGACTCTTTGGTTTCTAGTTCCCCAACACCACAAGGGCCTAGAATGCTTTGGTTCCTAGTAGCCCTTTTCTAACACCTTTTCTAGTTTTACTTTCAAATCTCCCAAAGGACCTAGGAAATTAATTGTATGATCAAAGAGTACTAGTTGGATATTATCTTCTTATTAGATGATAACATACAAACATATATAACATAGAACATAACACATGAGGAGAATATACATTTTTTTTTGATATTGTGTGGCCTAGTCTTTGATAAGGTCACATTGTGTGGCATGGTTTGAGAAAACCAACCTAATTAATTGTTAATGTGACAATATCAAATATGTTCCATGAGGTATTACTTTCTTGTTATTGTCAAAAGAAGTCATGTTAAATAATAAAGTAGGGCTTTCACAAATTACAGATATGACTCTTGATTTGTTTCAATAACGGTCAAGCCCCTTAAGAGTTGTGTAAATATAACAAGTTAATCAAGATTATAATTTTGATGTAATTGAGAGTAATGCAACTAAACTAAAACTATTTTAATGTAGCTAAACATAAATACAATACATGAAAAAGTCATTATATAGAAATAATACATACATACAACACATGCCAAAGAAGTCATGTTAAATAATAAAGTAGGGCTTTCACAAATTCCAGATATGACTCTTGATTTATTTCAATAACGGTCAAGCCCCTTAAGAGTTGTGTAAATATAACAAGTTAATCAAGATTATAATTTTGATGTAATTGAGAGTAATGCAACTAAACTAAAACTATTTTAATGTAGCTAAACATAAATACAATACATGAAAACACCATAATATAGAAATAATACACACATACAACACATGCCAAAGATATAATATGGAAATGATACATACATAGAACACATGGAAAAAATAAAATAACCAAAAATTAACATGTAGATATGTATATATGAAATACTTTTGTAAAAAATGTGCCACATGAGATCTCAAAATATTTACAAAATCAACATATCTAGATACAATGTGGCATACGCCATCTCAAAATGTGTCATATGGTATCTCAAAATAAAAAGTTCAACTATAAATATTTCTAGGACATCCTATTCTACTGGTGGATCATCAAAATGCAACCTCTTTATAGTACTCTTTGGCTCTGATGGATCCTGCATTCAAACACAAAAGTGAAACCCCATGTTAGATTACTTAATTTATATGCTTTCTACAAATAAAAAATAAAAATCATAGTCAACAATTAATAATAAATAAATAAAAATTAAAATTGAACTCTCATGTACCTCACCTCTTTGTCTCCTCACGTGGAAAGGAGACATAATATATGTCCTTGGTAGCGAAGGGACAATGCCACTAATGCAGACTCTGACCTATATATGTTTGTGAACATGAGATTGATCTACGAGTTATAATATTTAATGTTAAATAATTGGTAGCAAATATATGTTTACAAAATAACTGAATTAACATTAAAACTTACCTATTTTGAATTTTCTTTAGGAAATGTCAGTTGAGTCATCAATGATACAAACCCTTGGCATTGTACCTCCCTCAAACTAGGGGTGACCTACAAAATTCAAACAGATACTTCATACAATCATGACTTGATCATATTATATATACTTGATAGTAAAATACACACAAATAACTTCAGAAATATACGTATCATGGGGATATCACTGCAAATTGAGATGCCCATGACTCTACCATGGAAAAAGGGTCTCATGACATCATCAAACACCACCCTATTTTAAATAAACCATGTAAATTAAAAATGAGTACGCACAACTGACAAGTATACATGTATTCATAAAATATCTAAAATACTTAATTACCTTTCCCTTGTCAACACCAAAAGCCTAAACCCCCTCACATTGCCCCCTAGTGGCAAGTAGTGACACTTGAATCAATATGTAATAAGATGATCATAAAAATTAGAAAACACGTGTATATACTATTATAATTAAAGGAAACCAATGAGTACATTAAAATGTATGTACCGTGGAAGTGTCAAGGCCAACTAAAATGGCTGAAAGCATGGACCCCTCCACCTCTGCCATCTCCTCCTCTATCATCAACAAAACATAAATGGAACACATAAAAAAACATAAGTGGGAAATCATTATAAGAAAATTCTACTAAAAATAAGAATGTTTAAAATTAAATATAATGTAACAAGTGAACTGTTTACTCTTACCATAATAGTAGGATTCCATGGTGTTGTATTTCCATGATGCACATCTTCATGAGGTGCTTCAGTGCCTGTAGTGTGCTATGTAGTATCATCCACCTCGAAGACATAGTTATATGCATCATTATCATTTATGGGACCCAAGCACATATTCTTTCACATCATGCAAATGTGGGGCACACAAACATGTGAGCTCATGGAGGATGTGGAAGGGCCAGAAGCATCAACACAAGGAGGCAACAATGTCATGATTTGCATAACTAGTAGATCACTCAAGGTGTGAATGGCTCAAATAGTTTGTAAGCTAGCCTCAATAATAATATCAGGATGCTGCATTGTAGGAGGTGGTGAAATATCGGGAGGGAGGACATATGTGTGAGATTTCACCTGGTGTGCCCATGGCTTGTCCCGAGGAGCACCTAAGCCTACACCTTGGTTGGGTCTCATGCTCCAATAATTTACCTTGTGACCGAACACAAATTCAGCATACAGTTTTCTTATCAAATAGAATGGGACATCCAAACTATTGTGGGTTGGTCTATCAAAAACCATCTACCATCGGTCCCAAAAGTTGTCACGTATTACATCATTTGTGCACCATTTAATTGACAACTTGGGTTTTTTTCGGTCCACTTTTAAATTGATTTTAGGATCCACAAAAAGATTACATATATCATGTTTTGTTATATTTAGGTTCATAACTTGATCATGGTCAAGCCCATCATCAAACTGGGCGTGCATAGAATTGCACCAAAGAAGTGCAACATTATGTTTCTTTGTAAGTTTATCCTTATTTTAAATAATGTAGTTCAACCTGGAAAACATGGGGTGCAATGTGGGGATATTGGCATATGTGGTGTGATATCCTCTAAGTTGAGTTAGATTGTCTCCTATGAGACCCTCTAAACGTCCAGGGTTTGAGACTGGTTGGTCTTCCAAAGGTGGGGGATTGTTTGGAGGTGGTTTTGGATTATTTGCAAGATCATTGGGATGGTTTTTTGATTGGTTTGAGTCCATGTCTGATTACAATTAAAACCAAAATAGACAATTATAATCAATTTAAAAAACAATAAAGAATATCATTCAAACCCTAGTTTTTATTAAAAAAACTATAAATTTCAATAAAAAAACAATAAAAACTTAAAACTTTAACATACCTTTCAATCTAGAGAAAATCGAATATCATATTATTTTTGGTATGCATAATCTTTTAGTTGTGTTCAATTTTTTCACAATGAAAATATTAAACATAGCCGTAGGCTACAAATATATTTTATTAGTGAAAATTGGATATCTGATATTATCGAATATCCAATTAGGCTTGTGCTTTGGCTTTTGGCTTGGTCAGGTGTACTGACACCCATACCTAATAAAAAGTCAACAAAATTTTTAGTGCGCTTTTGGATGAGTGAAAAGTTTATTTTTTCACATTGCCACTTTTTGGCATACCATGATCTTGCACATACTCGCTAAGAAGGGATGTAATATTTGAATAAGATGTTTCATTCAAAGGATCCAAAGACATTTATGAGATGGACATTGAAGACCAAGAGTCTCCTCAAAATATGGAAGATGATCATGCTTTTGAGATTCACCGGGATACCCATGAACTTATGGAAAATGCTAATTCAAATGAGTCTATGCATCCTATTGATGGGCCTAGAGACATTATTGTGAACTAGGAAAAACCTCTATGGGAAAGGAATATGATTCAAGAGGCTAAGAGTTTTGCAGAACCTAAAGGAACCTTGAGGGAAAACAAAATAACTCATAAATACTCCAACTATGTTGTCTTAATGAGTAAAATCATCAAGTCAAAACCTTATAGAATTAAATAATCCTTCAAATTCCATGTTTGCAAAGATTATATGATAGAAGAAATCAATCTATTCTTAAGAATAATGTTTGGGAAATTGTTACCAAAGGATAAATTAGTGGTTTCATTTAGATGGATCTTCAAAATCAAACATGCTGTAGATTTTAGTATTGAAAAATATAAAGCAATATTTTTTGCCAGAGGATTTTCTCAAAAGGAAGGGATTGATCATAATGAAACATTCACTCCAGTTTCTCGATATACCTCTGTTAGTATTATGATTTCTATTGCTACATCAAAGGGATGGAATATTCACCAAATGGATGTAAAGACTTATTTTCTTAATGGAATAATATAAGATAAAGTGTACCTAGACAAAACTGAAAGATTTGTAATACATGGAAATGATTCTCATGTTTGCAAATTGATGAAGGTGCTATATGGTCATAAAAGGGCTCCTCACGCCTAGTATGGGAGGATGGATCATTACCTCTTAGGCTTGGGTTTCTCCAAGAATGATGTAAATCTGAATCTATACTTCAAGGTAATTTATGGTGAAGTGTTGATTCTCATTCTTTATGTTGACGAATTATTCATTATTTGAGAAGATCATCTCATTAATAAATGTAAACAAGATCTTGGATCTATGTTTAACATGAAAGATCTAGGTCCTTTACACTATTTCCTTGGATTATAAGTATGCAAGTAGGGTGATGGGATCACTCTAAATCAATGAAAGTACATTATTCACATTTTGAAAAGGTTTGGAATGATGGATTGTAAACCCATGACTACTCCCATGGAAACAAAAATACATATAAGTTGAAAGAAGCTACAAAAAACTCAAACTTGGAGGATCGTACTCTCTATTGGAATATTATTGGATCCTTGATGTACTTGGTCAACACTAGACCTAACACTTTCTATGTAGCAAATACACTTAGTTAGTTCATGTGTGAAACAAGATAATTACATCTAGTTGCAACAAAACATATTCTAATGTGCCTGTGTGGCACAATTGGATATAGTCTTAAATATAATAATGTAGATTTGAATCTACATGGATATACTGATTCAGACTGGGATGGAAGTGTAGTGGATCAGAAAAGAACATCAAGGTGTTGTTTTAGCTTAAGATCAGCTATGATATCGTGATCTAGTAGGAAGAAATCATCAGTTGCACAAAGTTCCATAAAAGATGAGTACATTGTAGCATTCATGGGATCTTGAGAAGTTGTATGGTTAATAAAACTTCTTGTAGGATTATTTGGAAAATCCTTGGATCCTACTATCATTCACTATGACAACCAAAGTTGATTAAAAATTGAATAGTAAATCCTTTATTCCATGACACATCAAAGCATATAGAAATTACCTAACATTATGTTAGAGACATGGTGGCGATAAATGTTATCCAATTAATATATTATATTACAAGTGAACAAATGACAAACATTCTCACCAAGCCTCTCTCTAAGACAAAGGTTGAATATTTTTTAGGTAATTTTGGTATGGTAGAAAATGTAACCTTATTTGAGATTGATTCTTAGCAATGTTAATTTTTTGTACTAATATACTCTAAATATGTATAATGTATATACTCTTTCATTTTCATGTGTGTGACTCCATGAATTTTATGGGCCTCTATGAACATGGTTGAGAGGAGACAATATTTCAATAATGAAAACTTGTATTATTTATTATTATTGTAAGGTGAAAAAATTATAATAATCATTTTATCTCTTAAGTAATATCAATTGAATGGTGGATATCATGAGACTTGATATCTATGGATAAGTCATGATGAATGATATTACTGAGCTATTCATGGTGGATTTTATGTGACTTAATATCTATGGATATGCCATGAAAAGATATTCTTATGGTAGGTATGATGTGACTTGATGCTTGTGCATATACCATAGTGATAGATATTAGATTGAAAGTTATGGTGAATATTATGTGACTTGGTATTTGTAGACATGGAATAACTTCTGATATTATGGTGAGAAGATATCATTCTCTCTCATAATAAGTGGATCTATTGTGTTTACATTATGGATAGAACTACTCCTCCCTAGCTAAGAGGGAGTATTAAAGATATGTAGCTTTGGTCATATTACTCTAACCAATTAATCAAATGTATAAGTGTCCTATCAGCCTTGAACATTTGATCTCTACCATTTACAGTATACTGATCTGATTATCTTCTATGATTACATTATCATAATTAATCTCTACTATGCATGATTAATAAGAAGTTACTTAATAATCACCAATCATGTATATATATTTTGATGCAGGAGCATCTTGGGTTCTTGGAAATCCTGTGTCACCAAAAACATGTTAGAGTTGTTAGATGTTCTCAGTAGCTTCTTTTGGGCTCTCGGTGAAGGATTCTTGTTTCCACTAATGGGGCTCGGTTGCTGCTAGATTCAGTTGTTCACTGAGATGGTTCGATTGTTCAATGAGTCAATTTCAATTATTCGACAGTCTTGCTCACCGAGTGGTTTAGTTTAGATCTTTGTTGAGGCCTACTTGTGCATTTGATTTTGTTCATAGAGTTATTGGTTACATTGATCATTGGGAAGTGTGTGGACCTAAATTTGGGTCATCTCTTTCTCCAATGTTGGATCTAATGAGTTGACTTGTTTGGCTGGCCTCTTATATAAATAAGTAAAGATTTTCTAGGATTAGAGGTAGTTTTTGGTAGTTAGAAGTGGAATTTAGAAGATAGAATCTAAACGTTGGTGGATCCTCACATGTATAAGGACTGGTGTATTTGAATTCTGATTGTTTTTTCTATAATTAGGAAGGCCTTATAGCCCAACATGTATAAGGTTTTGTAAAGAATAATATATCAATCTTTCTATATTCTCTCTCTCTCTCTCTCTCTCTCTCCATGTCTTGTGTTGTTGCTTCCGAGTGTTGATCTTGTAGGCATGTTGGTAGTTGGGTGTACCTTTGGCCCCATCTTCCTCACCTTCCTTGCATCAAGTGGTATCGGAGTGATGTTAGATCTGGTTTCTTCTTGTAAGCCCTAGTTGATATCTTGTTGTGGGGTGATAGATTGTGATATGACCTACAATTTTAGAGGGTTTCAAGATGGTTTATGGGAGGTGAGATGTAGATCTAGGGTTAGCAGATATGCTAAGACAAATTGTTGCTAGATTAGAAGTTGTTGAGATAGCCCAGCGTAGAGGAAGACATCTTGATGATGTTAGTGATGAAGAAGCTGAAGATGAATAGGGTGAAGCAAACCCTACACCTATGATGGACCAAGGTGAAGAAATAATTTTGAAGGCATTACAAAATTTGAAGGCTACACCACATCTTAATCCTCCTAAATATAGTGGAATGCTAGATTCAGATGAGTTGATGGATTGGATGACCGAGATGGAGAAGTCTTTTGAATATGAAAATGTTTTAGATGAAAAGAAGGTGAAAATTGTAAGTACAAGATTGAAAGGTCATGCATCCTTATGGTGGGAGAATCTACAATTGGATAGAAAGAGGAAAGGTAAAGACAAAATCAAGGTATGGAATAAGATGGTGAATAAATTGAAAGGAAAGTTTCTACCTTGTGATTATCAGATTAACCTAGTTAGAAGAATGCAAAGTTTGAAGCAAAAAGATAGCTCAGTAAAAGATTATACTAATGAATTGTATAGATTAGATATTAGATCTAGACATATTGAGGATGAGGTAGAAAGAATTTCTAGATACCTGAATGGGTTAAGAGTTTCTATTCAAGAGGAAATCAGTTTGGTGATGTTGGAAAGTATTGGAGAATCTTATCAGTTTTCCCTGAAAGATGAGGAGAAATTGAACAAAAGACATGAGAAAATACAAAGAGGAAGAGGTGGTAGATTCCCTAGAGGAAGAGGTAGATCTTATGGTGAAGAATATACATCTAATCAAGACAAAACAAATTAGGATAAAGGTAATACTGAGTGGAAAGGTGAAATTTCTTCTAGACGAAGAGGTAGTAACTAACAAGGTGGCTATGGTAGAGGTGGATTCTGAGGAACTTGTTACAATTGTGGAAGAGAAGGAGATATGTAATTTGAGTGTACACATGCAAGAAAGAAAGTCAATATTAGTAGAAATTCCTTGGTGCAAGAAGACTCACCAAATGAACCAGAGAAGGAAAATAACATAATGGTCATAAGAGCATTATGGAGTGAAAGTAATAAGGAAGATCCGGTAAGGAAAATTTTGTTCAAAATCAGATGCAGAGTTGCTAATAAAGTGTGGAATGTAATCATTGAAAATGGAAGCTCAGAGAATTTGGCATCTGAGGAAATGGTTGGAAAGTTGTAGCTAAAGAGGTTGGAACACCTGAAGCCCTATCAAATTTCATGGATCAAGGATGAACATACACTATTGGTATGTGAACAATGTTATATAAATTGGAAAATTGGCAAGTACTATGATAAGGTGTTGCGTGATATCATGCCTATGGACTGTTGTCATATTTTGTTGGGTAGACCTTATCAATATGATAGACATGCTATATATGATGGGAGATTGCATAAATATACTATTTGGGCTGATGGGAGAAGACAAATCTTGTTGCTTTTTATTGAAGAATTTGTTGGTAATATTTGTACATTTGTGAAAGTTTTTCTAATGGAAGGAATAAATTTTGTTAAGGATTTGAAGAAGAATGTGTATGTTTTTCTTTGATTCGTAGAAAACTGAGTGATAATATAGTGGATAGTGTCCCTAAAGAGGTTGATAAAATACTCACCGAGTACAAAGAGATCATTTTTGATAATTTACCTGATGGTTTACCACAAAAGAGAAGCATTGATCATTGTATGGATTTGATTCCTAGAGCTATTTTTCCCAATAAAGAACCACATCGGTTGACACCTACAGAGTATGAGGAAGGATGAACCCACAATAGTGGGCTATAATTTTTTAGAGGAATGAATGTGTCCTGAAAAATGTGATTGACTAGAAAAACCCATCCTAATTTTGATAGAAAGTGACTAGCACTTTTGATTGTAAATGAAGAACTTCTAATCGAAAGTACATAAAATCTATACTTTCGATCGGAATTTTCTTTCAATCAAAAGTAGTTTCTTACTTTCGATCGAAAGTCATTTAGTAAGGGAATTTTGATAAAAAATCTGAAAGTATGATTTTGGTGGGGTTTTTAACCCCACTGAAACTGTCACTTTCAAAGTTTCACTAGGGTTGAAAGTTAGAGGCTTCTGATTGTCGACCATCATTATTAGGTATTTTCATTTTTCATTTACATTATTTATTATTTTTGATATATATATATTTAGTATATATACATGTATATATGCATGTATATGTGTATATACATGTATGTATATGTTTATATATGCATGTATGTGTATATACATGTATGTATATGTCTATATATGTATATATATATATATATGTTTATATATATACATATACATATATATATATACATACACACACACACACACACACACACATGTATATATATGTGTATGGGTAAAAGTACAATACTATGTTGCACTATAGGACAAATTGAGGGGGTTCAGCCAAACCCCCAAAAGTTTATATAAGAAAAAAACCTAGCCCACGCAGGTCATTTGGATTCAGCGACTTAAGGCTTTGAGGAGAGCTAAAAAGATGGTCCGGCCGAAAGGGGTAGGTACTTTCTTATTTTTTTATTTCAATGTTTTTTAATGTTTTTTTTAGTTTTTTTTAATTTAATTTTAAATAATTATAGTTTAATTAATTAATTTAATTAGTTATATATGTTAATTTAATTATTTAGATTGTAATTTAATTAATTTAATGTGTTAGTTAATTAATTAATTAATTAAATTAATTAGATATGTTAATTTAATTAGTTAGATTGTAATTTAATTAATTTAATGTGTTAGTTATCTAATTAATTTTATTTTGTTTGATATGTTAGATATGTTTTTAAAATGTTTTAATTTAATTTTGTTAGATATGTTAGATATGTTTTTAAACATGAAACTAGAAGATGAAGAAACTTAGACACTAGAACAGTAGAAACTAACATAAACTTTCTCTCTCTGACCAATTAAGACCTAATATGAAATTAACAGGACGTAATAGGACCTTTTAAGATCTAATAAAACCTAATAAAACCCTTAACATCTAATATGACTCTTAACATGATTAATATTTCCTATTAAACTCTAACAGTAGAAACTAACAAACTAAAATTCTAGAAACCAATTAAGACCTAATACCTAACCAATTAAGACCTAACAAGTGACTAATATTTGACCAATTAGGACCTATTATTTGAGCAATTAAGACCTAAGACCTAATAGTCCTACCAATTAAGACCTAACATGTGACTAATACTTGACCAATTAGGACCTATTAATTGACCAATTAAGACTAATTAAGACTTAACATGTGACTAATATGACCAATTAAGACAAAGCTAACATGATTAATATGACCCCTTAAGACTTAATAGGATTAATACCACATAAACAAAAATTCTAGAAACCAATTAAGACCTATTAAACTCTAACACTAGAAACTAACATAAACAAAAATTTCATCTAAACCTATTAACACCTAATACCTAACCAATTAAGACCTAACAAGTGACTAATATTTAACCAAATAAGACCTATTAATTGACCAATTAAGACTTAACATGTGACTAATATGACTAATAACACCTAAACTGATTAATACAACCTAATAAGACCTAATAATTGACCAATTAAGACTTTTAACATGTGACTAATTAAGACCAATTAGGACCTATTAATTGACCAATTAAGACTAATTAAGACTTAACATGTGACTAATATGACCAATTAAGATAGGTAACATGATTAATACGACCCCTTAAGACTTAATAGGATTAATACGACATAAACAACATAAACAAAATTTCTAGAAACTAATTAAGACCTATTAAACTCTAACACTAGAAACTAACATAAACAAAAATTCTATCCAAACCAATTAAGACCTAATACCTAACCAATTTAAATTAGATGATCTTAAATTTGTAACATGTATGTTTAAATTTGTAGTTCATGTATGGACGTTTAAATTTGAAACATGTATGTTTCTTAAATTTCTAGTTCATCTATTCATGTAACATGTACGTTTCTTAAATTTCTAACATGTGACTAATATGACCAATTAAGACAGACCTAACATGATTAATATGACCCCTTAAGACTTAAAAAGATTAATATGACATAAACAACATAAAAAAAAATTTTGGAAACCAATTAAGACCTATTAAACTCTAACACTATAAACTAACATAAACATAAATTCTATCTAAACCAATTAAGACCTAATACCTAACCAATTATAGTGACTAATATTTAACCAATTAAGACTTATTAATTGACCAATTAAGACTTAACATGTGACTAATATGACTAATAATACCTAAATTGATTAAAATTACCTAATAAGACCTAATAGTCCACCCTTAAGAACTAATAGGACCTATACTTGACCAATTAGGTCAAATATGACCTATTAAGACCTAATAGTCCTACCAATTAAGACCTAACATGTGACTAATACTTGACCAATTAGGACCTATTAATTGAGCAATTAAGAATTTTAACATGTGACTAATATGACTAATAACACCTAAACTGATAGTCCTACCAATATGACCTACTAAGACCTAATAGTCCTACCAATTAAGACCTAACATGTGACTAATACTCAAGACCAATTAGGACCTATTAATTGACCAATTAAGACTAATTAATACAAGTAACATGTGATGATTAAGACCTAACAAGTGACTAATATTTGACTAATTATGACCTATTAATTGAGTAATTAAGACTTTTAACATGTGACTGATATGACTAATAACACCTAAAATGATAGTCCTACCAATATGACCTACTAAGACCTAATAGTCAGGTACCAATTAAGGCCTAACATGTGACTAATACTTGACCAATTAGGACCTATTAATTGACCAATTAAGACTAATTAATACAAGTAACATGTGACGATTAATACGACCCCTTAAGACTTAATAGGATTAATATGTTTATTAAATTTGTATGTACATGTATATATAGATTTCATTTTTAAACTAGATGATCTTAAATTTGTAACATGTATGTTTATATTTGTAGTTTATGTATGCATGTTTAAATTTGTAACATCTATGCATGTAACATGTATGTTTCTTAAATTTGTATGTACATGTATGTATGTGTATATATATATATATATATATATATATATATATATATATATATATATATATATATATATATATATATATATATATATATATATATATATATAACTAGATGATTAAATTTGTAACATGTATGTTTCTTAAATTTGTATGTACATGTGCAAAGATCTATATATATTTTCTTGTTTATCTATTACACATGGAATTGGGTAGAGGGTCAGTTGATTTAGGAGAGGCTAGTGTTCATGGGGGGGGGGACCTTGTAGTGGTAGTGGTACTAGTGGTCGCTCCTCTCATAGATCAGCTGATACATCATAGGCTAGAGAAAAGCTATTTGCAGACACTATTGATAGATTGAGATGAGCATTACATGTTCTAGATCATACATTAGGTTCATCCACTAGCATTCCCAATAGGGAAAGGGTAAACATTATTAGAGATGAGTTGGTGCATATGATTGACATAGTTCAATCATACAACCTGTATGATAGTATGAGAATTGATAGATTCTATACTTCTTTGTCTCGTAGTGTTACTGGCACTATGAAGTACAGTCAGATTGATACAACTATTTCCACACATATGGTGCAGGAAATGTTTCCTCATTAGCGAGACCTAAAGAAGGTGAGAGGGTACATGCCTACAAGATGTGAGGATGACCTGGTGGGACCATTTATATATCCTCGATGGTTGGCTACTCACCACATGTGGCCCCAAAAGGATGAGTTGCCCCTATATTTCTATAAATAATTGTTTGCAGAATTTCATTTGCACCTTGATGTTGATTATACAGATTTTCCTCTTTATGTTGGGCAGGGGAAAGGGAGATTATCTAATAGGTTCAAAGTGCCTGATGCCCCTGTGTCCACTAATGACATGGTGAGGATGGATGTTTTTTCTAGTATAGTGAGTATCACCACACAGGTTCAGGAGATGTCCTCTGATCATGTGGGGAGATACATGTTACAGTCTCATTCCAACATTCCTCCACCTACACATGATGCATCTTCTAGTGCACCTGATCTATCTGATATAGTCGACATACCATCTCCCCTAGAGGTTGCAGTTATATCAGATATGGACGGTTTTCGACATACGAGCACATTATTATCTAGTGATCTTCTATCTACATATCAGACCATACAAATGCTTGATGGGATTTCACTTAGGGAGGTTCCATCATTTGTTAGGAGCTATATCATTTCTCAGTAGACTACACCACTGACAAATCCGCAATAGACTGCACCACCGACAGGTCCTCAGATGACTACACCACCACCGATAGCTCCTCTGCAGCAGATTGCACCATTGATAGCTCCTCCGTAGCAGACTGCACCACCGACAGCTCCTCTGCAGTAGACTGTACCACCGGTAGGTCCTCAGATGACTACACCACCATCGATAGCTCCTCCATAGATGACACCACATGCAACTCATCATCAGACCACACAGGCCACTTCATCACATCCAGGTCGTCAACTTTTTACTACATTGCTTACAGACGATCGGATTGATCCTACGGCTATATCATTAGAGTTGTCAGGTTTGAGTGATTTCGAGAGAGCATTAGAGGCCACTTTGGTATATTTATAATTTAATTTAATTTTTATTTATTTAAAAAACTTACACATATATTTTAAATTTGATTAATATATGTTATATATATATGCGTACTCCATGAGGTTATGTATGATGTTGCACCATATGGAGATTTAGAGACTCCACATGATCCTATTCATCATGATACATAGGTACATTAAGATGTTTGTTCACAAAATTAATTTTTCTACGATAATATGTATTTAAAATTTATTATACATGTATGTATGCATGACATATTTTGTTTATT
Source organism: Chamaecyparis obtusa (assembly GCA_027943335.1). Taxonomy (NCBI): domain Eukaryota; kingdom Viridiplantae; phylum Streptophyta; class Pinopsida; order Cupressales; family Cupressaceae; genus Chamaecyparis; species Chamaecyparis obtusa. The sequence goes on along the minus strand of BSBK01004751.1, from coordinate 64,261 downwards.
CTATACAGACATCAGAAGGAGGTGCACCGACATTAGGAGGAGTTGCACCGGCATCAGGAGGAGGTGCAGCAACATCAGGAGGAGGTGCACTGACATCATGTCACGAATCGGGACATGGCCCTAGTTGAGCGACCATGTTATTTTAGATATTTCATGTGACATTTCATATATACATGCTATAACATTTCATAGATATTTCATTTTAGACATTTTATACATGTAGATATTTTAGTCATTTCATATATGTACATGGTATATGGTTGTGTATTATTTCTTATTTTATACATTACATGGTATATGGTTGTTATTATTTCTTATTTTATACATTACATGGTATATGGTTGTGTATTATTTCTTATTTTATACATTACATGGTATATGGTTGTGTGTTATTTTATATTTTATACATCACATTACATATTTTAGACATTACATGTTACATGTTATATGTTCGTGTATTATTTCATCTTTTAGACTTAGTTTTATACATGTGTTATGTATACATTATGTTAAGGTGATGTAATTGATCAAAGCATTCATTTAATTAACTAACTAATTAATCAAAGCATAATTAACTAACATAATTAAGTAATCTAACTAACATAATTAGGTAACTAACATAATTAAGTAAGTAACAAACATAATTAAGTAACTAACATAATTAAGTAACATAATTAACTAATCTAACTAACATAATTAAGTAAATTAACTAACATAATTAACTAATCTAACTAACATTTAATTAAGTAATCTAACTAACATAATTAAGCATAATTAAGTAACTAACATAATTAAGTAACTAACATAATTAAGTAATCTAACTAAAATAATTAGGTAACTAACATAATTAAGTAATATAACTATCATAATTAACTAAAGCTTAATTACCAAAAGAATTAATCAATGCATACATTTAATTAACTAACTAATTAATCAAAGCATACAATTAATTAACTAACATACATACATAAAAACATACAATATATATATGAGTTCAAACATAAAAATTCAAACTATAGAGTTCAAATATATGAAAGTACAAGAGCTACAAAAAGAAGTTTATTTTGAAGTTTATAGAGTTCTAAAGCTCATCATTCATATAGTTTGGATCCTCTCTATCTTTTATTATCTCCAAAAGTTTTTCATGTTCTTCAATAGACAACCTCCACTTCTGATTGCCATTTTTTCTTTTTGGAAATGTCTCAAATTGCAACTTTGTTGCTATAACCAAGTGACTGTAATGTAGAACTTTTTGGCCAGACACGTATTCAATAAATTGAACACCATTTTTGTCGACCTTTATTTGCTGATAATAGGTTCCTTCAATAACAACTGAACCAATTGGATATGTCTGTCCATCACCATCTCTAGTTTGTTCTGTCAACTTGTATTTTGCTTTCGTGCATCTTAGTAGATAATAATCTACACTTTCTATATTGTCAGGATCCACAACTACAACAAAAATATCACCTAGATACAAATAGATTTTATTAAAATTAAACATCACTTATACGATAAATTAAAATTAAATAAAATAACATGTATGTGCGCGTACCTATAACAACTAAATCATAAACATGCTCATAATCAGCTGAATATATAGGATCATGAATGTTTATGTCAATGTCATCATCTTCATAAGGAGGCATTCTAATTAACTCCTTCATATCCCATTGTGAAACATATCCATTTACAATATTCTCACATTGACTCAATGGATTGTCCTCAATGCAGTGAGCACAAAAACATGATTTTTCTCTTACTTGAATCAAAAGAGGCTTGCGTTGTCCTGTAGTGATCAATTGATGTAAACTTCTAATACGAACAATTCTTTGACAATTGTAAGGATTAGATCGGTCTATATCTGTTACAAATATGAAATGAAAGTTGCACATTTTTAGATCAACAATTATAAAAAGATAGACATGAACACAGAATCAAAATTTAATTTAAAGTTTTACAACAAATATAAATTACCTTTCACTTCCCAAAAATAATGTTTGTTGTATATGGTGTCCCGAGGAGCAAAATGACTTTGACACCATTTAACAATTTTCTTTGAATTCTCTATCACGTTACCTATACATTTCTGGATTATTAGTTTAAAGAAAATGGATCTAAGCTAAAATTATATTATTTGAAATATATATATATATATATATATATATATATATATATATATATATATATATATATATATATATATATATATATATATATATATTGAACACCATTTGTACTTGCAAGTTCATGTTGGCAAAGTGCACGCTTCACACGTGCTCCTGCTCCATCATGCTCTCCTTTTCCATGTCCACTTTCAAAGAAGCTCCACAAAAACTTAACATTACGTCTAGCATGTTGCATGGCTAGCCAATTAAAGGCTTTTGCAGATTTAAATTGTCTTGAAAAATTAAGTTGTACATACATACATACATGTCATCCTTTAATAATTTAACAAATAATTAAATGGAAATGAAAATAAATTGAAGTATCTATACACATACCTGCACAACCATTAGAACAAATCCAGTGTTGTGAGACATTTATCCCATGATTCACAATATCTTCAAAAAACATTGCAAAACAATGAGCCACATAGCTCCTATCATGAACCTTATCATCACTGATATAGAAATGAACCTCCTTGATGATAATGCATTCATCTAGATCAGGACTTTCTACCCCATACAAATTATATTGTGCATGTCTATAGGTCACTTGCACAAATATTGCAACCTGATCAGAATGATAATATTGAGCTTGAAGCTCTTTTTGAGGGGAAAATGTATAGTTCTCAAAGAAATCTACAATTGAAAGAATACAACCAGGTGGAAAATAATCTTTGGAATCATGAAACTATTTAGCTTGCCATCGTGCACCATGATAATGCTGTATATGTGGATAAATTAGAGTACATAATCTAGTCATAAGCTCAAGGTAGGGCAATTCACTCTCATTCAATACAATTTTTTTGGATTCTTCTCCGCTCTTTATTCGATATGTCTCATATTCAAATATTTTCCATAAAACCAGTGTTGAAACATTAATATTCTCAATTTGCAATGGAAATTTATGTAAATCTCCACAATCACTACATGCATTCTTTATAAATTGTACTTTGAACTCATCTGAATCTTCTAATTTTTCACATAAAATAGACTTCACAAATTGTGTTGTACTTCCAGGGATGACCATATTTGAATCAACAACTGCCATAACTTTTTTATATGATTGCAAGTATAGATGACACTCAACATGATTTCGACAACAACAAGTTTCACAAACCTTATTTATGTGTACAAAGCAAGGGCACAACCTCTCAAACATTCTTTGACATATTTTCACATTTGAAAATTCTTTCTTGAATGCGTCAAATAATTCACTTTGTGTTGTATCTATAAAATGTTTTGGATGTGCAGTTTTCATACTAGTCTCTTCATCTTTCATCTGTATTGTATCCCTTCTATTAGAAGAAACATGAGAGTGAGCGGTCCAATATTCAATGACCTATTTTTTTGCATGTTCAGAAATTTTGTCTTTTCAAGGAAGCCTACAAATATTTACCCAATTTTTTTCAATGTTTTCATCTAACATATTTCTCTTCCTGATATATCTTTGAATAGTTCTTCTAGATACATTTAGTAAATCAGAAATTGCATACACTTATTTTCTCTGTGTCAACTTCCTACTAGATAAAGTAGTTATAATTGCTCTACGTGCAACACTTAAATCAAATCCTCAACTTGAGTTATTAATGTTTTTCAATGCATCTTGCAAATTTTGAACTATTGTTCGATTTACATTTTCTCCTGAGTTTTTCTTGTTGTCAACACCCAACAACTCCAAAAGAGGAGTCATTTCTTTTTTCCTGAATAACCTAACAAATAATTGAGCTATTGCATCCATACTTTTATTTTCAAAATATTCATCCCAAAGTTTTTTGCAATGAGTTTTAATTGTACTTTCATATAACATTTCTTTAGATGGAATTTGACTGAAAAATGAATCCTCATTCATCTCCATCAAATTGCCCATGCCAAAAGATCTATTTTCAGCTCTCGAACTACCAATTTGTTCCCCTGCTTGAGTTGCATCTTCTTGAATATCAATAGGTTCTTCCTGAACTTCAACAGGTTGATCTTGATTATGTTTTGTCTGATATTTTTTGTCATCCTTTGTTTGATCATATTTTCTTAATCTATTCCTTTTATTCCCCATTGCAAAAACTATTTAGATTGAAAAATATAAAAGAATCACTTAACTGGAAAAACTCACACATTTTTATAAAAGCTTATGCTCACAAGAAAACAATATATATATATATATATCATTCACAAAATCACAACAATCTAATCTTGCAAAATTTCTCAAAGACAATGAAAAAAAAATAATTACTCCAAAATCATCAACCTGTCTTGGAAACACAATGAAGACAATATTTTTCGAAGAATAATTGCAAATTTTTTTTTCAAACCCTACCTTAAACCACCACTTGACAGAAACTGTGCAAAGAACAATCCAACAACCTTGAAATTTCCCAAAGCTTTCACAATCCTCTAATTCAATCTTAGAGCCAAAATCTATAAACCTGTATATCGAATACTAGCTAAAATCCTCTTGATAAAGAAAACCGAATAAAGTTTTCAATGCATGCAACACCATAAACAGGTAAACTTCCTAGTGAAAAATAGAAAAGAATCAATTAACTTGAAAACACTAAATCAAAACTTGACATGCAATACCAAAAAATAAAATTAAAATAATTAGTAAATTCAAAAAACTATTAAAAATCACTTAATTCAAGATAAAAACCAATTAAATCTTACAAATAAAATTAAAATAATTTATAAATTTTATAAAACTATTAAAAATCTATAAAAAAAATTGATTTTCTTTAAAAAATCGAGTGAATTGTGAAAATTTGGATTTTAGGGGCTGGCCATGCATGGGACTGTGTTTGGTCGCCTAATGGGTCCAGCCATACCAGGTTTGGCTGGAAGGGGTCTGGCCGAAGGGGGTTCGGCCGAACCCATGTGGAATCCTATTTAGCAGCCAAGTTAGCAAAATAGGGTGGCTCTTTGAAGTTCTCCCTTCTAGACCTGAATTCTCTGTCAAAATTTACCTTTCTATAAAATCTAAAAATACCCTTTTGTAGAGCTCATATAGTCAAGATTATGGTCATGTAATTTTTATCATGTTTTGATTTCATATAATATATTATAAGTTGAAAATACTTCAAGTAGGTATTTTAACATTTAAGAACACGCTCGTTCGAAAAATATTAAAAATAAAAAATCATGTTAGAAAAATTAAAACTTTATATTTAACACTAGAGGAGAGAGTCCTCTTCAGGAATATGCAATTTTTTTTTAATGGTGTAGATTTGATAGGGAAAATTGGACACGAACTAAAAACTATTGATTTCGGGTATCACCGACTTTGGATAGTTATAACAAACAAAATATATAACAAAATCCAATCTTTGTTTTTTTATGCATTAGCTATCCATGACATCTAAAACATATTATGGAATCAGAGGAAAAAAATATTATTTGCATATAGTTTTTTTACACTAACTAGACCCTAGATTTTCAACATATTTCAACAATAAAAAAATAGACTTCAAAAATTAAAAAACTATGTCAATTTTTGTTCAATTTTTTTAAAAAAAATTATAAGTGTAAACTTCATCAAATTTAACACATTTCATTAGATTACATCATCTTCAAATTCTAAACACAAATGTCACTTTTATGTCATTAAAGTTGAAAACTTTGAATGTTGTCATCCTTTTCCTTTATAAAAGTGTGACACAGGTTTGTACTTTTACCCGTACACATATATATATATTTATATATGTGTATGTGTATATACATGTATATGTTAACACATGTATATATGTATGTATGTATGTATATGTATGTGTATTTACATATATACATGTGTACATACATATCATATATATGTATGTGTATATATATATACATATATACATGTCATATATATATAAACATACATATATATGAAATGTATATATGTCATATATATATATGTGTGTGTGTGTGTGTGTGTGTGTGTGTGTGTATGGCATACCATGATTCTATTTGGCATTGTTGCTATTCAAAGTTTAAAGGTTAATAATCTATCAGACAACTGATTTAGCGCCCCTCTCAGTTGTATTGGTGGACTGTTATTCCTAACACTAATTGGGTCTAATTGGGTCCTAATAGGTCCTAATTGGTCTAATTAAGTCTAATTAGGTCCTAATAGGTATACATAGGTTCTAATAGGTATAAAGAGGTCCTAATGGGTCTAATTGGGTCCTAATAGGTCATATTAGGTCCTAATATATTCATATTATGTCTAATTTGTCTAACTAGATATAATTAGGCATCAAAGTGTAACCAGTTGGTTGACTAATAGGTCTAATAGGTCCTAATTGGGTCCTATTTGGTATAAATAAGTCTAATTAGGTCCTAATTATGTCCAATTAGGTCCTAATTGGGTCCTACTTGGGTCCTAATAGGTCCTAATTGGGTCTAATTGGTCTCATTAAGTCTAATTAGGTGGACTAATAGGTCATATTAAGTCCTATTGGGTCCTAATAGGTTCATATTATGTCTAATTGGTCCTAATAGGTCTAAATAGGTCCTAATAGATCATATTGGGTCTAATTAAGTCTAATTAGGTCTAATTGGGTCTAATTAGGTCCTAATAGGTCCTAATTGGGTCTAATTAGTCTAGTTAGACCTCTAATTGGTCCTAATAGGTCTAATTGGTACTAATAGGTCCTAATAGGTCCTAGTCAAGTCTAGTTAGGTTTAATAGGTCATAATAGGTCCTAGTTAGGTCTAGTTAGGTCCTAATAGGTCCTAGTTGCTGGCAAGTTGTCTATACTGAAGTATATGACTAGATATAGTATTGTCATTATGGAAAAAAAGTCATATAGCAGTTTGGAGTCAGCGCACTTGATGTAAAGATCAAAATTCGGTTAAGTGTTGAACACTAGACAATGTACAGAGTTCCTACAGCTCAGAGAATCAGTGCATGTGTGTACAGATGAATTATGATATGCACCTTGGAAGTTAAGTTTGTTAGACTATACTTATGCTTAGTCTATGAGGGCATAAGTAGATATGAAAAGATGTGAAAGTTATAATCAGTTGAAGTTGCACAGCCAGTATCTGCTAGCAAAGAACAGAGCATGGAGCTGACAGTCAGTATTTTGGTTTGTGATTGTAATATAATATTGTAAAGGCTATGCACCCATTGTATTTAGGTTTCCAACATGTTTATATGTATAATTGTGAACACGCTTAAGCCAATTCATTCAGAAGCATTGTTTGTAATTAGTTATAGGGCCGACCTAATTATGTATTTTGTATGAGCACATAAATATAAGGTGCGCCCATTATATTCAGCATGGAAGTTGAAATGGAGTTGTGATAAGTAGAAAAGAAGTGTGCAAAGACACTAGAAGATGTATTAGAGCTTTGCAAGAGGTCAAAGCATCAACGCATCAAAGGAACTGATCTGACAAGCAGTGTCACAGTGACAATTCATCCTGCAGATATAGTGTGTATCTGAGATCAGAAGGTTTTAACCTTCACCACTTGAGCAGTGAGCTCTTGGACAGTGCATCCTCTCCCCTAACAGGGATGATTGTAAAAGACTCCTAATAGGGTCTGACCCTTAACAAGGTCTACTATACTTAAAGCATTGTAAAGCTACTCCTAACAAGGTAAAGGATCTTCTAACAAGGATCACAAAACACTAGTTCAGAATATTAGTGGGTATCAATTGCCACCGAGGTTTTACCTATTTGTGTTTCCTCGTAATCATATTGGTGTTATGTGTTGATTTCATGTTTCATGTTTAATGTGAATGTTTATTTCATTACTTAAGCATTTAAGTTCAGCATAAAGATTAAAGTGAAAAGTTAAAATACAGTGAACACTAATTCACCCCCCTCTCAGTGTTCCCATTCCTAACAATTGGTATCAGAGCCCTGGTCCTTAGCATAGAAGTTTAACCACTTGAGGAGATCATGGACAAAGCATAAATAAAACATCTGAAAAGAAATCTTGAAGCTTCCCTTGAAGATCTGGACAAGTAAGAAAGAGAATCTAAATAACTAAAGGATAAACTCAGTGATGCTCAATTAGTCATCAAAAAGCTAAGGAAAGATTTGAAAGAATGCTCTACCAGTGATCTAGGGACAATGGTCAAGAAGCTCAATGAAGAAGATAAATCCTTAAAAGAACAACTTGAAGATGTTGATGATAAGCTGACTAATAATTAGGCAGTCTATAATGAACAAATCAAAGAGAACCTTTAGTTGAATGAAGAACTAAGGCAAGCGAACATGGAAATCTTGGAGCTAAGGAATAGAAAAGAAAGCTTGGAGTCTGAATTGACGGAAGCAAAGAATCATATTGAAAAATTACACACTAGTTTTAATTTGATAGAATCTTAGTTGTATGCAAGAAGAGCCAAAGGAGACACCAGTTGTATTGGATACAATGAAGCACAAAATTAGATGGACAACATGCGAGCAAGAAAGGATTCACAAAATGACTCTACTCATGCTGAAAAGATTGAAGATCAAAACATAGATAATGGTGGACCACCTAAGAATGAGTGCAAGCAAGAAGAACACACATGTTTTGCTTGTAACAAGCATGGACACATTGCAAGGAACTATACAGAGGTCAAACATTTTAATGGTTACTGTTATTCATGCAATAAGTTTGGTCATAGAGCTATGAATTGCAAGACTAGTAAGAAGAATATAGTTCAACAAGACCAGAGAAATCAAAATCAGACAAATGTAAGAAATTCTCAAAATGTTACATGCCAGATATGTAACTATAATGGTCACATAGAAAAATAGTGCAGAATGGTGACTCATGTCAATGCGCTGAGGAATACAAGACCTCTAGTCATTTGTCACTCTTGTAACAAGGCTGGAAATATCTCAAGGTTCTATAGATGAAGGATGCAAGGTCAAGGAAGCCCTAAAAAGGCCAAAGAACCAGCTTTGGATCTCGTAGGAGAAGTTAATTTTGTCAAAGCCTCAGATGATGCAAGCATGATTTGGTCAAAGAAAAAGAAGGACATGACTGATGAGAATGTATTCGATGCATCTGTAATGGACGTGCCCTCTACATCTGGATAAATGGCCCTCAGGGTCATAGGGGAACTAATTTAGCTCTAGACCCTTGTGTGGATGGTATACTCATCCTCAGAGTATGCCCCTTTGGACTTAAGCTTTTGGAGTATCAAGGTACCTGTGTGCAAGAGTGCACATGCTGATTGTGAACAGAACTCAAGTTGCAAATTTTGAAGTGACAGCCTGGTTTACGTGACTTGCATTAAGGGTGGAATTTTCACTTTTAAGTACACATAAAGTTATTTGATTGCTCATTGCATTCAAATTCAAAGTGATAGAGAGCAGAAAGAGCCTTGGAAGTTGTTGTGAAGATTTGGAGATTGAACTATCAGTGTTTGTAGTGCATTTTGGTCGGTTGCAGAAACCCTAGCTCATTGTGCCGATTCGGAAGTCATCAAATTATCTCAGAGATTAGTTGGAAAATGTTTATCAAGTAAGTCATGGCCACTCCCATTGTTTATGATGTCACTGAAAAGAAAAGATATGCTTTCAAGAGGCACCCTTTCAAATCAACCCTAGATGATTTAGAGGGAGCTTTCTCCTGCACGCCTATGGGCGTCATGCATGTGGAAGATAGTAGGGCTTACATTTACTGTAATAAGGAAATAGTTGGATTGGATAGGCTTAGGGTGCACATGGATACCGTGCTGAAACTAAACAAGACATTCATGAATGAATATGTAAAATGGAATGATCATCCTATTATTGAGTATGCTATGGCATATGAATTCTATGAGACATAATGGATAAAGATCTTATTGAGTAGAATTCATGATGATTTGTTTTAGATTGGTGATGTACCAGTCAGAATCACTAGTGAATTGATTCATGATATGACAGGCCTTTCTAGAATAGGTGTTGTCCTTCCTATGGGCAAGGATGTTAGGAAAATGGTTGAGCAGGCATGTAAATCAAGAAGTGATAGGTGAGGTATGACAATCGAGCCTATTGAGCAAGAAAACATCAAATTGATGTCAATGATACTAGGATATAGGTTTCATCACACCAGCAGGGTGAATAGTGTGTCTACGAGCACTATTCTAGTAGTCATAAGACTTGTAAAGGAAGATGGTGAGTTCAACTTGTGTGAGATCTTGCGCACATAGTTGATTGATAACATCAAGGCTATCAAACATGACAAGACAAAGATATTCAGGTTTGGGTCCCTAATCATCTATATGTACCTTCATATAGTTGGAAAAGTTTCTAATATGTATTTGGATAAGTCTATTCCAACCATGCCACAGATATCCCTCAAAGCATCCATTGAAAGTATATTGAGAGACTATGTAACATTGGAATTGAAGACCTTTAGGGTTAAGATGTAGATGAGATACAAAATTCCAGAGAACATTGTGGAAAAGTATAAGGATACAATATGCTTTATGGTTGAAACTGATACTACTTGTATGGAAGGTGTTGAGCCTAGAACTAAGTGGATTCATCCACTTGGTTATGAAGTAGAGGAACAAGTCCTAGAAGCTTATGCACATGTACTTCTATCAGCCCCTAAAGACCCTGATGAACCTAGGTGGGGAACTTATGAGGAAAAGACAAGGGAAGTTGATGCTAAAGTAAACACTATAGTAACTAGGAGGAAAGCCTCTAAAATCACATCAAAAATATTGAGAATACATCGTGTGTCTCAAGAAGACCTTGACAAGGCAAGGGAAGAGAAGATTGCTTTGGAATTGAAGAGCACAGTAGTAGAAAAAGAACAAGAAGATCCTAAGATGAAGAAAATAAAAATTGAAAAAGATGATAGTTAGAAGGGTATGACTGATGACACTCCTTCTGTACCCAAAGAAACCAATGATCCTACTGCTCCTTTGAAGTATAAACCAATAATCAAGAGAAAGAAAGAAGTCATCACTAGTCATCCATCTTCGTGAGCATTAAGGAGCAAGAAAACTAGTCAAGCACTTGCTAAGGCAGGATTTAGACCAAGTCTTAAAGCTTTGAGTGCAAGAATTGTTGATGAGGGCATAATTGATCAGGTGGGAAAGTTTTATGAAACATACTGTGAAATTGATAAATTAGAAATACATGGTATGATTATCAAACACATGATCAAGTTTAAGAAGATAGTTCTTGAATTGAAAATAGAAATTCCAGATAAGGTATGGGAAATAATGGACACCTTAAAAAGGAAAGCCACTGAAGAAGATCTCAGAATAAGGGAACAAATTCTTGATTCCACTCTTCCAGTATGCTCTATTGAAGAAAGGTCATTATTACTAAATCTAGTGAAGCCACACTTAAGAACAAAGATGAGGACACTTCACCTCATGAAGAGAGACTATGAGCTGATTTCTCAAGAAATAGAGAAGGCTTTTGAGAAGGTACTCTTAGAACAGCATATGAAACTTAAGTCTATGCCCATCTCTCAAACACCTACTAAGCAAGACAAAGCATAAGAGACCATCAATGTACAATCTATAGGTCCTCAGGATTTCGTGCCTGTAGTGGAAGCACAAACAAAGGTAGATAGATCTTCACCCATGTCAGAGTCACTTAAGGACAAAACCTTTATCATTGATAATGTGGAGATAGCCATGGAAGCCACTGACATAGAATTAGACAAGTTTGAGGAAGCTTTTGTGAGCACACAAGAAGCTGAGATGTTATGCAAAAACATTCCTCCAACTCATCAAGAAGAGGTATTGATTGAAAATATATCAGATGAGAAAGAAGAAGAAGAAGAGGAAGAAAAAGAAGAGGAAGAAAATAAAGAAGAAGATAAAGAAAAAGAGAAAGATGAAACTTTTGTTGATCTAGCCAAGGTAAAACTAGAAGTGATGGACATTACTCTCATCACTCTCTCCTCAGCATTGTTATCAAGTTTGACACCTGACACATCCATTTTGGACTCATGGAAAGAGGAAGACCTGATTAAGTTCAATGTATTGGCTATGGATAAAGCAAAGGAGAAATAAGTCATGAGAAATCCTCTCCTTGTGGAATCAGTGAACATATTTAATAGTCTATTCCTAGAAGACAAGAAAGTGTCCAAGGTGCACTTAGTTGATGATGTAAGTACAATCATATCATAGCTCAAAATCAATTTTTCAAGCCTTGAAGAATCTGCATCTAAGGTTGCAGAAGAGAAGTATCTGGATAAGAGACTAAATGAGTTGATGAGAAACTTTTCTTTAGATTTGAAATCACTCAAGACGGGACAAGCATCTTTAAAATAAACTTCTGTTCAAGGAAGGAAATTCATTACAGACTGCATGGATCAGGATAAGCTTACTGATGCCCATTTTAAGGAAATAAAAGAAGCAGAAGCTATGGTTGAGCAAGTGAAGAGTTCAGTGACAAAAACATCCACTAATGTAAACATGTGCAACAATATCTACCAAGGTAAGATGGAAAAAATTGAGAAGGTGGAGAAAGAGATGGAAAAGATAAGGTCTAGACAGACTCAGTTCAGGAATGCTCTTGCGCCCTCACTAGACATTCTTAATCAGAACATAAAGGATATTGATGCCACCATGATAACCTATGATCAAGGTCTGAGAATAGATTTGAAGAAGATGGATAAACTTCAATATGCTTTATGTGCCCATCTACAAATAGTTAACTCTTTGATAACTTTTTGGAAGAAGGAGATCCAGAATCTCAAGATAGCATATCCAGATGTTTTCCCTAAGTAAGTATGTGCAGATACAATTTTTTGCTACACCTTTTTCATTAATGTCAAAGGGGGAGTTGTGTATAGAATATGGAGTATAGAATGTATAGGGAGATATAAGACTATGTATAAAAAATGTATAGAAGACACAAGTTTTTTGGTTTAAGGGATAGTTAGCAACTTGGCCATATTCCTTTGTTGCCATCAATGACAAAAGGGGAGATTGTTGGAAAGTTATCTATACTAAAGTATATGACTAGATATAGTATTGTCATTATGGAAACAAAGTCATATAGCAGTTTGGAGTCAGCGCACTTGATGTAAAGATCAGAATTTGGTTAAGTGTTGAAGACTGGACAGTGTACAAAGTTCTTGCAGCTCAGAGCATCAACGCACGTGTGTACGGATGAATTATGATATGCACCCTGGAAGTTAATTTTGTTAGACTATACTTATGCTTAGTCTATGAGCACATAAGTAGATATGCAAAGATGTGAAAGTTACAATCAGTTGAAGTTGCACAGCCATATGTGCTAGTAGAGAATAGAGCATGGAGCCAACAGTCAGTATTTTGGTTTGCGATTGTAATATAATATTGTAAAGGCTATGCGCCCATTGCATTTAGGTTGCTGACATGTTTATATGTATAATTGTAAGCACGCTTAAGCCAATTCATTTGGAAGCATTGTTTGTAATTAGTTATAGGGTCAACCTAATTATGTATTTTGTATGAGCACATAAATATAAGGTGCGCCCATTGTATTCAGTATGGAAGTTGAAATGGAGTTGTGATAAGTAGAGCAGAAGTGTGTGAAGACACTGGAAGATGTATTAGAGATTTGCAAGAGGTCAAATCATCAATGCATCAAAGGAACTGATCTGACAAGTAGTGTCATAGTGACAGTTCATCCTGCAGATATAGTGTGTATCTGAGATCAGAAGGTTGTAGCCTTCACCACTTGAGTAGTGAGCTCTTGGACAGTGTGTCCTCTCCCCTAACAGGGGTGATTGTAAAAGACTCCTAACAGGGTCTGACCCTTAACAAGGTCTACTGTACTTAAAGCATTGTAAAGCTACTCCTAACAGGGTAAAGGATCTTCTAACAAGGATCACAAAACACTAGTTCAGAATATTAGTGGGTATCAATTCCCACCGGGGTTTTACCTATTTGGATTTCCCCATAATCATATTGGTGTCATGTGTTGATTTCATGTTTCATGTTTAATGTGAATGTTTATTTCAGTACTTAAGCATTTAAGTTCAGCATAAAGATTAAAGTGAAAAGTTAAAATATAGTGAACATTGATTCACCCAGCCCCCCCTCTCAGTGTTCCCATTCCTAACACTAGTTAGGTCTAGTTAGGTCTAATAGGTCCTAATAGGTCCTAATACCTGCTTAGTTAGGTCTAATTGGTCTACTTAGACCTGTAATTGGTCCTAATAGGTCTAATTGGTCCTAATAGGTCCTAGTTAGGTCTAATTGGTCCTAATAGGTCAAGTAATTGGTCCTAATTGGTCTAATAGGTCCTAGTTAGATCTATTTAGGTCTAATTGGTCCTAATTGGTCTAATAGGTCCTAATAGGTCCTAGACAGGTCTAGCTAGGTCTACTTGGTCCTAATAGGTCCTAATAGGTCAAGTTAGGTCTAATTGGTCTAGTTAGACCTCTAATTGGTCCTATTGGGTCTAATTGGTCCTAATAGGTCCTAATAGGTCTAGTTAGGTCTAATTGGAGGACCTAATAGGTCTAATTGCCTAGTTAGGTCTATTTAGGTCTAATTGATCATAATAGGCCAGGTAATAGGTCTAATTGGTCCTAATAGGTCCTAGTTAGGTCTAGTTAGGTCTAATTGGTCCTAATAGGTCCTAGTTGGTCCTAATTGGTCCTAATAGGTGGACTAATTGGTCCTAATAGGTCTAACTAGGTTTAGTTAGGTCTATTTTGTCCTAATAGGTTCTAACACATCTAATTGATCAGGCTAATAGGTCCTAGTTAGGTTTAGTTAGGTCTAATATGTCCTAATAGGTCCTAATAGGTCTAGTTAGGTCTAGTTAGACCTCTAATAGGTCCTAATTAGTCTTATTAAGTCTAATTAGGTCTTATTTATCAAATTGGGTCTAGTTAGGTATTGCAATATCATGCTTACATGATTAATTAAGACAAGTCCTCACCATCAACTTAAAATATCCAGTGAGAGAGACAAAAACATACCTTGTTTCCTATGATAATATCTTTCTTGTGCTTCTTCATGTAGTCTTTTTTCAATCTCTTCTATAATGTCGTGTACTCTTGTTTAGCCTTCTCTTTTTATTTCCCATCACAAGTTTCAAAATTGTTCCACCAAATTTTGACAAAATTTAAAAAAATACAATTTCAAAAGTCTTCCTTTTCCAAAATGTGAATTATTTTATAGCTTTCAAATTAATGAGATGAGAAAAACATAAATTTATTTATATGATTCGTTATTAGCCTGAAACGACACCAAATAGGTTGACATAAGTTTCTATCGAAAGTCAACTTTAACTTTCTATCAAAAGTAAGTACTTTCTATTGAAAGTAATTTAGTGAAGAGTTAAATTGACACTAAATCAGAAAGTACATTTTATTGAAAGTCAAAAGTACCTGGTTAGGCCTTGTTTGCAAACTTTGAAGAAATTCTAAGAATTTCATGGCTTTGGGGCTCAAGCACGGGGATCAAATGGAACAATAAGGAGATGTCCTTTTGCATAGCACAAGTACTCGAAATGAGCTTTCTAATGATTATAGATTAAACTATTTTTGAATTTATTATGTATATGGTTTTTGATGTTAATCGAATGTAGGTTTTTTTATCAAATATAAACCTCCGAGTTTGACGTTCAATGAAAAATAGTAAAAAGGAATTTTTTATTTTAAAAAATAATAGTGCCCTCCATCTTTGAGTCTACTTTATATCATTTTTTTAAAAAATTCGATAAATACACAACAAGTTATAAGCTATGTAGTTAAGGTATGTCAAAATTATGGTTTAGTCAACTTTAAACGTTAATAAAATATGCAATAATCATGATAATGTCATCAAACCAATTGTATACCCTCTGTATGGATGTTACAAAACTAAATTTGAAAGAATTACATTCATATCTATTCTAGAAAAAAATTATGCTCTATGAAAATAATGTTACTCTTTGAAAATGACATTTTCAGCACCATACCAATTTTCATGGTAGAAAGGAAAAACTATTCAAATCAATTCATATATATATATATAATTTAGACAGAAAATCCTAAAAGACTAATTTACTTCATCCTCTGATTTCAAATGGTTCAATGACAATATGCATCCGAATCTGAAAGTTTTTTTCAAAATGTAGAGTTCAGTGTCCATTCAGGAAAAAATTGTAACCCACTATTGTGGGTTCACCCGGAACTGAACCGAAAAATCCAAGAGTTGTTGCAGAAAGGTTTGATTCGAGAAAGTTTGAGTCCAAGTGCAGTACCAGGTATATTAGCTCCCAAAAAGAATGGAGAGTGGCAAATGTGTACTGAAAATGCTAGTGAGGTAAGATCATTTCATGGTTTAGCAAGTGTTTACCAAAATTTCATCAAAAATTGTAGTGCAATTTGTAATGCTATGACTGAGACTATGAGAGGAGATACAAGGGAATTCAAGTGGACACATGGAGCTAATAAAATTTTTGAGACTTTGAAGCAGAAGGCTTTTGAATTGCCTATGTTAGCTTTACCTGATTTCAATAAGGTATTTCAAGTTGAATGCAATGCAAGTGGTAGTGCAATAGGAGCTTTTTTGAGTAAAGAAGGTAAACATGTTGCTTTCTTTAGTGAGAAATTGAATGATGCAAAAAGGAAATATTCTATGTATGATCAAGAGTTATATGCTATTCTTCAAGTCCTAAAGAAATGGAGACATTATTTGATACTGAGTGAATTTGTTTTGTTTAATGATCATAAGGATTTACAATATTTAGGTAGTCAGAATAAGTTGAATCAGAGACATATGAAATGGGTTGAATATTTATAGAGTAATACATTTGTGATAAAACATAAGAGTGGAGTCACTAACTGAGTTATTGATGCATTGAGTATAAGAAGATCTTTGATGACTAAAATGAGAATTGAAGTTCTTGGTTTTGATGACATGAAGGATTTGTATGAAACTTACCATGATTTTTTGAGCCATGGAGAAAGTGCAGAGCACCTATTCAAGATCAACTGAGTACTAAATGGGAAGACTATTTCATTCAAGAAGGTATGTTGTTTAAAGGTATTCAGTTGTGTATACTGAGAGGATCAATGGGAGCTAATTTGATAAATGAAATACATAGTAGTGGTTTCACTGGATATTTTGGCATTGATAAAACATTGAATTTGATTAAGAAGAGATACTTTTGGCCATAATTGTATAAGGATGTTCAAAAATTTGTGAGAAGTTATGGAGTTTGTCAAGTTGCAAAGGGAGTAAGTCAGAATACTAGATTGCATGTACATTGATTTTTGTTCCTAAGAAACCTTGAAATGATATCAGTATGGATTTTGTTCTTGGCTTATCAAAGACAGCAAGAGGTAATGATTCCATATTTTTTGTTGTGGTTAGGTTTTCTAAAATGGTACATTTCATACCCTATAGGAAAATATCAAATGTAGTGCATATAACAAATCTTTTCTTTAAGGAGATTGTCAAATTCCATGGATTACCAAAAAGTATCATTTCTGACCGACATAGTAGGTTTGTTAGTAATTTTTGGAGGACTCTATGGAAAAAGTTGGATACGGAGTTGAGGTATAGTTCTAAATTTTATCCATAGAATGATGGACATCCAAAAGTTGTAAATAAAAGTTTGGGTAATCTATTGAGATGCTTAGTTGGAGATAAACAAAGTAATTGGGATTCTATGTTGGCACAAGAAGAATTTGCATACAATAATTTAGTAAATATGAGTACTAGAAAGTCACCTTTTGATATTATTAATGGCACACAACAGAGAGGTATATCAGATTTGAAAAATATTGTTGGAGAAGAGAAGAGAAGTGTTGAAGGAGAAGAAATTGATAAGTTCATGAAGATATTGCATGAGGAAGTGTAACATAAGTTGGAACATAGTAATTAGAAATACAAGGACATAGAAGATAGATCAAGAAGACATAAGACTTTTATAGTTGGAGATGAAGTAATGGTTCATTTGAAGCCAGGCAAATTTCCTATTGTAACCTATGGAAAACTAAAGATGAATAAATTTGATCCCTGCAAGATAGTGAGGAAGTTTGATAGTGGAAATTGTTATGAGATTAAGTTACCTCATGCCATGGATATACCACCTATATTCAAAATTGCAGATTTGTATGAGTATCATCAATTTGATGAAGAAATGACAGTACTGAATGATTATCGTAAGAAGAAGACATAAGAAGTTGAGAAGATTTTGGAACAAAGAGTTGGCAGAAGCACAAGAGGAAAAGAGTCCATAGAATATTTGGTAAAGTGGAAGAACAAACCAATTGAAGATAATTCATGGATTTCACAATCTGAGTTGGATTCATCTCGAGTTGTACTTTCTACATGATTCATAGACTCATTTCAAAACAACATTGGGTATCTGATGCAGGAGCATATTGGGTTCTTGACAATCGTGTATCACCAAAAAAAAGTTAGAGTTGTTAGATGTGCTTGGTAGTTTCTTTTGGGCTCTCAGTAATGTATTCTTGTTTCCACCGACAGGGCTCGGTCATTGCTCGGTTCGATTGTTTATTGAGTCAGTTTCGGTTGCTTGGTAGTCTTGCTCACTGAGTGGTTTATTTTGGATCTTTTTTGTGGTCGACTTGTGCATTTGATTTTGGTCACGAAGTTAATGGTTGCATCGATCATTGAGAAGTGTGTGGACCTAAATTTGGGTCATCCCTTTCTCCAATGTTGGATCTAATGAGTTGACCTATCGGCTGGCCTCTTGTATAAATAATTAGAGATGTTCTAGGATGAGAGGTAGTTTTTGGACTTCTTAATAAGAGCCTTGAATTGATAAAAATAATCAAAAGCTTCATTCTTATGGTTTAGAAATTAGACCAACATTTTTCTTGTGTAGTCATCTATGAAAGTCAAGAAATAGTACATCTTCCACCAATTGAAGGTGTTTGCATTTTTCCATACAAATATGAATGAACAATCTCCAATGATTTATTTTCCCTTATTAACTTTCCTATTAGAAATGATTCTCTATGTTGTTTACCCAAAGTATGTTCTTCACATATTTTATCTAGTTTTTGTATTAGTGTCCAACCCCTTCACCATTCTTTTCTTATACAATACATTTAAACCTCCAATGTTTAGGATTCTGAATCATTATTACCATAACTAATTTGCATCTTTAATTTCTACTTCAAATATGACTTAAGTGACTTCTATAGTTTTCTCTTCATCTTCTTGTGAATATGTTGAAGGGTTTGTTTGAGCATGTTCTACCTAAAAACCTAATTTTATCCTCAAGGAAAACATTATGTTGTTGCTCATTTGAATTTTAGCTATATGTTGATTACTTAGAATTTATCTAAAATAATGCATTCTTTGTTTTAAAAAAATATTATATACCCCTTTTAAAAAATTGCCCAATACTCATTAGGTTATGCTTTAAGCCAAAATCAAAATACACATCAGAAATAAATTATTCCTTCTTGTTTATGGCTACAATAATGATATCTTCTTTACCCATAACTAAAAGTTTTTTATTATTCCGCAATGTGTGATTTAATTTGACATTCTCATCTAAACTAAAAAAATGTTTGTAGGTTCCCTATCATGTAATTGAACTACAACCCAAATATAAAAATTGTATATCCTTTTGATTTTATTGTGTAACATTACAAGGTAAAGTCATGCTATCAAGGTTTTTGTCTTTCTTAGTAAAATTTGCATTGTTTCTCATAGTCATATTGCTTATGTTTACATTCATTTTAGTAAGCCCAAATTTCTTGCAATAATGACATTGCACTAAGGATTTATCTTACCTTTGGCTTTAAGTTTGATTTTGAGGTGAAATTTTATGGTTTCCTCTTCCACTTGAGTTTGATGGATGTTTCTTCCACCTCTACATAAATATCTTCCTCGACCTTAAAATTTGATTTTCCCCTACCACTAACATGGTTGATTGAAATACGTGTCTTGAAAGTATGCTCCAAATCTAAGATTTTTTATTTTCTTTGTCTATTCTCACGAGCAATAGGCGAAGCATGTATCTTATCACCTGCAAAATTGTGGTTTTTTTTGAAAAAATAAAAATAAAAAATAATCTATGACTACCACAATTGATTTGATTCTTGTAGCAGAACTTCATAAAATATTTTCGACCACCCTCCTTTCTTCAAGTGTTTCACAGTGAGACTTGGTTTGATTGACGAGTCCAATAATTTGTGTGAAAAATGACTCTACTATGTTTTATTCCTTTGTGAAAATGATATTTCTTAGTATTCACAATTTAGCTTTTTTCACCTTTTCCATTTTGTGGTAGGTAGTTTGAGGAGTATCCCATTATTGTTTTGAATTTTTTGTCCTACAATCTCGGGAAGAATACTCTCATGCACTACTTGAAAGATTAAAAAGAGAAATTTAGAATCCTTTTCCATTTTATCTTTCAATAAATTTTTATCTATTTGAGACAACACATTGTATGCTATTAGATAAACTAGTTTTGGGTATCTATTTTCAACAAGCTCCAATAAATCTTATGAACAAAACAATGTCTTCATTATGATTGTCCAATAGTCATAACTTTTGTCATTAAACTAAGGAGTTGAGACACACACTAAGAGGAACAAATTAAGTGTGGAGAAAAGTAGTCAACTTTAACTATTTAACACTTTTTCACCATGCAGTTGTGTTGTTTAAGCCAACTGCTAAATTTATAGATTTTTCAAACTTATACTTAAAACTGCAATTATTGACTTTGAATAACCCTTCCAACCTAATGAAAAAGTTTTGAAAACCTTCACCACCATTAGCATTTAGCTTTGATACCACATAAAGGAAAAGAAGAGGAAACTAGAAAAAAAACAAAGAAAAAATTACACAAATCAAATAGAAAATGATATATATTTATTTATCTCAAACTCATACAAAGACACTGAAATATGATTCACACACATAAAGCTGTTACCCTTTCCAGCCTGTCCTTTATGCTCAGAATAAGCTCAAAACAAAGCCCCTTCCGCGTTGGTTGGCAACAACAACATAAAAAACATTTACTACTTTTCATACCCTGTTTCCTTCTCTGGCTGCTGTCGCTGTTGTTACAGCAATACAAAGGACAATATAAAGGACTTCTGCCCTTTCATTTTGTTCGTATCATAGTAGTTTTCTTTTTCTTCTATGCAACAACTAGGTAAATGGAATATAAATTAGGCGGCAAGAAGAGAGGATTATCATGCGGAATAGGAGTAAATGAGACAATTGGTGATTAAATCCGACACTAGTAAAGCGACAGTCATTAAACATCGACCACAAACATCGCCGATGCATCACAAGACGGCAGCAATGAAGGAGAATCTATATATCGATAAGACTGATTCACGGAACCCATCCAGCCGTTCAACCAAACACACGGACAATAGCAAAACTCCACGGAGACAATAAGCTACAGGCTGACGCATAAAACGAATGCAGCCAATAAGTATTGCAGGAAATAAGAATGCCGACCAATGATCTTAAATTCTTGATGCAGAAAATACGATGCCACCAGCTGGAAGCCTCTAAAGAGCTCATGGATCGAGGATATGAAAACAATGGGAAATAACATCTCAACTGTAAAACTGATGCCTTAAGCTGGAATGTGCGATGTAGAGGGATCTCCCACCATTAAATCGTCGAGCAAACTAGGTAGCACCTCAAAATTAACCTATAACAATTTGAGCCAAAATCATGCTTTTGAAGAGAAGTAATCTTCAGATATTAAGAGCTTTGATATTGTGTTAGAGATTCTAAAATATTCTAGGATTTTTAAAGAGGAAAAAACATTCATAAGGGAAAATGGCCAGAAAGATTACTTCGACCATGTAAAAATGATTGATAATGAACATGTGAATGTTCATAATAGACAATGTATATAAAGATAAGGTGAAATGAAAGATTAGATAAGATGTTTGCATGTATCATATACCTATGTAATGAGACAACTAGAATATTGGCTAAAGTACTTAGAAGAGTTGCCATGACATAAGATCATGTGAGAAGTAACAAAGACATGTGAAGATTAGAAAACCTTCTAGAATGTTACCTAGTACATATGTAAACTTAAGTAATATGTGTAATTAGGACCTAGTTGAAGACTTTGCAAGGTATAATACTTAATTATACCATCAATAAGAAATTGTTTGTAAGCTTCACAATGGTATATATTGGTTACTTAATGAAGAACTAGCTTCCACATGCACAACATTTTGGGGTCACTATTTTTTTTACATAATTGTTTCTTTCAAATAGGCCTCAAGAAGTACCTATCTTTTAGCTATATGGTAATGTGTCATCTATCATTCATTCACGAGTTGGTACACCCATGTGGTGGGTGACAAACCTACTAAAGAGCATAGTGAAGAGTTATGTGCATGGTGATGTGACATGTTTATGCACGGAGAAATATGCATTAAACACTTCATCAAGTCTAGATGATTCATCCTCTAGTTTTCCAATACTCTTGCTACATTTTGGTTCATTCTTCATGGCTCATCTAGCAAGGTGAGACCTATACAATTTCATTTGGTAGTAGATAAATCAATTCCATGGGGTCATAAGGTACTAGTTATACAAGATGAATCAATGTCATGGGGCATTAGGTACTAGTTGTACACTTGATGACCATTTAACATGCATGTTGATGCTAGTCCATGTGCCAATCATCACACTAACATCTCAAATAAAATATAGGAAAAATTGATAGCATAAGTAGCTAAACGATAATTAATTGAGGCTTACAATTTAACTATTAATTAAGTAGCAGTGGGTTTCAAGCGATACAAATAAAGGGCTCCATGCCCTTGCATGTAACTAGAAACATATCACGATAGTTCGATGTGTATGAATGCAAAATTAAAATATTAAGAACCAATAACTTATTTGAAAAGTCTAAGACTTAGGAGGAATGTAGGAACAAAGAATCTAGGGTTTTAAAGTTCAAATTGAACAATTGGCATGAATTGTATACATTTAAGCACAATAATTTTTAATACTTTAGGATAGACAATATTTTCCTCTCTACTTACTCTTTTTCGAATACACAATGCAGGCCTGAAATATTTCTAATTATTACTCTGTCAATCTTATATGCAATTAACAAATTGACTCTAGATTATATTTCTACTTATCATTCCTCTAATTGCACCTGTCCCTTTTATAAAAATAATAAATTTTAATAATTTTAAATTTATATTTATATACATGTTAAAATAGAAGGAAAAATATATGATATTCTTATAATTTTTTCTTTGCTTTATACCACTTTGTAATGATATACTAAATGCATCTTCTTAGACCAAGAATTTGACAAATTTGATTATCCCAATAAACTAAATTATAAATGTCATTTTATAACTCTGTTCAGAATATTCTTAGCAATAATATAAGACACATAGGTGCCATAGATATTAATTAAATTGTCATGCCCTTTATGTTCATACAAAAATTAATGATAAAACTATTTTATTTGTTTTTAGTGCAATTCTACTTTGTTGTGACTTATTACAAGACGAACAACTCAATATATAAATCTCAACTTTGTGTTGCATGATTGGACCATCAAATTGGATTTACCTATTTGAAATGTTGTTTTCTTCAAATATAATTATATCATGGATTAATGAAATAAAATGAAACAAACAGGCAATGGTCATAGTATAATAGATAATAAGCTAACATTAACAATATAATAATAGTTCAATTTTATAAGGTTTTACATAATTGTCAGGGTATGAACATTTTATTCATATGCAAATTCATTTTAAGTCTTTTATAAGTTACTGATGTCAGATTTCTTTAACTTATAGAATTATAAATTGTTATTTGTGGATTTGATTGTATGCAAGTTTTTTTTAATTAATTTTTGGGATCTCATTTAGTGATTCATTGTTAGAATGCTAGATAGTTAAAGAACAAAAAGATGTTAATATCGAGCATTCTGATGATGGATCATTTGATCTGAAACATTAATGTAAAACTCACCCACAATTGAATTAAAAAATAGCAAGTTACTTCCCTATTTATTTTGATAACAAAAATGTTGAAGAAGATCCTATTCACCCAGAAATAAATTAAAAAGTCAAATTTAATTAGATAAGGGAGGCTTAAATAATTAGTGTTTTGTCATCACTGTATAAGTTGATTAGAGTGGAAGAATGTTCTACAGGTAAATAGTTAATATGTTGAATATACTCTACAGATTGTTTGTAGAGGCTAAAGTAACACGTCACTTCTTGATGGATTATAGCCACAAAAATTCAAAACATGCATTCTAGTACCTTTCACTTCGCATATGATATGCAACTCATTTTATAAAAAAACATCACCAAACATTTCATTATGTATAAGGCATACAACTCAATTTTTTTTAGAACATCACCATTAAAAATACAAGGTGCATAGACAAACAATAAATCACGAGATTATAAAGCATATGTGTCATGGGTACTTTTATTACAGAGATTCTACCATCATTCTTGATATTGAATGTGGATTTCTCTTGAACAGCCAAATAACTTCTTGTTGAAGTGTTGATCTTTTGGCCTTTCCCAATGATTCATGGTAACAAATCCATCCATCTGTATTGGTACTTGTAGGATCATGTACCATTCTCAACAGGCTGACAGTAAGCAGGATCATGTACCACTCTGAACAGGCTGACAGTAAGCAGAGTACATTGTAATCAATCCACTAGTTTTTAACATGAAATGTAGAAAAACTAGTTCTCTGAGTTTAAAGTACTTCCTGTTTAAGTCATTCCCTTGAACATAAGAACATGGCAGCTTAGATGGTATCCAACACAGGTCAAGGGACATATATACATATGCCCAGGATATGGCTTCATATATAATTGGTCTGATATATACAATTCATATCTACTTTAAGCACTGTGTACAAATAACCATCCCTGCTACCGTACAGAACTATATGTAAATTGTATACATATAGTCTCAAAACTCTCCCTCATTTTGCGGCTTCCTTCGCATTGATCAAGGAAATAGGATATTGACTTGATCAGTGCAATTGATTTATATTCTACAACAAACTTCCCCCAACACATAGACTTTATATTATTCAATAAATAGAAATTTAGAAACAACAAAACCCTAAATTACTCATACAAGTAAAACAAATGCAAATATAGAATCTTAAGTTTGTCAGCTGCCTTTTATATGACAGAAGTAATGACCACAATCTTGAGAAACACAAAGTGTTTCCAATCTGCTTTCCAGAAGGCAATAAGTCCACCCATCACACCTTGAATGGAACAAAGTTAGTTTCCTCACAACCAAAACACTGAAAAGGCTTCGTATAAGAGGATTTGACTGAGTATCCATGGGAAGCTTGTCTGTCTTTTGGCCTACCATGGAGAACTGCTTTTCCTTACATCCACCTAAATGTATTTATATCCATATTTATGTTTGTTTAGATTAAATTCATTGCGCATAGCCTAGGTTGTTGAAAATACCTATGCCAATTTTAATCTAAACTATATAAAATTGGTTTTGTCGATCAATATCAACGAAAATCTCTACTTTTATGCTATTTATTGTCCAATAACATCGTTTCAAATTCGTTTTGTTTTCAAATCGGCAAAGTTTTGGACTTCTGTCATAAGTTTACAAGAAACATTGTTTTGCTTCGTTTGTCTTTAACGAAATAGTTTTTAATTACTAATTTTCTAGTGTGTTTGATATTTGGAATTGCTGAATTTGTTCACAGTGCCTCTCTCGTGTTCATATTTTTAATGTAAATGAGAGAATATCTTAATTGACGGAGAATCTGCAGCACACTTATTGACATGGAAGCCATGTCTTATCTTTTAACCGCTTGCCACGAAACAAAAATAATCATATACACAATTTTTTCATTCTATCCTATGCCAATTCTATCTACAATGTTTTAGTGAGCATCAACGTCAATTAATAAATTAATCTACACGGTAACGAGCTAAATCAAATTGGCATTAGATAAAATCTTTCGGAAGTAATCTTAGTAGATATGTCCATGCTCCTTGGACTATATGGTATATTATATTACGAAGATATATAACAATGCAGAGCATAGTTTTTAATGAATGATTGGTGAAGTAAATTTTGTTATTAAAATTATATTATATTGGTATACAATTTTCATATTATTTTGATGGTTATTTTCTAAGTTTTATTGGTTAATATATTTCTTTTATCAGAAATTAAGGTAAATATCTTAATATTTATTCAAAATATTTATCAAATTTTAAATGTGTATATTATATTGTACATGTGGTGTCTTAAATTGTACATATTCAATAGGCTGTCTAATTTTTTATTCTCCTATTACTTATTTTAGTATGTCTAATTCTATTAAGTATTATAGGACTTTATTATGTATTTAATTTATAATCAATTCAAGAATATGAGTTATCTTTAAATTTAGATCTAATCACATTTATCTTTGGGCCCTTAATCCTCAATGTGCCCTTTTTTCTTTCATCTTGTCAATTTATTATAAATCCTACCCCATTTAAAACGTTCATGTCGTGTTTCCCACATCTATATTGTAGATTTAGTCTACATAGAGTTGACTCTTGACCATATTCAAGATCAAACCTCACAACATCAAGCACCTAAAAATTCTTCTCAAGAGTGGGTAACCCATTTAAAGATCAAACCCTGCAGAGTTGACATTTGTCAACCGGGCGGGATTCCTAGCACCCATGCTTTGATCCTCCCATTCCTAGCACTCACTAATGTGACATATGTCACGTGACATCTCTCACTAATGTAAATGAATTTCCAGTGGAAAATTCATGTGATATGTTGTGCTGTAAGAGGTTTATAAATAAGCTTTTTGATAGCTGGTATTGGGGAGATCGACCTGTTATCTAAAGTCATCATGAATATATAATTACTTGCATTAAATGATGACCATTTTTATTCAATAGATGGAAAGCATGCAATGCCCAGTTAATCAGAGAGACACATTTGGTCCCCATATTGAGAGAATAACTTGAAATCATGTTGAAGTATTCGACATGAAAATTAATTGTAATAAAAAGTGACCTAGTTTGATTGAAAAAACCTAAACGTTGTTTCTATAAAGCCTAAGGGCCTACCTGAACTATAACAAGGATGAAGTTTTGTTGGTTTTACCTTTCACAAATTATTGGTAAAAACATAGAATATTCAATTTCTCTTGAAAGGGATTCAATGGCTTTTGGACCAGAGATGTATGTTGTAGCATTGGTGTTTTAGAACTTACTCCCCAGTTATAAAACCCTGCTAGGGAACCTGAGAGGAAAGCACTATTCAGACCCCAAAAAGGTGCAATAATTTTTTTTCTAACGAAAAAATACCATGATTATCTAAACATGATGACCTAATATGCATTAATTACATTGCATGATATGAATATAATTTTTTTATTTTAACATTGCATTACTTGATTCCTACACTACACGAATGCAGAGTTTTTTATTTAACCTAATTCCTCACTGGGTTCCCTAGTGTCACTATAAGAAACTTCTTCTAACACATAAATTCATCTAAGATAACAATGAAATGCATTATAAAAATTACAAAATGAGGTTCATTTAGTGTATGTCCATTTTATATCACTAAGGTAAATGTTCGTAACTTTATTTTGTTCCTCATTTAAATATTATCATTAAATTATTTTCATAAACCCAACTAATTAATATTCATCAACTAAATAGATTATTAATTTTCACCATTCACTTAGGTTTCTTACTACATGAACAATCATTAAGAATCACCCTTTAATAATTATGCTTTGATCATAACAATAACTAATTGAAAATTGATTCATTTTTTATTTCCTACCATTCTGTTTGAGCATTAAGCACTATTATGTATCCTTTCTCCTTGGTTCATTTTTCATTTAAATATACTTTGTTCAAAAAATGGTTAGTGTTCCCCTCAGGATTCATGACAAGGGACTAACTATCTCCTATGGATTCTATAACTCTAGTGGTTGTATTAGGCATTGATAGTTTGATCTTTTGGTGCAACGATAATTAGACATGTAACAAGTGGTATCAGAGCTTGGTTATAGGTTTGAATCCCCTTGGGTAACACCGAGGGGGAGAATTTTGTCAAAATAGTCAATGACCCCTACAAGATTTGTGAAAAGGGACTAACTACCTCTTGTGGATTCTATTAGTGTAGTGGTTGCATTGGCATTGATAGGTCAATCTTTGGTGCAATGATAATAACACTTGTAACATACTTTATTTAACATTCATTTCATTTTCTAGCCCCTCCAATTCTTCCTGCCCAGCGGAAACACGTGTGGATGAGCTTCTTGAGGCTATCCCAATGATTGTTTCAGAGTTAGACAACTTGAAACTAATGGCACCATTCACAATCCAAGAACTTAAAAAGGTAGTCTTCTCACTTCCGCCAAACAAGGTGCTAGGACCAGATGGATTTACTGCTCTTTTCTATCAAGCTTGTTGGGATTTCGTAGGTTGGGAGCTTCTTGGTGTTATTGAAGAATCCAGATCTAGTAAGTCCATGTTGAAATATTTCAACATGACCAGCATTGCTATCATTCCCAAAGTCAAAACATCGAAGACTCTCTCAGAATTTAGGCCCATATCCTTGTGCAACACAATCTACAAAATCATCACTAAGGCCATATATTTAAGAATGCAATACTTGATTCCGAGTCTTGTGTCTCATCCAAAAGGTGGTTTTGTGCTGGGTCAAGAAACAATGGAAGGTGCATTGGTGGCTCACGAAACACTTCATTCCATAAATTCCAGCAAGGCTTCACATTTTGTCATCAAATTGGATATGATGAAGGCTTATGTCAGAGTTAGATGGGATTTCCTACTTAAAGTTCCTCACAAATTTGGGTTTGGGAAAAATTGGTGCAAATGGGTAAGGTCTTGTATCTCAAGTGCTTGTTTTCCAGTACTGATTAATGGAGTGTCGACAGGTTTTTTGCATCCACTCAAGGGGTCCGTCGGGGAGATCCACTATCTCCAATCCTGTTCATTCTAATGGCTGAATCTTTCAGTAGGCATATTCAACAACAATAGGCTTCAGGTGCATGGAAGGGTATCCAAATTAATGAGACTAGCATTTCAATAACACACACCTTATTTGCAGATGACACACTGCTATTTGGAACTTCCACGATTTTGGAAGTAAGGCAGATTAAACAATCTTTGGAGTTGTACACCTCAATCTCAAATCAAAGAGTTAATCCTCAAAAATCAAAGATATATTTGTTCAATACTAATCAGATAGTCTCAAATAAGATTGTCAATATATTAGGATTCACATTTGATCTCCTTCTGTCTGTCTACTTCAGAATTCCTTTTTTGTTGGAGAAAATAGAATAAGTTATTGGACACCAATAATTGAGAGAATTAAATCAAGAATAGTTGCATGGAAAGCAAGATGGCTCTCACTTTTAGGTAGAATTCTTCTTATTAAATCAGTGCTTTCAGCAATACCAAACTACTATCTATCAGTCTTAAAAGCACCCTCTACAGTGATTCAAGCTATTCAAATTTTTTTGAAAGAATTCTTATGGATAGGAAATATGAATGGGGATAAGAAAATCCCACTAGTGTCAATAGACAACATGGCCCAGGAAAAATAGCTTAGTGGAGCAGGGATTCATGATCTGCAAAAATGCAATAAAGCATTTGGCAGCAAGCTAGTATGGAAAATGTACACTCACCCCTAAAATACATGGTGTCAAATTATGCAACATAAGTATCTAGATAATGCTAACCCATCTAGAATTCTATCTATCCTTGATCCCCCAAAAGGGTCAACAATATGGAACTTCATGATGGACTCAAGGGAGCTAGTCATCAATTATATTTCTTGGCAAGTCAATAGTGGATCTCAAGTCAAATTTTGGCATGATTCTTGGAATGGGGCTTCTCCTCTCAACACACTTGTAGGAATTGATGATATTGTTTTAGTTTCAGAAAATGCTTGGGGTAATCACTTAATCAATTTTGTTTCTGCTGTATATATTTTCTCAAGGCGGGTGATATGGAAAGATCTTATAGATTTGCCCCTTCCATTCCTGGATTGTAAATTCTTTGAATCAATTCTTTCATAAAAAGTGGTCTACCTATCTGCCCTGGAAGATAAGGTGATATGGATGCCCAGTAAATTGGGTAATTTTAATATCAAAGATGGTTACAATATCTTACAATAGAAGGTGGTTGTCAAAACTCCCTCTTGAGCCTTTACATTTTGTTGGAGTCAATTCACACTTCCCAAAGCTACATGCTTTTCATGGCTAGCCTTAAAAAACTGGGTGCTAAATAGTGATCGACTTCATAAATTAAAGATAGCACAACCTTTCAATTTCACATTATGTGATCGGGATCTGGAAAGTGTGGATCATCTTTTTCTAGGTTGTCCTTTTGCCCAACAATGCTAGACATTTGTGTTGGGGAAAATTTAGTATTATACACCACTGCCAAATAAATTATGGGATTTATTTCAGTCATGGCCAAAGTTATATTCAAATTCCATCTTCTCTGCTCTATGGATAAGCACACTAGCCTTTATTCTTTGGGTGATTTGGTGGGAGTGAAACAAAATAATCTTTCACAAGGAAATCACCCCAATCCAAGTAGTCCTCCAGAATCTGGAAAAATCAATATTTGGGGTGGTAAATTCTAGACATGCAAAGCTTAAATGTAATCTCCGATTAACATGGTGGGACAGTGCTATAATAAGGGAATGGAAGTACATTCATGTCCCAACCGGCTGGTGTCACCAAACATCCATTTCAAATACTATTGAATGACATTTAGTTCACTGGATCCTTCCTGCACAAGGGTTTGTTAAAATTAATTTTGATGGATCTTCGAGAGGCAATCCAGGGGATTTAGGGGTGGGTGTGTGCATTCGAGATTATCAGGGGTTTTCTTTGGCAATCAAATCTTTCTCATTACCCTAAGGCACAAATAATATGGCCGAGGCTCATGTATTACTTGTTGGGCTTGCTCTAGCAAGAGAAGGAGGGTTCCATCGAGTCCAAATAGAAGGTGACTCATTGGTAATTATCAATGCTTGCAACAAAAGGGACATTCATCATTGGCAACTCGCATACATTCTTCAGCAAGTATGGCTCCTCCTTGATTCATTCTAGGAAGTATACATTTCTCATACCCTCCGCGAAGGTAATGCGGTAGCAGATCATCTAGAAAATATTGGTTGTGATGGTTAGGAAATAACATCACTCTCCCCTGAAGAAATTATTAGACTGGATCCAAAACTACACCAGTTGATTGTACAAGATGTCAAGGGGCAAGGTTGCTGAGTCAATAATTCATTCAACTAGCTCCCTACCACAGTGGTCACATGGGCATTTTGTGTATGTGTGTCAAGTGTTCAGTCACTCATATAAATAGAGATTAGATTGTTTATGCTTCTTATGTAACAGTACATGGCATGTGAGATTTCCAGCATACTCATACTCCTCACTATCTTGCCAACACTAATATGCATAGCTTGTGTGCCACCATTTTTGTTTTCCCATCCTCATGGCTCATGTCACACATGTGAGTGATGTCATTGATGATTCACATCTATACATCCAGGGTCACTTGCAGAATCCCAATTTCCAATACTGTGATTGAGATCTTTACAGTACTAAGCACATATTTGGGTGATTCTGAATTTATTATGGGTGTACCTATCATGTCATAGTAGCTACAAATATATGGTCCCTTATATCTTTTTACCATTCTTTGGTAGGTCAAGTTTAGTAGCTATGGAGTCACGGGCTTCGCAGAGTATGAAATGTAGGCAGTGTGGTAGACACCACTATGAAATCATGCCATGAAACTTTAGAATTAGGTTGTGAATTGGGTATTTGGATGAGGCTCTGCCGACACACATTGATGAGGTCTCATTTTCCTCTATGTTCATATGCCATTCACATGAAATCAGGGCAGCATTCCAGATAGTCGTTGGAGAAGAAATATTTGCCTCACATTCGTGGCATATCATTTTCCCTTCGCAGGTTGTTGCCATTTTCTTGTCTAACGTGTTGGACCTTTCCCAATCAGTGTCTCTGGTGTCATCTTTGGCAAACAAAGTGGTTAACCCCAATTTTCTACAAGACAATGCATTAATGTGGGCTATGCAACAGTATGATCTCTGGGAGGGTTTGGCGCTGGTTGGTGGTTTATTTTCTCACCAAGATTTTCTCATAAATCATGACTGCTTCCTTCTTTATGAGATTATCAAATGTTCACTTCATGTGTAAGATGCTAGATTTGTGGAAAATGCTCTTCGCATTTTGGGCCGGAGGCTGGGGTTTCATATGGTGGCCCGAGTCAAATCTCATGTAAATGCTCTACTGGATATCCTAGAGTTTCCTAACACTCCACTTCCTCGCTCCTACAATTTTCTCCAGCCCTCTGCTAGTGGTCAAGCTTTGAGAATTCCATCTTGTGTCCCTGGCCTTAATGTTCATCCTGTAGGTTCAGTGGTGCACAATGTTCCTCATTTGCTTCAGGGCTCCAAAGAAATTCATGATGACTATGACTTGCACTGGTTGGTGGCCGATTTAGTGTCTCTCGTTCAACTCCCATCTCCTCTAGCAGTCCTTCATGTTCCTGGCAGCATAGCAAATGACATGGATATCTAGTTTATGGGTGCTTCGAGTAGTATTCATTTTTTGAATAAGTTTTTTGGGATGTTATTAATGCCAAAGCTATGTTGTATTGAATATTTTGACTTTGGCATCTATACTTTTCTTCCAAATTTGGCTTGACCTAGATGTGGGTCGACATTTTGTAAGTCATTTCCCATTAACTGCTGGAGATGGATTATCATCTGAACATTTCTTACGGTTGTAGGCCATTTTCAATGGAAAATCATATGGATAAAAATATTGTAATCTTATACCATGTATATGACAATGACTCTGGGGTTTCTTCCTGATTCTTCCACGGAAGAGTCTTTTCAATCAGTTTATAAATATAATTACAGTGGCTTGACCACTTTGGCTTCAAAAAAAAAACATTCATTTCATTTAATAATTCATGCATTCTAAATTAACATTTCCATCTACATAGACAAATCAATCCTACTTTCACTAATCATAATATATGATTCAATTTTACATCATCATACTAATTCCATATTCTTTCACCTATATTATACATTAAATTGTTTCCAAATATGATTACAACAATATGTCCATGAATGCATCAATCTCCTTCTAGGAGTGTGCAATAACATCAATGGATATACATAAGTACAACATAGCATAATAATAGGTACAAGATGAAAGTCTATAATGTAGCATATTTGAAATGTACAAGTACAAGTTACATCCACACGACACAAATATAACCTTGATAAGAAAATATTAACCTTCCAAGCATGTGGAACTCAGAGTCCCACTCCCAACAAGATATGAGATAGATACCAATTCAACATGCAAGCACAATAAACTAGGGATAGATAACAAGGTTGTAACTATCCCCCAAAATAATGCTTGTCCAAACAACAAGTAATCATCAAACTATTAGGACAACTAGAGTCAAGGAAAAAACCAAAGAAGGTAAATAATAAAGGTCACAAGTCAGGTGAGTCTCATGATAGAGCCCTCACCCCTTTTTTACCCTACTATCCTCTCTTGTCCCCAACCCCCAAGTAGGAACATGCATAATCAAACACCTTTCATGAGGATAATGTTATGCGATTATGCCATCTCAATTTCCATCCTCTCCCTCTCCCACTTGTATCCTATAATAGCGCTAGTGGCATGAGAGAGGCATAAAATTAATCTTTATTAATGTGTATCCCACCTTTCCAGTTTATTTTTAAGGTTATCACTTGATTAAATAACTCATCAATGGGTTATTTTGGTAGCCACTAAAGGCCACAACCCCCATTAAGAGTGACTCACCTATTGTACATAGATTATTTTATGCATGAGATAAAAATCATATGAAGATACATGAATGAATAAAAAATACATGATAATTGAATCCTATTTTAAAAAAATAAAATAGTAAAGTATATTTTTAGGTATGAATCTATTTCCCCTTTTCTTATGGACAATCTCAAACCCTAATTAGATGGTCAATCTAAACCAATTGTTCAACATGGAATTCAAAACATACTGAATCCATATAATCTTATCAACTACCTCCATAGAGAATCCATGAATAGTGAAAAATTAATAATGCAACCCTAATGCCTCTGTTACACTTACAAACCCTAAAACTTGACAACTTTTTTAAATTGATTTTTTTTCAAAGAAACATTAAATGCACATAATAGTCATCAAATAACACTCTTTAATATCTTCCACAAAATGCATAATAAATTCAATTTATTTTGTGGGATTGAAGATACCATAATTAAATACTTTCCCTCTAAGTTTTATCTATATCAAGTGGTGGAAACAAAATTTATGGTTTTTATTTTAAAATTGAAAATTCTAGTTGGGGTTCAAACACATCTTCACTAAAATAGGTGTATTTTTCTCAAAGCATAAAAAATTATAACAAAATAATGGGACATGAATGTTAAGACATTTTCTTTTCTTTGGTATCAATTTGTTACCCATACACATTCATACCAGTTGGTACCATGTAGATACACTTGACTGGTAAACTGGAATATATGATGTACATGTATAGTCCAACAAAATGCATATAATAGGGTATTAGTTGGGGCTTCGAAATGAAATCTAAGAGATACTCATTAGATATATTTGACACAAATTCATACCCTATTATATTTGATATATTAGTTCAAGATATATTTGATATACCCTAGACACAAATTCATGTATGAAAATAAAATATTTCTAAAATGGGTTGGTAGAAAACCAAGGAAAACACATAGCAACTTTCAACAAAATGAACTTAAACATCTAAAAAATTCTACAAATAAAAATCACATATATCATTTGTAATTAAAATATATAAAACACTTCATATTCCATAAAATAAATAATTTCATTGAGGAATTCAATTCCTACCTTAGGTCCTAGGAAGATTCAACCAAAGAAGGAAGAATAAGGAGACAATGAGATGGAATAAACCCAAACATGAGATATATAATTCAAACCCCTCTCCAATTTCTTAAGTACAAAGAAATAAATTCCAAATCCATAAAAACAAATTCCTCTCTCAACATTTGAAACTCTCAATCAATGTCCCTCTCAAAAAGGAAAGAAAGTCCATGAAATCTTAAAGAAATATATATATTCACAAATTCTCCCTCTCATCTTAGAATTTTTTCTCCAAAATATACATGAAAAGTCTTGCCAACCTCTCACCAAAGCTACAGAAAAAATCCCCCCCCAAAAGGAAAAAGGAAACCATACAAATAGATTTACCAAAAGTGGAGAGGAAAGGGAGCCAACTCTCAATTGAAGGGAATTATTAAATAAATCAGTATTATTATAAACTCACAACTGTATCTTACTCAAATATGACTATAATAAATGATTTTATATTCATTCACATACATATGCATTATTATAATAATATAAGTAATCCATAAAATGGAAAAGTATAATATTACAATCACATTCACATTTAATAATCATCATAATTAATATGTTACATACAAGGTATTAATTGTGTGTGTGTGTACCTTAGCCATATATCACCATAGGTATACACAAACGTAAATATACTATTTAATCCAATAATTATAAATATCACTAAATCAATTAATAAGCACATTCCAATGTCAAAATAATCAATCAAAATCAAACCAAAATGTCTACATCTAGAAACAAGGGGATTACTTCTGAAACCATAACAAGGATCCCTGAAAACAAAATACAGAAAGCTAAAATACATATGATTAGAAATATGAATTAATCAAAATGCATCCAAACAGATTCATAAGACCTCCAACAAAAACATGGGCCACAACAAAGGCATACACAATAACCATGCTCACATAGGTAGAAATGAACTAGAACATGTCATCTTGACAATTTGGCCAATGAAGTAAGGACATCACCAATCTTGAACTAGAATCAAGGGATGACTTAGGTTGTCCTTGGATTTGACTAAGTACATAAAGATGGATGACCAAAAAGACTCCATTTTTTTTTTGGTTCCCCAAAAACAATAAGGTGCATGCCTTATAGGGTGCACACCCTATGAATTGTAATGCTCGAGCCTAAGGCTCAGGAATTGCAAGCCATAGGGTGTGTTCCCTATAGGGCACGTGTCCTATGTAAACGTAAATATAAAAGAAAGGAAACAAGTTCAAAATGTCATTTATTTATTTCGGCCAAGAGCAAAAGAAGGATTTTGAGTTGAAGAATGACACATGCCATGTTTTGACCATATTTTCATTTGTGGATGCATTAGATTGCATCAAAAATATCTTCAGCATGTCGAGCAGGTCAAAGAAGGGGCATAAATAAATTAATTTACATCCAATGCCTCTTTTTTTATTGATTTAAGTTTAATTTGGGTTTTAAATAATTTTTTTCTCAAAGCCTCTTTAATTAAAATTAAAATTTAATTAGGGTTTTAAAATAAATTTTATTTTAATTTCAGAGAATTAATAATGCCTCTAAACCAAACCATCCACCATCTCCTCATGAGGAATTTAATGAAGAAGTTAATTCAAAGAAAATGTAGCCCAACATCCTCCATCTAGAACGCAAGATAATTTTATTAACCAAATAGAAAGTGGAAAAAATGAATTAGACAATTTGATTGAGATGTTGAAATAATCTATTGATAAAAATCCTAGAAGGGAGACACTTGCAAAATATTTTGAATCAATCTTGACCAACATAGGCTCAGTTAGTGGCTAACTTAATATACAGTTAAACAAATGAGAGGAAAAAATAATACTATGCATATATATTATCATATGAGGATGTAAAAAAGAAAAAACAAATGACATTTGTAAGCTCTTTGTAAATCCTATAAAGAATGAAACTTTTAGAACTACTTGTAGGAGGTTTTTGATCCATTGTTGTCAATATGAAGAAATAAAAAATAAGTCTTAGGACCGATGGTGGATGGTTTTTTATACTCCTCCCTATAACAATCACGAGGTCCCATTATATTTTTTGAGGAAACTCTATTGTGATTTTTTCCACAAGAGGTCCCAAATTATTTTGACTTTCTATAATCTCAAGGAAGAGGTGGGGGGACTAGAGGCATAGTGTGACTATAAAATAGCTCTAGGGTGTGCATTGACAAACCATATTTCAAGCACATTAGTGTTCCTTCCATTGTGAAGGAATGTGTGGAGGTGGAAACACTAGGCATGATTAGTGCTCTGACACAAACTCTCATACAATGTGTCACTCATTTACTCAAGAGTGAGAATGATCAATCTTCGAGGGCCCATATTTATCAGTCATGTGGATTTCTATGCACATATGGTACTATTGATGGATAGGGAGATGATGATGGAATGATGATAGATGATTTTCTCAATGAAACATTTGCCATTGATACAGAGGTAAATATTTGCAAGTTTATTTAATTATATTTAATTTACAAATGAATGAATAACTAAATTAATGTCTAATGATTATGATCAAAATTTAGTGTTAGAGTATTAATGGTAGTGATAGTGTTTCCCTGACCCCCTTTTACATGATATCATCCAGTCCACAAGTATGTATCTAATAAATAATTATAATTATTACATGTAGGTAGTATGCAATTATATGAATGGTTGTCTCATCACTTATTGTGCATTTGCATTATTTTACTATTGCACCCTCAATGTTCACACCAAACAGTGAAGGAAATCATGCCACTTTCATGGAGGTATCTTTTTTTCCATGTTAATTTTCTTTACTTGATCTTATTTAATTAATAAATGAGTCAATAACTAAACTAGTATAAAAATTGTGATCAAAATTTAGACTCAAAGTGTTCATGGGAGTGGTTATATTCATTAACCTACCTTTCTCAACACATAATTAAGTCCATAGGTATATATCTAATAAAGCATTATAATTAATACACCTCAATAGAACATTATTATATGAATTAATATCTTATAACTTAACATAAATATGCATTGGTTTAATGGTGGGACCTCCATGTTGACACCACACATTGAAGGACACCTTGGTACTTTCATGGAAGTACCATTTATTCATTAGTGGGGTTGTAAACAATATATATGTATTCTTGATAACTACATAATACTATTACTTCTTCATTTTTAGTTATTGACATTAGATAATGCTCCTATTGTTCATCACTCTTTGGGGCATGGGGTTTATGAAATTCTAGCAAGTTTCAAAGCATTCACTAAGGTATGAAAGAGATTTCTTAATTTTAATTTTTATTGTAATAGTTTATATTGAAATTTTTAATGATATTTATCTATAAATTTTAATTATTATTTTGATTGTTTTTGTACGAACTTGTTACTCTAGATTGTTAGCATGCCCCTCCTATGGATAAACATAGTGACTATTTGTTCTAGTGGTAAGAAAATTCTATAGTATGTCATTGTATAATTCAATTTCAATGTATATTAGTTATTGTTATTTATACTTTTGATTTATCAGCTAGCTCTCTAGAATAGTCTATACAAGAGGATGAGTGAGCACACTCAAAAGATCCTAGCAACCACTACATCTCCATCCACATGACATTTGAAGGAAGCTCAAGATTTGTATTCTTCCCCTCGCAGGAACATACTATATTAGGGATATATATTGTACGTCTATATGGAATTATTGGACACATTTTTGTATATGGTATATGTGACATGTTCTACATCCATCTTTCTTTAAGGAAGCCAATTTAAGTGTATTGGATTTATTACATGTATTATTGGACATATAAATTTGGCTTCATGCCCCATGAATATTTATAATTTTTGTTTTAAGTATGCAATTCATGTATCACGTGTATTTATGTATGTTACTTCATGTTTATGTGGATGACTTATGCTTTGAAAATTGTGCATGGTTTATATTTATGCTTCCATGTATCCATTTATATAGTTACTATATGATTTAGAATTTATAAAATATGTATGTTTCATTTCATACAAATTTAGTACCACTAATTTCAGGTCAAATAGTTTATGAAAAAGGTGATTCAATGTACATCAATATCTAACTATCTAACATAATATACTATTATTTGTTAAGGAATTGGTAGGACAATGTTGTGGTTGATGTAGTTCCATAGTATTCATTTGATGTTGATGTCCTAAAAAAAGAACAACTAGATTATAAGAACACCATGAACTTATTAGATAGAATGAACATGGACGAGGCTACCAAGATCCACCATTTGTTCAACTAGAGGGACACCTCACTTGTAATCAAGGTGTAACAAGACACAAAAAAAACCTTGGTTCTTTGGAAAGTAGTTAATTTTGGATACCCTCAACATAAAAGGATTAGGGAAAGATGAAGCTCATATGACAACCCGAGGGAACCATTCATAAAGACCCAACACAATATTCTACACCACTTTCTTTGTAGACACCAACAAGACAAGTTGAGCCAAATATGGAAACACACCTTACTAAGGATTTAGACATGGAATTTATGATATTTACAATCTCAAAAGACCTTAATCCATTCAAAACCACCATTGACATAAACCAATCAAACCATTTAGTACCATTTTCTTTAAAGTGACAATGAGGCCTTGTAGCCCTATTTAGAGGGTTTTTTTTACAATAATTCGTACCCTTCTACCATAGACCAAAATAGAGACCCTTTTCAAACACCCTTTTGGACTTTTTAAACATATATAAAACTTGATATGGGGTCCTTTGGCACAGATTAGTCATCTTTTCACTTATCACAATTTTTAGGTGGTAATTAGGCCTCTTTTACAAAGATACTACCCTCTAACAAGATCTCCAAACTGAACTAGTTCTCTGAACATGTTTAATTTTCTTCCAAACTGATGATTCCACCTTAATTTAGTGCCTAAACCTCTCAAAATGACATAACACCATCTATTTGCATTCATACTTGTAGGAAAATAGTGATTTTCATGATATAGATAGTGTTAGGAAATCAAATTTATAACAAAAAACATGTCCTCCTGACTTGACACTATAATACCCATAAAATAGGCTTCAGTTGCATTAACCTTTTACATCAACAAATCAATCGCAATCGACCCTAAAGTCCTAACCTAAGGCACATTTGCACATCAAGTCATCAAAACCCTAATCGATTCTATCACAATTTTGCATTAGGGAATATTCCTAAATATTCCTAATTTTGCATCAGGGAATATTCCTAAATATTCCTAAATGTGCTAAAAAAATGAGCAAAGGTGTTAAAAGAAAGCCTTGAACGCGCTCGAGAATGGATTGTACATGTTGGAGAGGCAGGGTATACACGCTGAAAGAAGACAAGAAAAGAGAAGAACTAAATGCGCCAAAACTCTGTGTAAATGCGCAATACTTTTTTGTAGACGTGTTATTTGAGACCTTGTATGCATTGGAGAAACTATTGTACACACTGCAGAATTTGTCAAATGTGCTGCAAAACCTGTAAAATAGAGAGCAATAAAAGGATTTGCAAGAAAAAAATATTTCTCTAAATTTAGAAATTTATGAGGCCTAAGGCCACATGGTGGGCACCATTTTGTGTGCTAAGGAAAGCACCTTCATAGGGTTAGTATCTTCAATAAGTCACAATAACAAGTAAATAACCACAAGAAGCAATTTAACTAAGTAAATTCAAAGAAGATTGAGCACTCTATGGCTCTCTAATTAGGGATGCTAATGATGAGCTCTCAGCAAGCTCTCACTAGTGACAGTCCTAATATGAGAAATCAAATGATAACAAGATAATACTAGTTAGTTCCAAATGAAATACTAATTAGCTCTATATTTTTCCTTGCTAACTCAAATTTGCAAGAGGTTTGATGGTTCATAAATTTTTTGGATGATTATCGCTTCAATTATGCCTTGCTTTTATAGATTTTGGCAAGGGTAGGGGGTGTAGTTGATTTGATCATGATTAGGTGAGGGTTAAGTTCATGGTTCCACCTTTGGAGACCATTTAAATATTTTTTCCTCAAAGATCTATACCAAAGGACAAAATGAGTGGACAAGATGCATTCTCCAAGTGAGTGATTGAGATTCAATTTAAGCTTGATCCATGTGAGCTCAATCCTTAAATCCTATTGGTTGATGATTTTTCCTCCCATTTGGTGGTTGAGGGAAAATAGGATTTAAATAATTAAATTTAATTAATATCCTTAGCCATGTGTACCCCTTGAATGGGTTGATTTGATTCAAATGCACTATGTAATTAATTAGATTAATTACACAATTGATTGATTTATTTGATTTAAATTGAATTTCTGTCTTTTGATTTTTAATTAAAATTGACTTATGGCTTGATTGCAATTTTACTTTGATTCTAGCCTGATTTGATTTAATTGCTTTGATTTTTACCTTAGTTATTCATTTGATTGATCTTGTCCAATTTTAGGTGATTACAAATACTATTGTGGTTAGTTGAATGCTTTAATCTGATTATT
Organism: Chamaecyparis obtusa; assembly: GCA_027943335.1. NCBI lineage: Eukaryota > Viridiplantae > Streptophyta > Pinopsida > Cupressales > Cupressaceae > Chamaecyparis > Chamaecyparis obtusa. The sequence goes on along the minus strand of BSBK01004751.1, from coordinate 22,755 downwards.
AAGATTAGTTGATGAAAAGGTTTTAAGGTTGAAATTTGATAAAGGACCAAAGATAACTGATTCATAACTAATTCACCCCCCTTCTCATTTATCTGACAATTGGTATCAGAGAATTTGGTGCTTAGATGTAAAAGTTTAAAAAACTTAAGCTAAAGATCTAAAGATGTATAAGAGAGAAGTACCAAAGTTGAACAAGGAGAGATTCTCTACATGGAAAGGCAAGATGAAGTTACATCTATCTGGAATTGGAGATTCTACACTCTACTATTTGGAAAATGACTACACTTCACCGCCTCTTGGACCTATTCAACACTTGATCAGATGAGAGAAAAGAAGAAACACAACTCGGTAATGATTGAGATTGCTTCTTCCCTAACCGATGTTGAGTTTCATGACATAAAGGATTTCACTACAACAAAAGAAATGTGGGATAAACTTACACTTATTTATGGAGGTGATCTGCATGTACAAAAAGAAAAGGTTGATAGTCTTAGAGGAAAATTTGATGATATGGGATTGAAAGAAGATGAAAAATTTACACAATACAGTTTTAGAATCAAGCAAGTGGTTAGTGCTATCAAAGGTGCTAGTGGAAAAATAAATGGAGAAGACGTGGTAAGAAAAAATATTACAACTCTCTTACCTAAATATGCTATTCAATTCTTTGCTATTCAGAAATTGAGATCCATACTTGGTAATATTGTTACTCTTGATTCTTTGATTGGTAAGATGACTTCATTAGAGCGTAGTAACTTTGATAATAGTTTAGTGAAGATAGAAAAAGATTTCAAATCATCTCTAACCATTGGTAGTTCAAGAAGAGAAAGAGACATTCACTATAGTTTAGGTGGAAGTGATATGACAATATACTATCCATGGAAAAAGAACAAGAAGAACTAGAAGCACTTCTAGTAAAGAGGCTACCGAGAGGAAAAGGAAGTATAAAGGTAGATTTCCTCTAAAATATTTTAACTACAACAAGATTGGTCATATTTCATCTAGGTATCTTGATAATGACAAGAATGATGAGGAGGAGAAGGAGGAGAACTGATACCAAATTTTTAGAGACTACAAGGATAAAGAAAAGAAATCACGCTATCTAGCTAAGGAAGAACTAACCAATGATGAATTTGATGACTTAGAAAAAGTTGAGGAAGTGGTTTATGTTTCTATTGAGGATTATTTAGAAGAAGAAAGGTATAAAGATGAAAAAACCCTCATTTCTCAAGTTAGTAAAGATGACACATGGATTATTGACTGTGGTTGTTCACATTATATGACTGGTAATATTCAAAAGTTTGAAAACATACAAGAATATGATGGAGGATTTGTTAGATTTGGAAATGATGCTCCATATTTTCTAAAAGGAAAGGGATTCATTATGATGAATGAAGAGATTAATTGTGATAATATTTATTGGGTTCAAGAACTAAAGTACAACTTGTTAAGTGTGGCACATTTGAATAACAAAGGTCACCGATTGGAATTTTAAAACTGAAAAGTGAATACCTATGATGCTACTAGAGATTTGACTGGAACCGGTAAACAATTTAAAGGTAACTTATTTTATTTGAATTATAATGGAAATGTGTGTCTATTTGAAAAAAAGTGAAGATGGTTGGTTATGGAATAAAAGATTGTCATGTGAATTTTGATAACATGATCAAGGTTAGTAAGGAGAAAAGAGTCATAGGTTTACCAAGATTGAGGAAGCCTAATAAATCTATGCGTAAGGAATGTCATATTGGTAAGATGACAAAATCAAAATTTTCAAGAAAATCTTACTCATCTAATGGTATATTAGAGTTAGTTCATATTGATCTCTATGGCCCTATGAGAGTACAAAGTTACTATGGTGATTGGATATTCCATTTTTTTTGTTGATGAATAGTCAAGGATGATGTCTGTAATGTTTCTAAAAGAAAATTTTGACGCATTCGAAATGTTTAAATGCTACAAGGAAAGAGTTGAAAAGGAAACAGGTAAGAAAATGAAATGTTTAAGATTATATAGAGGAGGTGAATTTATCTCTAATGAATTTACTATCTTCTACAATGAAAATGGAATCAATAGACAAGTCTTTGCACTGAGAACTCCACAACATAATGGAATAGTTGAAAGAAGGAACATATCAATAGTTGATTATGCAAGAACATTGTTGATTGATAAGGAGGTTGCACAAACATACTGGAGAGAATCCATTAGTACTATTGTTTACACCCTCAATCGAGTACAACTAAAGAAAGGTAAAAATAAAACTCCCTATGAAGTTTGGTATGGGAATACACCTAATGTTAGCTACTTTAAAATATTTGGAAGTAGGTGTTACATTTTGAAAAAATCTAGGAATGGAAATCTTGATTCTAAAGGAGGTGAAGGTATATTCCTAGGATACTCCACAAAGAGAAAAGCTTATAAATGTTTGAATAAGGCTACTAACAAAATTGTGATAATTGCAGATGTAAGGATTGATGAGTTTGTAAATAAGAATGATGAAGATAGAAAACATGAACCATGAGATTATTAAAGATTTGTATATGTATAGGAAGGATTTTCTAGTAATTTACCCAAGCTACAAAAATAAATTGAGGAACCCCTTGAGCCCTCATTGAGAGAAGAAAATATTGAAGAACAAAGAACCGAGACAATAATAGAAAATTATGTAAGAAGGAATCACTCACTGAATCAAATAATTGGAGATAAGAATTCAAGAGTCATGAAAAGAAGTTGAGGGATAACGCATGTTTCATTTCTAAATTTGAGCCTAGATTAGTCAAGGATGCAATTGAAAATGAAGATTGGATTAATGCAACGAAAGAAGAGATTGATTAGATTGAAAAGAATAATACTTGGCCACTGGTACCGAGACCTAAGGATAAGAATGTTATTGGTAAAAAGTGGATTTTCAAAAATAAACTAAATGAAAATGAAGAAGTGATCAAGAATTAAACTAGACTTGTATGCAAAGGATATGCTCAGGAGGAAGGTATTGACTATGGCGAGACATTTTCTTCTGTTGCTAGATTAGAAGGTGTGAGAATTATAGTTTCATAAACAACCTATAAAGGTTTCAAGGTTTATCAAATGGATGTAAAAACTTCATTTTTTAATGGATTACTAGAATAAGAAGTGTGCATTGAGCAACTAGAAGGATTTATTGAATTTTTTTACAAAAACATGGTATGTAAAGTACACAAGGCACTGTATGGTTTGAAGCAGGCACTTTGAGCATGATATGAAAGCCTCCACTCATATCTAATGAGAATAGGTTTCATTATCTCAAAAGTATTGATAATAGTAATGTGTACGGGTAAGTGCACAAAGATGGGGGACCAAAAAGTTGCCACTTTTCTTTTTGGCCCCCCATCACGAATAGTACGCACGCACTAAAGGGTGTGTGCCCTATGGCTTGGGCAATCCAAGACAAAGGGCGTACACCCTTTGGAATGCTTAATGTTTTCCAAAGGGCGTACACCCTATAGGGCATATGCCCTTTGGAATGCTTAATGTTTTCCAAAGGGTGTACACCCTATAGGGCATATGCCCTTTGTAAAAAGTCACATATATTTGCTGCATGCGGGTTTGAGCTCTTTTTTTTTTCTCAAACCCGTGTTTTCAGCTCTGAGAGGATTTGGAAGTGTGCACGCCCTATCATAGTTTCTTGTGAGTTGATTGTTTTTCTTCATCCATCGACCAAATGGCTCCACGGTGTCATCAAGTTTGATCTGAGAGAAGAGGTAAGTGTTTTTACAACTTCTCATGCCTCTTATTTGTTTTAAAATTTTAGTTTTGTTGCAATTTGTTTTTGTTTAAATTTGTTTTGTTCAAATTTGTTTTTGTTCAAATTTATTGTGTAATCAATATTTTAAAATGTAGGTTTTTTAATTGTCAGGAAGAAATAATCTCCCTCCTCCAAACCCTCAGTCTCCTCATGATGAGCCAAATGAAGAATTGAATGAAGAAAGAAATGAAGAAAATGAACCTCAATTGCCTCCACCAATTGAGAAACCTCCTCCTGGAACACAACAAAATTTGTTGAACCAAATTGAAAGAGGGCAAAAAGAATTAGAATCTTTAATTAATAGGTGAAAAGATTCTAGTGGTACAAATCCCGAAAGGGAAAGACTTGCAAAATCATTGGAAGCAATCTCGACCCACGTAAGCGCAGTTAGTGGGCAAATTAATATATGGCGGGATAAAAGAGAAGAAAAAAAACAATATTATGCAAATAAGTTATCTTATGTGGACATAAAAAAGAAAAAAATCACAAAAGATGACATTTGCCACCTATTTAAGAAACCAGGGGACGTAGATACTCTTAGAACTACAACAAGGAGGTTCCCAATTCATTGGTGCATAAATGAAGACATTAAAAATAATTTTTGGGAGAGATGGTGGATGGTCTTTGATTCACCTCCTTGCAACAATCATGAGGTTCCTATATATTTCTTGAGGAAACTCTATTGCGAGTTTGTACTCAAGGAGGTACCAAATTATTTTGACATGCTGGATTCTCAGGGTAGAGGAGGGGGTTCATCATTTGATCGAGAAGGGGCACATCATGACCCTAACACACATAGGGTTGATAGTGGCAAGCTACCGTTGGATCATGTTAGTATTCCTTCTGTTGTGAAGGAACATGTAGAGGGAGACACACTAGGCACGATTAGTGCTCTTACACAGACTCTCATTTAGTGTGCCACTCCTTTAGTTGAGGCTGACTATGGTCAATCCTCGAGAGAGCATATTTGTTGGTCATGTGGATGCTTGTGCACATTTGGTACTAGCGAGAGAGAGAAAGAGGATTCTAGATTGATGACTGATAAATTTCTAAATATGACATTTGGCATTGACACATAGGTAAATATTTCCAAGTTCATTAAATTGGTTTGATCATATTTCATTTATAAAAGAATAACTATTTAATTTAGTATCTATTGTTTATGATGAAAATTCAGGGCAAGAGTGTCAGTGGTGGTGGTGGCAATGGAAGTGGCGATGATCGTAATGTCCCCTTTTACACATCATCGTTGATTGCAGAAGTATGTATCGAATAAAAAATTTAATTAACATGTTTGATTACTATGTAATTATATGAATAATTATATCCTAACTTATTGTGCATGTGCATTAGATGTGCATTGGTGAACCATGGATGTTCACAACAGACAGGGAAGGGCGTCGTGCAACTTTCCTTGAGGTATCTTTATTTGCATATTAATTGGATTTACTTGATCATATTTAATTAATGAATGAATGACTAAATTACTAGACAAATTATGATCAAAATCCAGAGGCATGATGATTACACTCTTTCACCTGGGTTTGTGAGGTCGCCATTGAGTCCACAGGTATACATGTAATAATGCATTATAATTAACATGTCAGTAGTACGTTCTTATATGAATGGTTATCTTATAATTTTCCATGTACATGTGCACTAGTTGAATGTCGAAGCTTCGACTTCGACACCGCACACCGGAGGACTCAGTGGAACCTTCACGGAGGTATCATTTACTCATTAGTAGGGTTGTAAAAAATATATGTAATCTTGATAACTGCATAATTTACTTTTTTTGTTTCATTTTCAGCTTCTGACAGCAGAGACTCCTCCTTCTATCTGTGATACTTTGGATCATGGAGTAGCTGCAGCAGTAGCTAGTTCTAAAGCACTGACTGAGGTATGAAAGAGATCACTTAACTTTAATTGTTATTTTAATAGTTTGTATTGAATTTTATAATGATATCCATGTATGTATTTTAATTATTATTTTGATCATTGTTGTAGGGACTTATGACTCCAGATCGCCAGCATGCGCCTTCGGTGGATGAACATAGTGACTATTTGCTAGCGGTAAGCCAATATTCAATTTTATGTCATTGTATAATTCAATTTTGATGTATATTAGTTATCTCTATCTAATTTTTTTTTTATCAAGTTGAGCTATAGAAGAGTCTAGACAGGAGAATGAGTGAGTGCACTCAGAAGACTATGACATCCACTGCATCTCCATCGACATGATGATTGAAGATAGCTCAGGATTTGTTTTCTTCCCCTGGTGGGAAAGGACTAGATTAGGGATATGGATTGTATGCCTATATGGCATTAGTAGGCATATTTTTTGTATATTGTATCAGTGAAACATTGTACATCCATTTGACTTTGAGGAAGTTAGTTTTACTGTATTGAATATATTCAATGTATGACATTATTGGACATATATATTTGACTTCATACCCTATGAATATATATTTTTTATGTTTTAGGTATGCAATTCATGTGTTTGGTGTATTGATGTATACTAAATTATGCTTATGTTCATGTCTTTGCTTTGTAAATTTCCCATGCCTTATAGTTATGCTTGTATGTTTAACTTGCTGACTGTGCTACAAATGCCAGTCACTGTCCTCAATAATAGTCAATTCCTTAACTGTAATAATAACAAAAGTAATGAAATGAATGCATAAATGTATAAATATAATATGTAAGAAGCCTAAGTGGCTCTTGTTCTTGCAATGATAATTTTTTAAAGAAATTCTGACAAATCCGGATACTAATGCTTCAAAAATTTATTTATAGCTTGGTTGAAAATTTGATGCAAATAGGTAGGTTAGATTGGGGTTATTTTATAAATAAAGTGTTCTTGGTTTCCTCAAAAGTGTTCCTTACCCAAGTGGCCCCAAGTGCCAATATGCCACTAACCTATCAATCTAACTTCTCCCAACTCCCTTACTATTATAGGGATTCAATATGGCTTAAAATATGACTCTAGCAATGTTAAAGTGGTTCTTGAAGTCCTACTCCAAGATCTTACCCTCAATCCACACTCTAGGCTCTCTATCCTTGTAGCCTTAACCAGCGAGTTTTTCCCAAATAACTCTTAGTTTTCCCAAAAAACTTCCAAAATAAATTACATATTTAGATACCTTTTATGGTTTTACAAAACATATCTTAGAATTAGGTAGGGTTAATTTGGAACACAACCCCCAAAAACTGCTGCTCCACTTTCCTTCCTAGACCTAATAGGTCACTTTTACAAAGGAACCCTATTACAGAATTAACACCCAACCTTGCCACTTTTAATAGAGTGTTAATATGGTCCCAATTAGAGAAATTTGAAGTCAATTGGATCCTATAGGCTTTCTATACCCAAAAGCCCCAAATTGCTCCCTCTAGGCCTTCAAAACTAGGGTCTTCTTAAAAGAAACTCAAAACTCATTTCCAAAACTCCTCCTTGTGGATTCACCTTTCATTTGACATATACTTCTACTATTTCAAATAAAATTATACCCTTGTTAAGGCGGATCCTTTTCTGCTACACTTGTGGCATCAATTTTGTGCCCTTTTTCCACTCTTCCTCATGGTGTACATCCACTAAAACAACTTCTCCTGCATTCAAATGGTTAGTAAAATCATACATATGTTACATAGGTTCCATTCAATGAGAAAAAACAATTACATTCATTGAATGGCCCATTATATCATCAAAAAGACCAAAATGGAGTTATTTCAATGCACCAATATGACCACCTATGACAACTTTCCAAATCTGAAGCAAAATAGATTATATAATCATTCAATATAGATGAAAGATGATGTTATTGTGTGTGTGAATATTGTACCTGATCTGTAGACACAACACTTCAGTAAAACATTAGAGGTTAGCTATAATCAAAATCGTGCAAAATTGAAATCTAATTTAACCAAGTGATTTACTGCCTTCTAGTAGGTGCGAGATCAATGTTCTCAGATTGTTATCAAGATCAGTGACCTAGATGACACCTAAACGAAGGATTTGAATGCAAAAGATGGATATGAATTGAATGCAATTAATCTATTTTTTTGGATTTTAGATGTAATGATATGATGAAAAATGATATGAAATCTATGATAATATGAAAATTGATATGCAATGCTAATCTAGAAATGATATGATATGAGAATGAAAATTCTAACAATAATATGAAAGCTATGAATTTGAAATTGATCTCACAAAGCTTCGAATCCTCAAATTTATCTTTCAAGCTCCAATTGTGCAAATTCTCCAAATCTGATATGCTATGATTCCTGTAGAGTAAGTTTGCAATTTGTGAGATGAATTATGAAGAGCTAAAGCCTTAATTTATAGAAATCTAAGGCTTTGGAGGTGCATGAGAAAAAGCCATAAATCACTCAGATTAACTCAGTTTGATTTTTTGAGTTATTTGATAATAAAGATAATTTAATTCACAAAAACATGCAAATCATGCAAAAAATAGCTTTTTAACTCAAATTAGAGTTTAGATCAACTTTTTGAACTCCAAAAGGATGTTGAGTTCTAAAAAGTCAACACTTTGCATTGATTTTCTAATTTGGAGTTTAACTGTTTCTTTGATTGTGCACATGTTTTAATTATGAATTAATAAATAAATAAAGTGATTTATGCTCAACCTAACTTATTTTTGAAAATAAATAATTGATTTATGGGTTAATCAATTATTTTTCAAACTTTTATTAAAAACTATATTATTAAATAATGACAACTTGCTTTAATTAATTAAATAAGAATTTAATCAATTATTCATAGGATATTGGATTTATTGTCAAAATTAAATAATACAATTAATAATAGATAGAATTAAATTTAATTAAACAATTAAGTGGCAAGATATTAAATCTAATTAATTAAATATGAAAATATTCAATTAATCAAACTTAGGATAAATGTGATTTATTGCCAAATAATCATTAAATTAAAGATAATTAAGATAATTAGGAATATTGCTAGGAATATTCCCTGATGCAGAATTTAAGATAATCAATTAGGATTCGATGATGTTTAGATGTAACTTAGGTTAGGACTTTGATGTCGATTTCATTCGAATTGTTGATATAGAAGATTAATGAACTTATAGCCCATTTTTGGGGTATTACAGTTATGATGTTATTATATCACCCACAATTCTGTTCCAAACCCAAAACAATCAACCAAACATCAAAAAAATAAGATTTTGCAAGGAAAAACTAAGTCCTTTGCAAGGACTTCTAGGACTTATAATATTTAAATTAAATTGCTTATTAGATATTTCCATTATTGGCCTTAATATATCCCAATTCACTTTTAGGAATTCTTTAGATCCACTACCTCCATTTGGTTCCAAGGTGGACTTAGGTGTTTGGAGAGGTGCTCCTGCACCAAAATTCTTCATTTAAATTTCAAGACATTCGATAAATTCTTTGCCTGCTAACAAACCAATTTGGGAAATTAATGGGTCTATTTGTGTCCCTCGAAGGAGTTGGTCACCTAAACGAGAACTAATGCAGAGGTTACAACAAGAAAGTGGAGTTCCCTTCTTTTAGCTCCCACAACTCACCAACCAACTACAAAGGCTAAAGGTGTTCCCAAGCTCTTACAATGGTTTAACACAACCAATAAAATGGATTTCTATCCCAAAAAACTCCCTTTGCAAGTTTATACACTCAATCAAACTTCAATGCCCTTTTGGCTTTAGGGACACTAGGCCTAAACCTAGCCTTTAGTTAGAACTCTTCACCAGTGGACTTCCTGACCACTCCCAAGCATGTAGATGGTCCTCATATGACCTAAGGACTCTAAAAAAACTCTTGGTTTGATCCCTTTACCACCATACCATAGCAAACTAGACCTGCATGCCAATTTCCTTCTAGCCTTCTCAACCTCAATTTTCCACTCTAACTTCTTCACAACTTGGATCTTGACACAATCAGGATATTTTTAGACACCCATTTGGAAGTTATTTAAGATCCCAAAGCCTTGTTTTCCAACTCCACTCCAGCACCACCTAACACTCACCTTGGACACAGACCTAATTTAATGCAAAGGTGACAGCCGAAAAGTAGTGGGCCCTTCACTTGACTCCCACAATTCACCAATCACCTGTAATGACTTAAGGGTATTCACAATCTCTTAGGATGGTGTAACAAAATCAATTAAGTGAGTTTCTATCCCAATAAAATCCCTTTGCAAAGTTAGACACTTAATCAAAGTTCAATGTCTTTTTGGCTTTAGGGAAACTAGGCCTAAAAGTGACTTATTGCTGAAACTCTTCACCAGTGGACTTCCTGACCACTCCCAAGCATGTAAATGGTCCTCATTTGACCTAAGGCCTCTAAAATAACAACTGGTTCATTCCCATCAAGACCGTACCATAGTGAACTAGACCTGCACCCACTTTTCCTTGTAGCCTTCCTAATAGAGGTTTTCTACTCTAACTTTTGAACCACTAAGTATCTTGATAAAATCAAGGCATTTTTAGACATGGTCCTATAGCACCTAATGAATCAATTCTACATCTCATGAGCTCTGAGATATGATCTTGTAAAGATCGCCGATCTCATGCTTAAGGGACCTTGAGGGACACTTCAGCACAGAGTCGTCGGCAAGGTTCGAATGAATGTGTGTGGTGAATGAGGTTGCCACTAGTGTTTACCCAGCCATTTAGAGCTATTGGAACTGACGGTTTAATGCTACGACCGACGGTTGGAAAGATACGCAACGTTGACTATTTCAGCTGAGGAACACTTTGAGTTCTGACACCGACCGAGAATGTGTTGCCGAATTTAAAATAAGTTAAATTTCTAAAAAATGAGAGAGGATTTTGTAGGCCCCAGCAACATGGTCTTGTAGCACTTGATGAATCAATTCTACATCGCATGAGCTCTGAGATATGACCCCACAAAGATCGCCGATTTCATGCTAAAGGGACCTTGAGGGACACTTGAGCACGGAGTCATCGGCGGGGATCAAATCATTGTGGGTGCCAAATGAGGTTGCCACTAGTGTTTACCCAGCCATTTGGAGCTTTTGGAACTAATTGTTTGATGCTATGACCGATGGTTGGAAAGATACGCAACGTTGACCATTTCAGCTGAGGAACACTTTGAGTTCTGACACCGACCGAGAATGTGTTGCCAAATTTAAAATAAGTTGAATCTCTAAAATTTGAGATAGGCTTTTATAGGCCTCAGAAACATGGTCTTGTAACACCTAATGAATCAATTCTACATTGCACGAGCTCCAAGATATGACCCTACAAAGATTGCTGATTTCATGCTTAAGGGACCTTAAGGGACACTTTAGCACGGAGTCCTCGGCGGGGATCAAATCATTGTGGGTACCGAATGAGGTTGCCACTAGCGTTTACCCAGCCATTCAGAGCTATTGGAATTGATTATTTGATGCTATGACCGACGGTTGGAAAGATACGCAACATTGACCATTTCAGCTGAGGAACACTTTGAGTTCTGACACTGACCGAGAATGTGTTGCCAAATTTAAAATAAGTTGAATCTATGAAAATTGAGAGAGGATTTTGTAGGCCCTAACAACACAGTCTCGTAGCACCTGACGAATCAATTCTATGTCGCACGAGCTCCTAGATATGACCCTACAAAGATCGCTGATTTCATGCTTAAGGGACCTTGAGGGACACTTCAGCACGGAGTCATCGGCGGGGTTCGAATGATTGTGCATGGTGAAGGAGGTTGCCACTAGCATTTACCCGACCATTTAGAGCTATTGGAACTGACGGTTCGATGCTACGACTAACGGTTGCAAAGATATGCAACATTGACCGTTTCAGCTGAGGAACACTTGGAGTTTTGACACCGACCGAGAATGTGTTGCCGAATTTAAAATATGTTGAATCTCTAAAAATTGAGAGAGGATTTTGTAGGCCGTGGCAACATGGTCTCATAGCACCTGATGAATTGATTCTAAGTTGCACGAGTTCCGAGATATGACCCTGTAAATATTGCTGATTTCATGCTTAAGGGACCTTTAGGGACACTTCAGCACGGAGTCATCGGTGGGGTTCGAATGATTGTGTGTGGTGAATGAGGTTGCCACTACCATTTAACCAGCCATTCGGAGCTGTTGGAACTAATGGTTCGATGCTACGACCAACGGTTGGAAAGATACACAACGTTGACCATTTCAGCTAAGGAACACTTTGAGTTTTGACACCGACCGAGAATGTGTTGCCAAATTTAAAATAAGTTGAATCTCTAAAATTTGAGATAGGCTTTTGTAGGCCTTGGCAACATAGTCCCATAGCACCTAATGAATTGATTCTATGTCGCACGAGGTCCAAGAAATAACCCCACAAAGATCACCGATTTCATGCTTAAGGGACCTTGAGGGACACTTCAGCATGGAGTTGTCGATGGGGATTGAATCATTGTGGGTGCCGAATGAGGTTGCCACTAGCATTTACCCAGCCATTTAGAGCTGTTGGAACTAATTATTCGATGCTACGATCGATGGTTGGAAAGATATGCAACGTTGACCGTTTCAACTGAGGAACACTTTGAGTTCTAACACCGACCGAGAATGTGTTGCCGAATTTAAAATAAGTTGAATCTCTAAAAATTGAGACAAGCTTTTGTGGGCCCTGGCAACACGGTCTCATAGCACCTAACAAATTGATTCTATGTTGTACGAGCTCTGAGATATGACCCTGCAAAGATCACCGATTTCATGCTTAAGGGACCTTGAGGGACACTTCAGCACGTTGTCGTTAGCGGGGTTTGAATGACTATGCATGGTGAACAAGGTTGCCACTAGTGTTTATCCAGCCATTCAGAGTTGTTGGAATTGACAGTTCGATGCTACGACCAACAGTTGGAAAGATACGCAACATTGACCGTTTCAGCTGAGGAACACTTTGAGTTCTGACACCGACCGAGAATGTGTTGCCGAATTTAAAATAAGTTGAATCTCTGAAAATTGAGAGAGGATTTTGTAGGCCTTAGAAACATAGTCTTGTAGCATCTCATGAATTGATTCTACGTTGCACGATCTCTGAGATATGACCCTGCAAAGATCACTGATTTCATGCTTAAGGGACCTTGAGGGACACTTCAGCACGAAGTCATCAGCGGGGTTCAAACGACTGTGCATGGTGAATGAGATGCCACTAGTGTTTACCCAGCCATTCAGAGCTATTGGAACTGACGGTTTGATGCTACGACCGATGGTTGGAAAGATACACAACGTTGACCGTTTCAGCTGAGGAACACTGAGTTCTGACACTGACCGAGAATGTGTTGCCGAATTTAAAATAAGTTGAATCTTTGAAAATTGAGACAGGCTTTTGTAGGCCCCAGCAACACGGTCTTGTAGCACCTAATGAATCGATTCTACATCACATGAGCTCCAAGATATGACCCCGCAAAGATCACTGATTTCAAGCTTAAGGGACCTTGACGGACACTTCAGCACGAAGTCGTCGGCGGGGTTCAAATGATTGTGCGTGGTGAACAAGGTTGCCACTAGTGTTTACCCAACCATTCAGAGCTATTGGAACTAATGGTTTGATGCTACGACCGACGATTGGAAAGATACGCAATGTTGACCATTTCAGCTGAGGAACACTTTGAGTTCTGACACCGACCGAGAATGTGTTGCCGAATTTAAAATAAGTTGAATCTCTAAAAATTGAGATAGGATTTTGTAGGCCTTGGCAACATGATCTCGTAGCACCTGATGAATTGATTCTATGTTGCACGAGCTCTGAGATATGACCTCGCAAATATCATTGATTTCATGCTTAAGGGACCTTGAGGGACACTTTAGCACGGAGTCGTCGGCGGGGTTCTAACGACTGTGCGTGGTGAATGAGGTTGCCACTATCAGAGCTGTTGGAACTGATGGTTCAATGCTATGACTAATGGTTTGAAAGATACACAACATTGACCGTTTCAGCTGAGGAACACTTTGAGTTCTGACACTGACTGAGAATGTGTTGCTGAATTTAAAATAAGTTGAATCTCTAAAAACTGAGACAGGCTTTTGTAGGCCCCGATAATACATTCCTGTAGCACCTGATGAATCAATTCTATGTCGACTGAGCTCCAAGATATGACCCTACAAAGATCACCAATTTCATGCTTAAGGGACCTTGAGGGACACTTCAGCACGGAGTCGTCGGCAGGGATCGAATGACTGTGGGTGCCGAATGAGGTTTCCACTAGCGTTTACTTGGCCATTCAGAGCTATTGGAACTGATGGTTTGAGGCTATGACTGATGGTTGGAAAGATACACAATGTTGGTCATTTCAGCTAAGGAACACTTTGAGTTCTGACACCGACCAAGAATGTGTTGCCGAATTTAAACAAAATTGAATCTCCAAAAACCAAGATAGGCTTTTTTAGGCCTCAGCAATATGATCTTGTATCAATTGATGGATCCATGCTACCTCGCACGAGCTCTGAGATACGACTAACAAAGATTACCGATTTCATGCTTAAGGGACCTTGAGGGACTCTTCAACACAGAGTCGTCGGCGGGGTTGGAATGACTGTGCATGGCATGTACTTGCATGAGGAAATTATATATTACAGAAATCCTATAGAGAAGCAGCTGGCAAGCTGCTCAAAAAGTAGTAACTGATAGCAAGTGGGATAATGCAGATGCTTTAATAAACTACTATCTTCTTTACTCAAGCAACATCTGGTTCATCTGCTCAACTGGGGCATGTTTGGGAACAGATAGTCTCCATTTAAACTCAAGTCTCTAGAAGTAGTTATGTTTTTCAGTGGAGTAGATACACCCATTGTATCTGCAATAACTTCATGCTCACTAGAATTTCCATTACTCTTCAATTGGGATACTCTTTCCAAAATTGTATCTACCCTTTTACCAATTAATGGGTCTATTTGTGGACCTCGAAGGAGTTGGTCACCTAAACAAGAACCTTGAGATGAAGTAGGAACTTCTCTATGAAAGAGATTAGTACCTTGAGAAGCTCTCCACTTGTTAGTTGAATTAAAACCTTGGACCATAGATGGCTACCTTTTGTTGTAAAATGAGGAGTGAGACTGCCTTGCCAAAGGTGGCAACGAACTTACCTTTCAATGATAATGCCCAAGTCCTGTAAATGCAAGGCCATTGACAGATAGTCATTTCTAATAGAAATATTTGTGGTGCTAGAATGAAGTGCATGACCAAATTCTTTCCCTGCTAATGAACCAATTTGAGGCTTCATTTCACATTGCTTTGTGGATAATTCCACAACACTTGTTACTTCTTTATCTGAATTTTTGCTGTCAGTGTACATGTGCACTGAGGAGATTTTGTCACTACTTGAGCTACTAGTTCCAAGAACCCTATACCTCACACTTCCTTTGTAAACCAAGCCTAATTAGGCCAATTAGGTCTGTGTACAAGGTGAGAGTTAGGTGGTGCTAGATTGGATTTGGAAGACAAGGCTTTGGGATCTTACATAACTTCCAAATGGGTGTCTAAAAATGCCCTGTTTGTGTCAAGATACTCAGTTGTGGAAAAGTTAGAATAGAAAATCTATGTTGAGAGGGCTACAAGGAAAAGTGGGTGCAGGTCTAGTTTTCTATGGTATGGTTGTAAAGGGACCAAACCAAGAGTTGGTTTAGCATCCTTAGGTCATATGAGGACCATCTAAATGCTTGGGAGTGGTTAGGAAGTCCACTGGTGAAGAATTCTAGTTAAAGGCTAGATTTAGGACTAGTGTCCCTAAAGCCCAAAAGGCACCAAAGTTTGATTGAGTTTGTAAACTTTCTAAAGGAGTTTTTTGGAGTAGGAAACCCTTGTTTTGGTTGTGTTAGACCATTTAAGGAGTTTGTGAACATCCTTAGGTCATTGTCTTCTTAAGCCAAATCCCTGTCTGTGTCATGGTTCGCACCTTCCAAGTGCACCCAAAGCATGCATAGGGCATCTCTCCTCTACTTTCTTGCAACAAAACTCATTGTACCTTCCTTATTTCATGTTATGTTGTCAATATAAATTTTATTGGATCCATCCCTAGGGTTAGAAGGTCATACTATGCATGCTTTGGGTCATTTTATTGGATGATGGGTCATTTTATTGGATCCATCTTAGTATGACCCATCATCATTTTATTGCAACAAATCTTATTTCTATCCCATCATTAGTCACATAAAAATTACACAGTTTTGCATTGGATAAAACACCATAAAAATGCTAAGAAATTATTGTAAACATGTTTCTTTTTTTATTAATATTATGAAACATGTTTACAACTCAGCTCAATAAAGGCGCTGGTAGGAAAGAGCTGAGTGGAGAAAACCTCCAACATTGCCCCAAAAAATATGCAGCATTGCATTATCATTACAATTACAAACTTCCCTCTATACACACGGGGTATGTACCATAGAAGCTAACTTTGTCAGAGAAACAAATAGTACAATTGAACACATATTACAACATTTTAGTACAGCCCAATTTAGTCCATTGAACCAGCTGGATCTGCCTTAGCCTTTAGTGTGTTAAGTATTGCCTCATGCTCTGACTCGGGAACCTTCCAAAGAGTTCTTTTCACTAGCCTACCCCCATATCTGATCAAAGTAACATTTGAAGCAACAACAAGGTTTGAATAATGTAGAATCTTCCTGTGTGTCTCCTAGTCCTTGAACAACCACAACTTAGAGTTCTTCATACCATATCATCTAAGCCATGTTCCTATTACAACAACCACTCCTATAGGGTATTGTAATCCTTCACCATCTATAACTGTGACATCCAATTTATTTTTGGCCTCAACACAATGACATAAATAATAATCTATCCCTTCATCATTGTATTCAGGTGCAATAACTGCAAAAACATGACTTGCAACAACATAGACATATTTAGTACATTAATATCCAAAATAGTTTAGACAAACTATATAAATGGATAATTTACCTAGTTGTACTATATCTGACAAACAGTCAAAGTCAATAGATGTTTCCATGTCCCCTAGTTGCAATGCTGTTGGCAGACGATAGGAATCAAGTGGGCTCAAAGGTCTTATAGACCATTCATCAACCCATTCCTTTGAGTCGCACTCATCCCAATTCTCCTTTGCACAACATGAACAAAAGCATGCCATATGTCATGTGTATACCATCCATGAACCTGCATTACAACTTCTAAAAGAGTGTAGCTCACTTGATCCTATTACTGTACAACAATCCTCATATGGTGCAATGTTAGTTTCATCAATCAACCAAAAAAATCTATGAACTGTTGACTCACCTTCCTTACCTGGGCCCATTGTGGCATTACACTAGTTGACAATACATCTTGCATTTGATAAGTTTTCTCCCCCCTCATACTTTAATTCTTCACGTACTAAAGCTCTTTTTATACATGCTCCTGCACCATCATGCTCTCCCTTTCCATGGCTCGCCTCAGTGAAATTCCACATCTATTAAATATCAGTGTTCTTGTGCATCCTACTCAACCAATAAAACATACGAGAATTCTTGAATTGGGATGTACAATTATTTGACCATATGATGTGTCGATGATATGGTATGCTCCTATTTTCCAAATCACCATAAAACAAACTAAAGCAACCATGTACAAACTCTGTAGAATGTGAGCGATCATCGCTCATATAAAAATGGTACTCCCTCAATATCTTCCTATTTTCCTCCGTACTATCAGGTGCATGCAAGTATGCTATATGAACAAATATAGCAACCTGTTGAGAGTTGTAATACTATGATTGTACCTCATTTTGTGGTTGCAAAGTGTAGTTTTCAGCAAAGTTTACAACTGAAACAATTGTATCAATCAGAAAAGTGTCCTTGCATAACTTGAATTGTGTATCCAACCATCGTGCTCTATGTGTATGCATTGCATATTCATACACAATTTTCCCACAAAATATATCCATGAACTGATACACTGGAATCCTATCAATTACTAAATCACATCTTTTTGCCTCTTTTCCATCTTTTAGAGCATATGCAATGGTCTTATATTTTCCAAATTCTACTATTTCATTCCCAATTCATGACTACTTTCCATATGCTAACAAATAGGTAAATCTTGCAAACCACCGCAATGTACACATGTACCATTCAAATATGATAGTTTGTGAAATTGTTGTCCGTCCGGTCTATGACATAAAATGGTAGCTATCAATTCCCTTGAGGATCTAGGTGGCTCCTTTATGTTACACTCCTACAAGACATTGTTAGCATGCATACGTACACATATATGCCGATAGACAGTATAATGGTTAGAAAATTCAATATGTACTCTACAACAACAAGTTGTGCATGTGTGATTTATCTTGACATAAAAAGGTTTAGCCATTTCAAAAAATCTTTGACTAATTTTAATTTGAGGATACACATCTATAAATTTTGCAAAAAATTGTGTCTGGGTTGAATCCAAAAAATGCTTTGGATGTGGATCACGCAATCGACTACCAATCCTCCTCCTTACAACATCTCTTTGATTAGGAGATACTCGTGTATTATTCTTCCAAAAAATTTCAATGAAGGATTTCAAAGCTTCAATAATGTCTTTGTCTTTCCGTGGCAATCTACCAAAAAAAGCCCATAGTTCATTGCTATTTGAATCTTCCACTCTTTGACACCTTTCCACGGCTCTCATTAGAGACCTTCTACTTATTTTCAATGATTTACTTGTCTTTGTAATGAGTCGAGACTTCTTCATTTAATTACTTACCATTGCTGATGTTATCACACGTCGTGTGACATTACTATCTTTCATGCGTGATGTAGAACCCACAGTCTCATATGCATCCATTAGATTCTTTACAATAGCTTTTTCAGTGGAGGTGTCATCCATTCTTAACCCAAGAATCTTCATGATAGGCCTAAATTTCAGATTTCTCATCATTTCAACAAACAATTGACATCTTCTTGTGACATTCAAATTCTCAAAAAATATCCTCCAAATTCGGTTAGTATATCTTTGACAAGTGCACTTGGGAATCTTGTCAGGCATTGGTTTCAAAATATTAGTGTCAATATCAATCAAATATTTAGGCTTTCTATGCAAAACTCTAGGAGGTGTTCTCAATTGTTGTGTAGGCTCAACATTGGGAATGTCAACAATGTTAGGGATGAATTGCCTACCTTCGACTGAAGATGATGCGCCTTCAAATTGAGATGTGGAAGATGGACCTTCACTGACTTGAGATGAATATGGTGTTTCTTCAACATGATGCAATGGTGTGATTCCTACACCTTCGAAAGTTGGAAATGAGGTGCCTTCACAATGATGCAATGATGTGTCTATTCCTTCAGATGTAGCTAATGGTGTGCCTTCAACATAATACGATGGTGTGGCTACACTTTGAGGTGTAGAGTGTGCGATGTCTTCAACATTAGATAATTCATGTGCACCTCCAACATTGGATGATGGCATCCCTTCAACTTGCGATCCAATAGATGATATACTCACCCCTTCATAATTCAATTGTCTTATTGCATGCAACTTTCTCATTTGGTTCCTTTGTGTTTCCAATTCCAATTCTCTCCTATTAGGTAATTCTTCTTGTATGGGCTCCAATTGTTGTTGTTCGTGAAGTTGTCTCATTCTTTCTCTTTTCTTCTCTTTCTCTATTTCATGCTCTTCAAGTGTTTGAATCTTAGGTCATTTTCTCAGCATGATGAATAAGATCTATATATACATTGAAATTCATTAAAATTTACACATTATAAAATATCAATCTAATACAACAATTATGGTTTTTTTAATCAATCTATTATAATAAGTCATAACATAATATAAAAGTATTAAAATTTATATATATCAAATTATAATACAACTATAGTCCAATACATGTCTATTTATGCTTTCCACAAGTCCATATAATATGAAATAAAATAAAAAGGATTTATTCACATTTTGGCATGCAAGAACAAACAAAACTTACCTTGAAATATGTCAAATTTGCTAAATAAAGGTTGTTTTTTGCACCACAATGTTGACCTTGCAACAAAAGGTGGTCCAAGTTGATAAAATAGTCTTTTTTTTTACCTCCAACACCATGAAAGTGAATATTTGTTGTGCAAACTGCGTGTTCTAGATAGAATACAGTAAAAGTGGGCCTCCTTCATGGGATTCTTGGGTTTTTTGCCATTTTTGGGCTTTCTACAAAGGGCGTGCGCCAAATAGGGCATACGCCCTTTTTGGTGCACACCCTATTTGGAGCACACCCTTTCTAAAAATGCATAAAAGAGAGATAGATGGGGGGAGAAAGGGAGAGAGAGAGAGAGAGAGAGAGAGAGACCTGATAAAGAGACAAAGAGAGATAGAGGGGTGACTAAGAGACTGAGAGAGAGAGAGAGGAGAGTGTGAGAAAGTTAATGAATAAGGGGTTTTAAGTGGTCCTTAGGGGTCTTAATTGGTCTTAGAGGGTCATAAGGAGTTGCAAGGGGTGTAAAGTGGTTCTTAGGACCCCATGTGACCCTTAGGTGTCCATAAAGGGTCCTAATTGGTTGTAGAGGGTCTTAAGGAGTCGTAAGGGGTGTGAAGTGGTTCTTAGAGACCCCATGTGACCCTTAGGTATCCGTAAAGGGTCCCTAATTGGTTGTAGAGGGTCATAAGGAGTTGTAAGGGGTGTAAAGTGGTTCTTAGGACCCCATGTGACCCTTAGGTGTTCGTAAAGGGTCCTAATTGGTCGTAGAGGGTCATAGGAGTCATAAGGGGTGTAAAGTGGTTCTTAGGACCCCATGTGACCCTTAGGTGTCCTGTAAAGGGTCCTAATTGGTCATGGAGGGTCATAAGGAGTTGTAAGGGTGTAAAGTGGTTCTTAAGACCCCATGTGACCCTTAGGTGTTTGTAAAGGGTCCTAATTGGTCGTAGAGGGTCATAAGGAGTTGTAAGGGGTGTAAAGTGGTTCTTAGGGAACCCCATGTGACCCTTAGGTGTCCGTAAGGGGTCTAATTGGTCGTAGAGGGTCATAATGAGTCGTAAGGGGTGTGTAAAGTGGTTCTTAGGACCCCCATGTGACCCTTAGGTGTCCGTAAAGGGTCCTAATTGGTCGTAGAGGGTCATAAGGAGTTGTAAGGGGTGTAAAGTGGTTCTTAGGGACCTCATGTGACCCTTAGGTGCCTGTAAAGGGTCCTAATTGGTTGTAGAGGGTCATAAGGAGTTGTAAGGGGTGTAAAGTGGTTCTTAGGACCCCATGTGACCCTTAGGTGTCTGTAAAGGGTCCTAATTGGTCATGGAGGGTCATAAGGAGTTGTAAGGGGTGTAAAGTGGTTCTTAAGACCCCATGTGACCCTTAGGTGTTTGTAAAGGGTCCTAATTGGTCATAGAGGGTCATAAGGAGTCGTAAGGGGTGTAAAGTGGTTCTTAGGACCCCATGTGACCTTAAGTGTCTGTAAAGGGTCCTATTTGGTTGTAGAGGGTCATAATGAGTCGTAAGGGGTTGTAAAGTGGTTCTTAGGACCCCATGTGACCCTTAGGTGTCCGTAAAGGGTCCTTAATTGGTCTTTTACAGGGTCATAAGGAGTTGTAAGGGGGTGTAAAGTGGTTCTTAGGACCTCATGTGACCCTTAGGTGTCCGTAAAGGGTCCTAATTGGTCATAGAGGGTCATAGAGAGTTGTAAGGGGTGTAAAGTGGTTTCTTAGCACCCCATGTGACCATTAGGGGTCCGTAAAGGGTCCTAATTGGTCATAGAGGGTCATAAGGAGTCATAAGGGTGTAAAGTGGTTCTTAGGACCCCATGTGACCCTTAGGGGTTCTACGGGTCATATGGGGTCTTGGGACTCATTGACATGTCTTAGGATATCAAAGAGATGTTAAGAGATCATAATCATCACGACCCCTTATGACCCCATAAGCACCGATAGGAATACATCCTGTTGTTCTCAAGAGGTCCTAAGGGGTATAAGGAGTCATGAGGGGTGTAAAGTGGTTCTTAGGGACCCCATGCAACCCTTAGGGGCCCTAAGGGTCCATATGGGGTCTTGGGACTCATTGATATGTCTAGAATGTTAAAGAGGTGTTAAGGGATCATAATGAATCATACATGAGAGAGAGAGGGGGGGAGTAACAAGGGAGAGAGAGAGAGAGAAGAGAGAGAGAGAGAGAGGCAGGGGAGAGGGTTGAGAGAGTAGGAAAGTTCAAAGAGATTAGGGAGAGATAAGTAGATAGAGAAAGGGAGAGGGTTAAGAGAGAATGTAAGAAAGAGATCTAGGGTAAGAGAAGTAGATAGCGAGGAGAGATAGAGAGGAGAGAGAGGAGTGAGCGAGAGAGAGAGAGAGAGGTAGGGAGAAGGTTGAGAGAGAAGGTAAGAAGAAGATATAGGGTAAGATAAGTAGATAGATAGAGAGATAGGGTTAAGAGAGAAGGTAAGATATATATCTAGGGTAGAGAAGTGAGAGAGAGAGAGAGAGTTGAGAGAGGAGAGAGGAGAGAGAGAGAGAGAGATGAGAGAGAGAGAGAGAGAGAGAGAGAGAGAGAGAGAGAGAGAGAGAGAGAGGCAGGGGGGGAGAGGGTTGAAAGAGAAGGTAAGAGAGATATAGGGTAAGATAAATATATAGATAGATAGAGGAGGGTTAAGAGAGAAGGTAAAAAAGAGTTCTAGGGTAGAGAAGTGGATAGATAGATAGATAGAGAGAGAGAGAGAGAGAGAGAGAGAGAGAGATGAGATGAAAAGGAGATGTAAGAGAGAAGGAAAGATATATATATATATATATATATATATAATATATATATATATATAATATAATATAATATATATATATATATATATATATATATATATATATATATATATATATATATATATATATATATATATATATATATATATATATATATATTATATATAATATATATATATATATAGGGATGTAAAGAGAGAGAGAGCTCAAGAAATGCAAAGGGGGAGAGGTGAGAGAGAAGGTAGGAGAAAGATATAGGGTTAGAGAGAGATATATAGGGTTAGAGAGAAGGGGAGAGAGAGAGAGAGAGAGAGA